>CAMQGK010000474.1:2892500-3257500 GCA_947000775.1 Pterois miles
GCAGTTTTGACTGCTGATGACTCTACATTCCCCACAGGTGTGAATGTGAGTGTGAATGGTTGTCTGTCTCTATGTGCCCTGCGATGGACTGCAACCTGTCCAGGGTGAACCCCGCCTTCCTCCAATACCAGCTGGGTTCGGCTTCAGCCCTCGTGTCCCCTGACGGGATAAGAGGTTGAAGATTGATGGATGGATAGAGATTAAGTCGTTCAAATAATGTTCACAGAAATCTGTAAATGGTAGTCTTACTGGCTATCTCCAGGCCCACTACAGGCCTTATTACATCACAAAATGTGTATTTGTGTGTGTGAGGGAGTGGAAGCATGAGAGATAAAAGAGAAACTTTGAGAGAAAGAGACAGCCATCCAAAACAGTTAAACTGAGATCTCACATTAAGCCTCGTCTTGAGGCGCTAAATCAGAGTTGTCCTTGTTTTCCTCACAAAAAACAGGGTACAATGCTCTCCCCGACAAAACAATATCACGCTTCTTTCTTTTCAGTTTCACATTTCCTCTGATCATAGGAGGATAAACTGCCACACAGTTCAGCGGCTTCCACAAGGAGCATCAGAAATTGCCATTGGGTTGTGTAGCTCTGTCATCAGTGGGATAAATAAGACTACTGTCTGGTTTTAATGAGGTATCTTTCATCAACACGTTCTCACTCCCAAGCTGTCAAATATGGCATCTTGGTCAGTGGCCCTAAGCTTCAAACTATGGAGCTCTTGGTACCCCTCTAGCATCTAGCTTCCCTCCAGCATCAGCTTTCCATGTGTCAGCATCTGCTCAGTACATACTTTGTTTTTTCAAAATTGACTTCACCGGACATAACTCGGTTAGGTTTAGGTTAGATTAAAATAAGACCGTTATGCTACAGTACATACTGCAGTGTAACTTACACATTAATGTTCACATTCACACAGAGGGATAGAGTCTAGGACACCATTCACAAAGAGTGAGAGACAGAAAGAGAGAGAGAAAGAGAGGGGCACTATTTACACAGGGGAAAGAGAGAGAAGGGTACCATTCACACAGGGAGAGAGAGAGACAAGGATACCATTTACACAGAGGGAGAGACAGACAATGGTACCATTCACACTGATGGAGTGAGAGAAAGAATGACATGATTCACACAGACGGAGAGAGAAAAGAACACCATTAACACAGATGGAGAGAGAGTCAAGGACACGATTCACACAGAGGGAGATACAAGTTCAAAATTCACAACAAGGGAGAGAGTCAAGGACACCATTCACGCAGATGGACAGAGAGACAAGGACACCATTCACACAGAGTGAGAGAGAGTCAAGGACACCATTCACACAGAGGGGAGAGAGAGAGAGAGAAGGACACCATTCACACAGAGGCAGAGGGAGACCAGGACCTCATTCACACAGAGGCAGAGGGAGACCAGGACACCATTCACACAGAGGCAGAGGGAGACCAGGACCTCATTCACACAGAGGCAGAGGGAGACCAAGACACTATTCACACAGAGGCAGAGGGAGACCAGGACCTCATTCACATAGAGGCAGAGGGAGACCAGGACCTCATTCACACAGAGGCAGAGGGAGACCAGGACACTATTCACACAGAGGCAGAGGGAGACCAGGACCTCATTCACACAGAGGCAGAGGGAGACCAGGACCTCATTCACACAGAGGCTGAGGGAGACCAGGACCTCATTCACACAGAGGCAGAGGGAGACCAGGACCTCATTCACACAGAGGCAGAGGGAGACCAGGACAGGCCATTCTGCCCTGCTTTTATGTTTCCTGTGAGACTCACACAGTAGAAACCGTATATTCACACTAATTAATATGTAAATGTGGTGACATTTACCACAGGACTGTGCTCATTCAAGTGCTGGCATCTAATGACTACACACATCAAATGCTGCTTTGCATTTTGTACTTCAAATTCCCTTCTCAGTTATACAGTATGTACATTTTAGCAGGGCAACAAAAGAGGCATCATAAAAATAATGTTGACTAATACTGACTTGTAGATTAGAGCCTGAGCCACTGTGTTACTTTATTTGTCTGCATGTTGACAAAGACTTGAGAATCAATATGGGTGCACCACGAATACATGAATATACTAACATACACAGTATGCATAGAAACTCATATGCAGATGTCCTGCAGACTTAATCAATTGCACACATACTATTGTGTAATATGAGAAACAATTCTGATTCATATTCAACTGAATTAAAGGTGTATAGAATTAAATAATTCATACATACACATCTTGAATCCATACACTATGTTTCAGAACCGATAATACTAACATGTCATGGAGCTCACTTTATATTTAAATATATATAAAATGAAAACATTTGTGGGTTCACAAAGTCAGCCTCCCATTCATTATCTGCAGAGTAGCTCCAGACTTTATGTCCTATGACATTGCAAGTTTGAGTTCTAGCACTATAGTTCTTAGTTATGGAGAGTTATTGATGTTTACTAATATTTTTGGACTGTCATAAAAATAAAATGTATGAATTTTGAACGTGGGTGTAGTTCCCAGGAGGAGTTAGAGGTTTGATGAAATAGAAATTGTAGCTGCCGACCGACAACTGGTTGTGTGAATGTGGTTAGCCCTGGTGCACGGATGACATGACAGCACCCCATATGTGAAGCCAAAACATCTGGATCACCCCTGGTTGCTGACTGCAGTATAGGTCTTTAATCCCACCTTAGGAAAAAAAAGAAGAAAGAAAAAAACACAAGAACTAGACATTGCAGTGCAGCTGTCATTGCAACCAGCCTTAGATCCGCAACACACACAGCAGCCAGAGTGACTAATTTATCAACGCTAATTTAAGAGCCTGTCCAGGACTCAGTATTCTCACACATAGATTGCAGTAGGTGCATGTTTTCCAACATATGAGATGTAACAATTACTTTGCAGTAAATTCAAATCCCTGATCCCCCTCCATAATAACAAAGGTAAATCTGTACTCACTAGGGATGCACTATTAATTGAATAGTAATCATCAAAATGATTTGGGCTTCCTACAGTTAAATGAAGATTGACTGCAACATTGACATTTAAAATGCGGGCTGCACACATACAAAACCCTGCTGCATTAATCAAGCGCTTCCTAAACGAACAGCTTGGGATGCAGATTGAAGTTGGCCCATTTTTTTGCCAGACACACTCAATGGTACAGTCAGTAACATCTCACACACAAGCTCTACTCAGTAAAATGAGTATTGAGTGATGGTAAATTATAACACTATCATGATGCATTCACAGTAATCTTGTAAAATGTAGTTTAATTGATGATTCGTTTTTATTTATTAATTATTTTTAAATAACACAGTAAAACTTTTCTTTCAGATCAGAAGTCCACCCAAGTGTTTTGTTCCTGATGTAAGTCTGCTGTTGTGAAGACAAACAGTTGTTGACTTATTTTAACAAATAAATGAAAAGCATGTTTAAATTGAAATTGGTCTCCTTGCTGAACCATAAATGAACCGAACCGAACCTAAAACCGTGAGCCCAAACTGTGAACCAAACCCAACTGTGAATTTTATGAACCATCCCACCCCTAATTATCAGGCAGGCACAACACTGACAAAAAGAAGAAAAAAAAATACAGTACACATACAGTACATGATCTGAAAACTACTAAACTATGGGATGTTTTGTGAGGTGGTTTTTGATCAAAATTAGTACACAGTTTGATGTAAATGTGCCTAAACCTGCAGAAACACCTGGATATGTTCAAATGGGAGGACAAGACCCAGTGTGCATCCATAAAAATACAAAATGTCACTAAGTTGCCTAAAATGTGACGTATGAGAGGAAGTTAAGTGGTTTCCGCTAATTCATAATGCATGGCTCATAAAGCACTATAAAGCGTTTATGTCACCATTTTGATCACATGCCCTTTACAACCCAGTCACATATCAAATGTTCCATAATCAATTCCAGTACATTACATACACACATACATACTACAACTAACGTTAAACCTCAAACTTGGGATTGATCATTATGTCATGGAATACAGAGGATAATAAAGGTTTCAAAATGATTTTAGATGATGAAGATAGTATGGAGGATGGAACCTGCCAAAATAAAAGTAAATAAATAAGTGAACAAATAAATAAATGATTCAACAAATAACTATGTCATTTAATGAAAGGAAAATATATTAAATAAATGAAGCCATTAATGAATTGATAAAACAAAAATTGGTTTCAATTTCTGTCTAACTCTTTGTATCATTTATTTTATGATTTATTTACTGTAGTTTACTTTTATTCCTCTTATTTATTGATGTATTTATTTGCATTTCATCCATTGCAGGTTCACATGAACAAGCGTTTATGGTCCCATAAAATGTCAAAAATCGACTCGTATGTAACTTTGCACCGCTGGACGTAAGAACTTAACATACCTTTGAAAGGAGATCAGTGCTCACCGATTACTGACTGACTTCTCAGAAAGAATCTCATAGGAAACAGTGATGCAACAGGCTGGAAATGAAGAAGACAAAGGAACTCTCTCTCTCTCTCTCTCTCTTTTCTTTCTCTCTCCTCTCCTCTCCTCCTCTCTACCAGTCTGTCAGCTGGAAAATGAAAGGCTCTCTGAAGACTCACCACGCCATTAAAGTTGACTTAATGTTGACTTTTAGGGAAGAGAAGACCAATTTAGACTTAAAAGTGGAGTCACATCACAAACGCCAAAGACTTAATATTGATTCCCTGCTTTTTAACTTCACTTGTGAACTTTGCAGCGATAAAACTGTACAGGAAACTCAGGATATTGCAGAAAAATGTTCCTCATGCAGAATGAGTGTTTTTCCATCACACTGAAAACATCTGTTTCTTTTTTTTTTCATGTTTCTCATTCTCAGCAGGCCTTGAACTCCTCTCTGTTAATAGTGTGGTTGTTTTTTTTTTCATCATGGAAAGGCATTAAATGAGCAATATGTAATGTATTTACTGTAATAAATCATCAAATGACCATGATATGTAATCAGAGATTAAAGTAGCAGTGGGTAGAATTGGAGTAAATATGACTTTTAAAAAATCGCTATATCCTGACAGTAGCACGAGACTAATCTGAAAAAAAAAAAATCAGGTGCCTCTGTTCACAGTGGTCTTTTGTTCACACGGCTGCTGACACACTTCTAACATACATACACATTGATTATTTGCTCACAGCTTCCCTCAGTTCAGCAAACATGGGCTGCATCTGAACCCTCATACTAGTACTACATACTGATTTGGCCAAAATGTAGTATGTAGTGTTCAGTATGCAAACAAAAACAGATAGATAGATATAGATACATATAGAGATATTAGATGGTGAATTGACCATTTGCTCCACCGTTTTCAGAGTTTAGAAGTTCAACAAACTGCTATGACAGCTAGCTGGCGCCTGCCAGGGTCGCTACCTCGCCAGCCGGGCAGTCACAGTCACAGACTGCTATGATCTGGCTGGAGCTCTCTGCAGACACAAGGTTTTTATTTCCTTGTTGACAGATGGTTTGTTTAAATATCACAACACAAATGCCCATTATAAATTAAGGAGAACCTGTGTTTATCTGCCTATTTGTGTTGAACAGCTCCACAGCCGCCCGTGGGCGTAGCTTGCTTGCCAGCCGGCCAGTTATCCTCACAGATCGGCTACAGAGTAGCAGAATGGCAAAGGAAGAGATGGAGGACATCCATCCATCCTCTGATGGGAACAACTCAACCCTTTTACTCTGACATTTGTAGGGATTTCATTCCACTGTTTTATTGCTGTAACTGAAAAAGCTGTCAGTGTTTTATATACACCATCTCCCCTCATTGACGCCACTGTTTATCTTTTTCACTATGAGTTGTTAGAATAAATAGTTTAAACCTGCAGTATCTGATAAAGTAAACTAACAGAACATAAACAACACAATCTTAGTTGTACTGTTCGATACTATTGCAATAGTGGTACAGTTGCAGAGCTGCAAAGGCTAAAGCCTGCTGCATACCACACACTACTAAGGAACGCAGTGTGCAGTATGTAGTGTATACTGCATACTGCATCCATCGGTAGTTTGTAGTTTGCGGTTTTGAATACAGCCATTATCTTACAAGCCAGCATGGCGGCCTGCCCGCGGTGTGGCAGTGATCAGATGTCCAACACACTACTGCATTTATAGGAAAATGTAATCAGTGAACACGCAGCAGTTGTGCCAATCACCTCACCTGGCTGCTCTCATGAGCCATTGTATCAGTGGGCAACATGAAAAGCAAAGTCAATGGTGAAGAGCCTTAAACCTGTGTTATTTCTCTGGTTGCAAAAAGACATCTGATTGTATAGATGTCTATGAGAAAATGAGCCTCCTTCTAACTTGATTTATTACCTCGGTAAAGATTGTAAACCGAGGTTTGCTATCAGGAAGATGAGGTCTTAGGTTTTGGTATTCTCGTGGCATGCTTTTATTTTGGTGCACATCCTGTTTTATTTTGGCATTTTAACCTCTCCTCTCGTTGCAGATCACTTCACTCCCTGCCCTGCATGTTTCCCGCCTTCACGTTTGAGCACCTCCTCCTGACCTAGTTTTCTACACCATTCACCTGCGTCCGATCGTCATCCCCCGCCCCGATCGTGTCCACCTGTGCATAGTCATTCACTTCCCTCACCAGTATTTAATGCGTGCTTCCCTTCCCTCCTGTGCTAGTTCGTCTTTATTCCTAGTGAAAAGCGTTCCCGCATTCTCTCATGTTTTGTGATTACTCATGCTGGAAACTCTGCTTGTTTTTTTGACGTTGCCCTTAGCCTGCCTATCTGGATTGTTTGCTCGTGATTTTTGCCTTGCCGTGTACCGACCTACAGCCTGTATTAAAGACGCCGATTATTGTGAACTGTCCTGAGTCTGAGTCTGCTTCTGCTGTGTGTGTAACCAGCCGTGACAGTTTGCTGCCATGGCATTGTCTGGTTCAGTCTGAGAGTTGTCCGTGTTTCTGTCTCTGAACTTTCAGTTCTTCAGAGTTAATTGTAACATTTTGGTTATGTAAAAATGTCTTATTCAGCATTTGGTTGTACTGAGCTCCACCCTCTCATGTCCCTTTTGGTTGAAAACCAAGATCGTGACAACTATGAACCAAGAAGGCCAATATGCCAAACTCGAGTCCACATCTTATATACAGTCTATGGTTTGTAGATAATTTGTTCATTACAGATCTGGGGGACTAATTGACCCCATACATTAGTAATGTTTCATTGTATTATAACATATTGTACATGAGTTTATCTGGAAACAAAGACATACACACAGAATTTGTGCAAAAGTGTATGTCAAAGAGTACCACTTCACTATACTTTTCTACTTATTGAATATGAATAATTCTTATTTTCAATAATTAGGAAATGCAATGATAATAATAATAATAATAATAATAATAATAATAATAATAATAACAATAATAACAATAATAATTATTATTGTTATTATTATTATTATTATTCGCCTTGCTGTCTCTAAGCAGCTGGCAATCACTCACCATCTCCAATCAAACGGTCAAAGGCTGCACTAGGCAGCACTGATCAAATATGAATATGTTACTTTAATGTCTATTTCTCTCCTCAGATGTTTTTAGAAACATCTTGTAGTTAGTGTTTAGCTGTAAAATGAGAAAGTTTGCCATTTATCCGGGGTCGGGTCGCGAGGGCAACAGCTCCAGCAGGGGACCCTGCACCTTCCCTTTCCTGGGACACATTAACCAGCTCTAACTGGGGGACCCTGAGGTGTCCCCAGGCCAGTGTGGCGATATAGTCTCCCCACCTAGTCCAGGGTCTTCTCTGAGAGCTCCACCTAGCTGGTTGTGCCTGGAACAGCTCCCTAGGGAGGTGCCCAGGAGGAATCCTTACCAGATTCCCAAACCACGTGAACTGGCTCCTTTCAACGCAAAGGAGCAGCGGCTCTACTCCGAGTCCCTCATGGATGGCTGAGCTTCTCACCCTATCTCTAAGGGAGACACCAGCCACCCTCCTGAGAAAACCCATTTTGGCTGCTTGTACCCACAATCTAGTTCTTTTGGTCATGACCCAGCCCTCGTGACCATAGATGAGAGTTGGAACGAAGTTTGAGAGCTTTCCCTTCTGGGTCAGCTCTCTCTTTGTCACAACATTGCGGTAAAGTGAGTGCAGTACCGCCCCTGCTGCTCCGATTCTCCAGCCAATCTCACATTCCATTGTTCCCTCACTTGTGAACAAGACCACAAGGTACTTGAACTCCTTCACTTGGGTTACAGACTCATTCCCTACCCGGAGTGGGCAATCCATTGGTTTCCTGCTGAGAACCATGGCTTCCGATTTAGAGGTGCTGGTCCTCATCCCAGCCGCTTCACACTCGGCTGCGAACAGATCCAGTGAGTGCTGGAGGTCACAGACCGATGATGCCAGCAGGACCACATCATCTGCAAAAAGCAGCGATGAGATCCTCAGGGCAAAAAATCTGTAAACCCTCCTCCCCCTGATTACACCTCAATATCATGAATAGGATTGGTGACAGGGCGCTTCCCTGGTGGAGGCCAACCCCCACTGGAAATGAATCCAACTTACTGCCGAGAACCCGGACACAGAGTTTGGATGGCCCTGAGAAATGAGCCCCTCATCCCATACTCTTGCAGCACCTCCAACGGTAACCCCTAGGGGACCCGGTCATACGCCTTCTCCCAGTCCACAACACACATATAGATTGGATGGGTGTATTCCTAGGACCCCTCCTGGATCCTTGTGAGAGTGAAGAGCTGGTCCGTTGTTCTATGGCTAGGACGGAATCCACATTTTTCCTCTTCAATCCTTTCCAGCACCCTAGGGTAGACTTAACGAGAAAGGCTGAAAAATGTGATACTCCTGTAATTGGCACAAACTCTCTGGTCCCCCTTTTTGAACAAAGGGACCATCACCCCAGTCTGCCACTCCTTAGGCAGTGTCCCTGACTTCCACCCAATGTTGTCAATCCATGTGGTCTTGCCACTGTGGAGTTGCTTAACTACCTCAGCGACTTCCTCAGGGGAAATTGATGATGATCCTCCACCAGCTTCCAGCTCTGCCTCTACAAAAGAGGACATATTAATCAGGTTCGAGAGTTCCTCAAAGTGCTCTTTTCACCGCCTGATTACGTCCTCAGTTGAGGTCATCAGTGTCCCATCCCAATGGTTCCCCTTGCTCTGTGGCAAGTCCAGCCATCAGGCACTCGCTTACGGGCCCTCTGTCTGGCCCTGGCTCCAGACGGGGGCCCCGGGTTTCCGCCCGGCCGGGTTATTCCTATTCTAACTAGATCGATCATGGGGTCTTGTGAACCATTCTTTGTCTGGCCCCTGAGACTAATTTGCCATGGGAGACCCTACCAGGAGCACCATGCTTCAAACAGACCCTCAGGGTCATAGGGACACACAAACCTCTCCACCACGTTAAGGTGATGGTTCCCGGAGAGGCAAAATAAAGCTGAGGGGGGAAATGAATATATTCAAATGATTTTAGATTTACTTTTTTTTTCTGCTGAATTAATTAGTCAAGGGACTTTTTTGTTTTGTTTTTGTTTGTTTTTTTCTGAACTGCCTTGAGGTGTTTGGAAGGTGACTGATGTTATGCTTTTTTATCATCAGCAACACATTGCTATTATTCAGTCATTGTACTCAGTCTCAGTGCCACAGAGAACTCTTGTCAGCATTCCAACAGTTTATATCCATTTATTTTTAACATTTCCTCTCTTTGCGATTTATATTCAGCACTAGTGCCACTCATCAAGGACCTCTAACTGTGTCTGCAAATTTATGACAAAACTGATCCGGTATTACAATATTGTGGAAACGTATCACCACAGCTCTCCCACCACATCACTTAATGGCACCTGACGCCCAACAAATTTCAAAGTTTCATTCACAAAAATATTATAGATGAGTAAAAGGAAGAACTTCCCAGTGCTACTCAGCAGATGAAAATGCAGTAGTGTGAGTCGTCATGATAGTAGATCTGAAACAGTTAACTAATAATTAAAACAATATATTTGTACATTGTGTGTCAGTGTGCTGACCTGACTATGACTTGCCTAAAACTGCATGTTATGCATGTGTTCAAAAAGATAAGATTATCCTTTATTAAGGGAAATGTTGGTGCTAAAGCAGCAGCAACAGAATGAAACACTGGAGAGGTATGGGTATAATAAATAGCAATGAACACCAGAATTGGCGGGTCTGCCATTGGCCTGTTCAAACCTGTGTCTGTAGTGGCCCACGTTTAAGCTTCAGGTCTTTAGAGATCCAGAAGCATATCACACTCGCACACAGTACACCTAAAGGAGGACAAGTTAGCATGATGTTTAGAAGTCTCATTAGTTAGCAAATGTCTTTTTAAAGACACATAAAGGCTTTAAAATTCATAGTGGAATATTTATTGATGTATTTTATGTTGTAGAACAAAATTAATATCTTCAGCTTGTGTCAACCACAGACCGTATTTCAGGTATCAAACTGAAGAAAAACATTCAAAAATCCATTGATTTCTCAGTAGGAATTAGAAAGTGCTAAAGTGCAAATTAATTTCTGGGTCTTAGGACTCATTCTTGTAGCACTCTGTCGGGGCCTGTCCTTGATTCATATTTGATCAGCGCTGCCTAGTTTGACTGTTTGATTGGAGTTTGCTAGTGATTGACAGCTATTGACAGCAGAGCTCCAGATCAGCTCTGATTGGCCGTTTTCCTCCAGTCTGTGAAAGGCTGCAGATTAAAAATTGCTTTTTTCAAATTTTCTCCATTTATGCCTACTGCAGCTTTAAGTACAGTGAAAAGTGTTATATAAGATGCAATATTGTTAACAATTCATGTAACACTATCAGGATGGTTTTATCTACCATTTTGTTTATTTTCTGTGGAAACAAATCATATCTTCACAAGAAGAGTCTGGCAATAGGTGTTACTTTTGGAATTTATATATGAACAGAAAGATGTCTCATGGACGAGTTAATCAGTTTAGACATCTGTATTCATTTAGAGTCTACAGTCTAAATCTAGAGTTAATTATGGGTCAATCATCTGAAAAATCTTAAACATATATAATCTGAATTTATTGAGCAGGCAAGCCCGTGGTCTGGAATCACCCACTGTTCATCCTGTTATGTAAACTGACCCAGTTATTCTGTAGTTGTCTTCAGCATCACCGAGGATTCCCAGGCTCAAAATACTTTGTGCAGTAGGGTGTATGTGAGAGAGACACAGACGTGACGATGAGAAAATAACTGAAAATAGGCAGATAAAGTATGGGTGTCTGTGAGAAAGAGTGTGAGACCAAGTGTCATTCAGTGAGAGAAATTGAGACACACACACACACACACACACACACACACACACACACACACAAAAGAGGGGAAGAGAGAGGACGAGTCTGATTGATGGTCTGTCCCTCAGGGCTCAGTTTAAAGGAGGAGTTGGTTTCTGGGCTTCAGCCACAGGAGCGTGTAATAACTGCTGAGGAATTTCAATGGCCCCAAATCCCTCTGAGATTCTCTCTCTCTCTCTCTCTCTCTTTCTCTCCTCTCTCTCTCTCCCTCCCTCTCTCTCTCTCTCTCTCTCTTTCTCTCTCTCTCTCTCTCAATAGGCTTTATTGACATGAATGGTAAACAACCTCTGTTGCCCAAGCAGAACAATCAACAATCAAAAGAATGCCAAAGAATCTGGCAATATGATATGTATTACAATACAGGGGTTATGATTCAGTATCCAGTACTTTTGTAATTTTCATTTTTTGGAAAACTATCATTGTATATAGAACACACCACCAACTGCATACAATCTGAGAAAAAAAGTATTTTAATGCAGTTGGAATAGAAGGATCTTTATATAGTTATATATATATATGTGTGTACAGTGTGTTTTTTGAGAATTGATAAAGTATCACAAAATAGAAGATTACAATACTTTATATTTTCAATTTTTTTCTTACACCACTTACTAGTTCACATCCTATTGTCTTAAACAGATAAATATAGAAATGATAAATGAATTACAATAAAATGAGTAAATCATCAAATGTAAAGGTTCTGGTTCTCAGAGTGAAGTGGGTGGGATGTAGTAGAGTTAGAGATATAAAATCAGAGACTGTATCTACGATGAAACATTACTCTTTAAGGCTGCTGGTCACAATGGTTTCTGCTAGGGCTGGGAAAAAAATGTATTGCTTTTTTTATAGTTTTTTTTTTAATGCCAGAATCAATGTATTTGCTTCATTTGGGAAAAAAAATCAAATAAAAAAGAAATGTGACTAACGTGAGAGAAATGTATTTATTCTTTTATCTCACTGATATATACTGCTCAAAAACTGAAGGGAACACAAATCACTCATCAGATCTCTCCTGACCTGTCTGGGCATGCTCCTAATGAGACGTTGGATGGTGTCCTCAGGGATCTCCTCCCAGACCTAGACCAGGGCATCAGTGACCTCCTGGACAGTCTGTGGCAGTACTTGTCGGCGTTAGATGCACCAATAGATAACGTCCCATAGGTGCTCAGTTGGATTTAGGTCAGAGTAATGTGAGGGCCATCACTGCGTTCGTCATCCAGTAACTGCCTACATGCCCTGCCGGGCTTTGTCCTGCACCACGAGGAACCCAGGGTCCACTGCACCAGCGTGAGGTCTGACAGTCACTCTGAGGATTTCATCCCGGTAGCTAACAGCAGTCAGGGTACTGTTAGCTATGACATGGAGGTCTGTGTGACCCTCCAAGGATACGACTCCCCAGACCATCACTGACCCACCAACAAACTGGATCATCTTACGGGCAGCAACACTCACCGCAGCGTCTCCTCTTTCACACCTGTCACATATGCTCAGTGTGAACCTGCTCTCATCTGTGAAGAGAACAGGGGGCCAGTGGCAGACCCGTCAATTCTGGTGTTCATTCTGGTTGCACATGCAATTGGGCTGCACGGTGCTGGGTGGTCAGCACATGCCCCACTAGAGGACATTTGGACAAACCAGTAGCTTACTGGAAGTCATTTTGTAGGGCTCTGGCAGTAGGTGGATACCGGCCCTGCTGTTGGGTTGATGCCCTTCCATGGCCCTGTCCAGCCCTCCTCATGTAACTGCTGGTCTCCTGGTATCTCCTCCATGCTCTTGAGACTGTGCTGGGAGGCACAGAAAACCTTCTTGCGACCACATGTATGGATGTGTCATCCTGGAGTAACTGGAGCACCTGTGTAACCTGATTGGGCTGCAGGTACCGCCTCATGCTAGAAGTAGTGACAAGGACACTAAACACAAAACTAGACAAGAATCAGTCAGGAAGGATCAGGAGAGGGCAACTGTCTGTGACCACCACATGTAAAACCATTCCCTTTATGGGGGTTGTCTTACTGTTGTCTCTCCATTGCACCTGTTGTCACTTTCATTTGCACCAAAGCAGGTGAAAGTGATTCACAATCATTTGTGCTTCCTAAATGGACAGATTTATATCCCTGAAGTTTAACTGTACTGTGATGCTTAAGTGTTCCCTTCGTTTTTGAGCAGTGTATTTGACTTAATCTGACTACATACACGCTGAAAATTATATTAAATTAAAAATTTTGATATTTTCCAAAGTAAAAGCCCATAGAAGTGTATGATTCAACTTTTTCCCATGGTACAGCTTTAAAAAGAGTTAACCAAAACAGCAAAAACTCGTAATTCTTGTAGAATCACAACACTTAAAAATCACAATACACATGAAATCCGCACCAAATTATCATGATAGCATCGAATTGGGAGGTAGGCATATCATCCCAGCCCTAATTTATGCACTCTACAGATATGGCAGTTGAAATTAGGTTTGTAAGAGGCAGAGTTCAAATGAATACCTGTAGTCTTTAGAGACCTGGAACCATATCACAGCAGTCTAAATGTTTTTCTTTTACTTTTCTGGTGGTCTTTGTTTTTGTGGGTTTTTGGGTGAACAGCTGTGAGCAATTTGTGTTTGCTAAATGCCATTGAGCAGCTGCAGCAGAATTAGTGATTCAGGTAAACTATCATGGTGACTCCTCTGCCTTTACAGCCTTGTTGTGTATACTTGTGCTTATGAGACTGTGGTGTAGTTTGTTTATAGGCTAATGTTAAAAATCATAAAGTGGAGATGAATTAATGAATTATCAACACTGTACGAGTAGTAAAGTCAAGTCAGTTTTATTTGTATAGCCCAAAATCACAAATCACAATTTTGCCTCAGGAGGCTTCACAATCTGTACAACACCCTTACAGCACCCCTTACAGTACGACCCTCTTTCACGCCAAATAGATAGATCCAGAACAACCAGACAACCTCTCCACCATGGAATCTTGAGGGATGACCCAATTTTGTTTTTAAATCACAGTTGTTTAGTACTATAAATGGATGTTACCTATGCCAAAAGCCCCCTTGGACAGACTTTGTTATGGAGGCTAAGTCTCCTGGAGGGTGGAGGTCTAGGTCTGCCATGTGGAATGAGGCACCATCAGCTGCAGAGGCTGAGAGAGGTCACAAAATGGCTGATGGTCCAGCACAGAGAAGCCCGAATAAAAAGGAGAGGGACAGAGGTGGGGCGGGGGAGAGGCACACAGTGGTGCTTGTGGTCCATAAACAGTCGAAAGTTATTGAGAGGCAGTACGTTAAAATTAATAATATTGTGGTAGGCGGGAGTACTGGGCTGAAATTATACATTGAGACTGAGACCGATCCAAAGGCTAACTAACTGAAAGTTAGAGCATAAAGATGGGTTTTAAGTTTGGATTTTAAGATCTCCACAGAATCAGACTGTTTGATGTCTATAGGGAGGTTATTCCAGAAGAAAGGGCCTCGACAAGAGAAGGCCCTTTGGCCTGCTGACTTCTTTTTCACTCTGATAGACAGGAGCCCTGTATTCAGAGAGCAGAGAGTCCTGATTGGAGTATAAGGTTTAACTACACCAGACAAGTAGGGGAAGAGCCAGGTCATTTCCAACATTATAGGTCATCAGAAGAACTTTAAAGTCTGATCTGACATGGATCAGCAGCCAATGTAATGAAGCTAAAACTGGTGTGATATGGTACTTTTCAGTTTTAGTTAAGTTTATTGCTGCAGCACTCTGAACCATTTGAAGACTTCTGATACTAGAAAGAGGCAGACTACAATCCAGTCTGGATGATACAAAGGCATGAATTAGGATCTGTACATCAGCCCGGGATAAAGAAGACCTGATTTTAGTGAAGTTGTGTAGGTGAAATAAATTGATCTTTATGATGTTATTAATGTGTTGATCAAAGAAAGAGACAAATTAAATATGATACCAAAATTCTTAAGTATCAAATCCTGGGATATCACAATTATCTAAAGTTAAAGTTACATACTCAAATTGATGTCTATGTTGAGCAGGACCAGTGACCTGCATCAAACAAGATATTACTTGACACTCAGTTTTTCACCTCCTCTAATTTAATATTTTGTGATAGATCCTCTGCCGTATCATCAGCGTAACAGTGGAAATTAAATCCTCACTGAGCAGTTTGTGCTGGGTCATCTTTACAGGACGACCACGCCTAGGGAGAGTAGCAACAGTGCTGAACTTTCTCCATTTGTAGACAATCTGTCTTACCGTGGACACATGAACATCAAGGCTTTTAGAGAGACTGCTGTAACCCTTTCCAGCTTCATATAAGTCAACAACTCTTGATCGTAGGTCTTCTGAGAGCTCTTTAGTGTGAGGCTTGGTTCACAATAGGCATCTGGTGTGTGTTTTTTACAGGTCAGGGCAGCTTTAACCATCACCTCTAATCTCATCACATTGATTGGACTCTAGGTTGGCTGATTCCTGGCTCCAATTAGCTCTGGAGAAGTCATTAGCCTAGGGGTTCACATACTTTTTCCACCCTGCACTGTGAATGTTTACATGTTGTGTTCCATAGAAACATAAAAACATATAATTTTTGTGCAGTATTAGTTTAGGCAGACTGTCTCTTGTTGTCAGTTAGATAAAGATCAGAACACATTTTATGACCAATTTATGCAGAAATCCAAGTAATCCCAAAGGGTTTAATACTTTTACTTGTAACTGTATATATACAGTATCTAGGGCACATCATATACACAAGGAATATCAGTCATAAATCATATTGGGGATGCTGTATATTAATATTTGAAGTTCAGTAAAATGCATGCTGACAGAAACTGAGAAGAGAAAAGCACCATGGCTGCCACAACCATGTGAGGGTCATGTGTACATTTGCACACTGGGGATGCCTGGTATTGACGTGACTAATGTGTATTTTATAGACAGCATCACAGCAGTGTCTCTCCACAACCATTACAATCATGAAAGGCAATTAGGGTGATGACAAAACCTAAACACATTTTTATGACGCTAGTACATCTTCATAAAACACTCAAGAACAGCTTATACAGTCGTAAAGGAGGAGAGGCAGGAAAGTAAATGACAATCGAGAAGCTTTTAAAGGTTTATGAAATGAAAATGGACTCCCCACTATGGCGCTGTGCTATCTCTGATTAAAGAGTGAGTATTAAAGGTGACCATTTAATAGTTGCAGTCATTCACCCATTAAGCTTATAGATCTGTGGTATAGAGTGATGGCTAGTGCCTGTTAGTGTAAATCCCATCATGCTTCAGGAAGCTCCACACACACACACACACAAATTGACAATGTGGACGTTCATGTGTGTTTTATTATAATACAAGCAAACAGATTTTTGAACATGTATGAGAAGTGTCGCATGTGTGTCTTATGTGTGGGAGGAAATAATCTGCCTATTCAACCTCAGTGAGATAAGTGACATTATGTTGATGTGTTTGTGCATGTAGGTGTACGTTTTACAGACAGTGTTGGGTAGAGGGTGCATTTGGATTTTCTGTATGAAAGTGTGTGCATGCATGGGGGTGGAGCAGTAACACAGCATGTCTTCAAACATTATGTGGGATGACGTCACACTAGGTATGTATTTATAGTACCAGTATTAAAGGTATTATTGATACTATTTTTATGTAGAAAAAAATGAAAGAATAATAAAAAAATGTCCACAGAGCTCTTAGAAAGATGCTAAATATATGGCTTTTCTTGAAGAAAAAAAAAAAGATTGATTGTAATGAATCATTTAAAAAATTTTGTCGAGTCCAACATGAACATTTTGTTTATCTCTGTAGAAGAAATCGCTTTGGTTCCCACTTCTAGGAAGGCTTCTGAGACGATCGTAAAACGACGTTGGAATCGTGTGGTATCTCTGGTCAGTTCGTGTGAAAAAAGGGAAAAATCGTTAAGCTCAACCGTAAACTGCCGAGTAACGACTTGTTGTGATGTAAATGCGATGGAACGGGGGAGGGAGAATGACACATGTAGTGTTATGTTATGATAGTTCAGTTCAAGATTCAAAACACTTTACTGATATGGAAAGCATACAACAATAGACTAGCAGTAAGATAACAAGACAATCTGCTGCTTGTAGCTTCAGTGTTATCAGTCTTGTAGTGTTATCAATCTTCTCATCTAACTTTCAACCAGAAAGCAAATACATGTATTTCCTAAAAATATTGGACTATTCCTTTAACTTCTCTGCAGTTTAACATTGTCTCCTAGGCTGAGGAGGGAAAAAAATAAAAAGACATTTGGTAAAGGAAAGCATATAACAGTTTTGTAGTGGGGAGGGTTGGTTGGTCAGATGTAATTCTTCATTGGGATTTAATGGGCCAAATTAAATCATCTAATATTGAGTGTGGTTCTGCCTACTAATAAGTATTCTCTGTACAGGTTATATCATAAGCATGTATTTCTGGGCCACTCTCTTGTGACAGTTAAATTTGCATTTAAATTTGCATTTCATACATTTAGCCGGGGCTATTATGCTTTTTTAACTTCACTTGCAGACATTTAGCTCAAGCTGTTATGAACCCCAGCTGGAAATGAGCACGGTAGGTGAACAAAAAGCTCATTTCTGGATTGCCAGATTTGCAACAATCATAGATGGTCAAGGGAACGCGTACGTCACATCTCTTTTTTTATTTGGCCACAGGTTATGCAAGGAAGACATGCCAAGAAATTAAATAACAGTTGGAGAGTTTGCAAAGAGATTTTGTTTTGCTGCTGAAGAGCTATTAAATTGAAGAGAGTGAAGTGGCGAAGGGGTGATGTGAATTACTTCTGGAAACCATGAAAGCTGTTTAGAACAATAACTGCCTGTGGAGGTTGCGTTTCTCACTGAAGGGCAGTTTGATCGGTCCGTGGCTGATGATGGATAACCTTCCTACTTTGTCTCTCTCAGCTCTCCAACTGACTCAGCAATAACACATTTCCAGAGTGATATTAGCTGCCCACATTTTAGCCAAGCTAGCCGTTTAGCTACTTGGTGCACCAGGTTACTGAAATAGCTCACCAACTATGGACTGCAATGCAGTTTTGTCCATTCCTACTGACGATGGCGATCCTCTGACATCCTCTAGTTTCACCATGAAGTTTACATTTTGTGCTTTTGGTAAAATGTCTCAACAGCTAGTAGATAGATTGTGATGAAAAATGATTCGGACTGTCACCTTCCCCTCATGAATGAATTGGAAAAATGTTGGCGGTCCTCTGAAGTACCATCCTAAGGTCAACATTTTTAAAGTATTTTATGCTATATGAGTTTATGACAAAATATCTGCAAAACTAATGACATTCTCCTAATTTTCAAATTAGAGATTAATTACACCCTTTTTGTTTGTTTTATACAAATGTCAAGCAACATATAAATGTCCATACAATTATATCATCTGCTCAATTATAGTAACTGGACAATTATTTATTAATATGCTGGACATATTGTAGCTTTACTTTCTATTATGTATATATTATTTTATTTTATTTTATTTGTATTAATGCTCTTTTAAAATATATGCTTCTTGTTTATTGCACTATCCACTTTGCTGCTGTAACATGTAAATTTCTCCACTGTGGGACTAATAAAGGAATATCTTATCTTATCTTACCTTATCTAACATGTGTCCACTCATTACATGAATGCAGTCTTTTCAAAATAAACATTTGTCTTTTCAGGAAGCAACTTCTTTCGGCTTAGGCAAGAAAAGCATTGAAGAATCATTTGTAGAATATGCATTAATTACAGTGCATTACTTTTCGGAGTTATAGCTACGAACGTCTGTATGAATTCAGCCTGATCCAAGATGGTTAATCAACATGTTAGCATTGTCCTTGTGAGCATGTCAGAATACTACTTAAGCATTTAACTCAAAGCTGTCGGAGCTGCTAACGTGTAGGCTCTTAGTGTTGTTTATAGGACTGTCAAAGTTAATATAATAATGTAATAATAATGTGTTAATGCAAATTTATTTTAATGCATTAATGTATTTTGTGATTTCAGGTTGCTCCGTTTTAAAGCTAGAATGTTTCAACACATGAAACATGAAGGAGGCTAAATAACGCTCCAAACATGCTAAATTTGGGGGTCTGTGAGTACCCACAAGTCTCCCCTTTATACAAATGCCCACTTTATGATAATGACATGCAGTTTTGGGCATGCTAAATGCATCCCAAATTTCCCTCCGGGGATTATATTCATATTATCTTATCTTATATTATCTTATTACCTGTGAGGGTTTCTGGACAGTGTTTGTCACTGTTTTGTGTTGTTCATTTAATTCCAATAATAAACATATAAATACATTTGCATAAAGCCATATGCAGTGACAAGAGTATTAAATACATGACAAAACTCCATTTATGGTACATTTTCAACAGATAAAAAAAATTGAGATTAATTTACTAAGGACAATCATGTGATTGATTGCAATTAGATATTTTTATCTATTAACAGCCCTACTTGTTCAAAAATTAAACAACAAAAATACTACTTAAAAAAAAAAATACTTACTTACAAATACAAGGTTGTCTGACTCAGCATTATTTACTGTAGCTGTCTGCCACAAGGTCATTTCCTTTTTCATCCAGAGAGAACAGGCAGTGGTGGAGCACCATGTTTGGAGAAATTATAACAACGGATCATTGCTGAAAACCGGCAATTAGGATAATCCCTGTATTTAAACTGTGTCAAACACATGCAGTTTTGTGAAGTTCTGTGGTGGAGAAATGGTGCATTCCATTTGGAAATAAAGAACCATGAAAACAGAGCCGAGCCTCGGGGAAGTAAAGACATGTGTCACGACTAATGTGTCTCCCTGAGCTCTCGCTGCTCCTCTCACACAGCCACAGCAGCTACGCTACACTAGTCACACTTCATCTGTTCTTAAAATACATCAGGTGCATTTTCTTTTTAAATGTGAATATACATTTGCTATTGTTTTGAGGGACTTTCTCTCTCTCTCTCTCTCTCTCTCTCTCTCTCTCTCTCTCCTTTTCATCCCAGTGTTTCTTATTAAAACAACAATGTACAGAATAAAGAAGGTCTGGACGGAGCTGCTAATTTGACTGTGGACCTGAGAGTGTGAATCGATAGGGAGCAGGTGTCAGAATATTCAGCAAATGAAATCCTGCAGCGGTACTTTGTGTCTCCTACAAGTGTGCGGTTGCTGAAAGGCAGCCAAGCCTTCTCGTTAGCAGTAACAGTGTGTCATCAACCTTCAGTGTGACATGGACCATTTCCCCCTGGACTTAGGAAGAATGTAAGAAATAAACAGAGGGATAGAGAAAGGGGGTAAAGGTATGGGAAATTACAGAAGAACAAACCAAGAGATATTTAAAATGTATAATAAGATTGTTTGGTTCTTCTGTTATTGTAGTTTTCTTTAAATTGCCTGTTTTGTCTGACCAAAACTCAGCAGTATTCAGTTTCCTGCAATAGAACAATAAGGAAACCAGCAAATATTCACATGTGAGATATGTAAACCTGTGAATTTTTGGTATTGTTGCTTAAAATTTGACTTAAGTCCTCCCGCTCCTGTCCCCCCGTTATGTGTCACTGTTTTTTTTTTTTTTTTTTTTTTATGTTCTTGGACGGGATGTAACTGAAAGATAATTTCCCTTCGGGGATTAATAAAGTTCATAATATCTATCTATCTATCTATCTATCTTAAAGCATTAATCAATTTTCTCTCTCTCTCTCTCACCTGATACATCAGGTTTTGAATACAAACAAAAAATATTCTTCAGGTTTAGGCAACAAAACCACAACTTATTTAGGTTTTGGCAACAAAATTACAACTTATTTATGTTTAAGCTAAAAAAAAGAAGAAATAATACTTAGTTGAGTTAAGGGAAAAAACATAATGTTTTGGGTTAAATGAACTATAAACACAACTACACATTGTTGGTTTCACAAGGAGGCGAACTAGGTGAAAGCCCTGTGTTTTACGTCCCATCCATCATTCTCGACCTCCACCCTTTATAGTCTGGACTACTGCACCTGATATCCTCCTCTGCTCCTGCCGTAAGTGCTACTGTCGCTAGAGGTCGCTGTTGTGTTCTTTTATACCATCTTCCGGTGATCTACCTTCTGAATAGCTGATAAAACCTACTAGTAGGTGCAATAGGCCCCTATTGACCCACATCTATGGGGCTCATAGCGACAACAATCTAATCGGCTGATATTACAGTTGCGTAACCCTTTTGTAGTCTGAATGATATAATTACACTTACTGACACTGAGAATTCCCAGTATTATTATTTACTATTCATGCAGACACAACATCATTTATTCCAGAGGCAGTGTGTTTTAGAAATTTACCTAAAGTGACATCACATACGAAAGTGCATAAAGTCATTTACTGTTAGATCCCATTGTTTTGGAAGATTTAATTAATGACGATACCTGCTTTGTGTAAGGCTGTACTGTGTGTGTGTGTGTGTGTGTGTGTGTTGGACTCTTGTGAACCACTTCCTTTTGACCCCAAAATAACTTACTTACAAACCAAACTTGACTCTGATCATAATATGCTATATGTTACATTTTTAATCATCAATTTGTCATTGTCAGACTAAGTGATACCTTGGTGTAATTACCACAAACAAATGAAACCAAGGTTGAATGATTGATAGCTTTTGTCTCACACCACTGAGGCTGTCGGTGTGTGCTGTTTCTATAAATTAACCATATTTGACATACAGTAAATCATGTCTCCTTGAGGCAATTATCTTTAAAAGGACATAAAGACAGGACACGACAATGGAGGCTAAAAATAGCATCTGTGCATTCAAATATAATGAAGTGTTAAATGGTACAAAAAAGCCTCCTGCTTACTTACAAATATACAGTTGTCCTTTGAGTTCTGATGAGTTTAAAGGCAAGTTAAAAAAAAAATACCCACACTAGAAAAGAAAAAGTTGAGAAAACTCAAAATTTTAAGATAACAAACTTCAGCAAAATTTTAAAAGCCATGGAAAGTTCGAAAATACTGAAAAAATCTGGATTGTGGCGTTAGACCTGTTTTGGCCAGTTTTGTGTTCAGGATTTTTTTAGGCGGGGTTGAAACCATGGATCGATAACGCCGTGGAGCCATCGCTAACATGAGCCCACCCGTCATCAGAGACCTGGTTTTTGAAAGCCAGAAAAAAAGAAGCGAAGGGAAATCTCTCCTGACTAGCTCAGTCCGGAGGGGTTCAAGCCTCATGTTGGGTGTTGGCATTTTCAGTGCTTTATTTGTATGACTTTTTGTTTTGAATTGTATTGTATTTTTATGATTGTAATCCATCCCATGTTTGATGCACATTTATTAGGGGTGTGACGATACACTAAGCTCATGATACAATAAGATATGATACACAATACTTGATATGACACAGTATTATAATGATAATTTTAAGTTAAGTTTAAGTGATTCCATTTTGATTTTACTCTGAAGATCATTAAAAATGAAGGCACGTCCTCAATGATTCCTCCAGATTTAAATAAAAGCTAAATGAATTAACTATGTCTAAAGTCACTAAAACAATATCCTGAATGTCTCCACCAGAATAAAAGTCAGAGCTGCTTCAGGACAGACTCAGTAACGTTAGTTAGTGGTCCTGGTTCGGACCGAGAGGACGGACTCAGTAACGTTAGTTAGTGGTCCTGGTTCAGACTGAGAGGACAGACTCAGTAACGTTAGTTAGTGGTCCTGGTTCAGACTGAGAGGACAGACTCAGTAACATTAGTTAGTGGTCCTGGTTCAGACCGAGAGGACGGACTCAGTAACATTAGTTAGTGGTCCTGGTTCGGACCGAGAGGACAGACTCAGTAACGTTAGTTAGTGGTCCTGGTTCGGACCGAGAGGACAGACTCAGTAACATTAGTTAGTGGTCCTGGTTCAGACCGAGAGGACGGACTCAGTAACGTTAGTTAGTGGTCCTGGTCCAGACCGAGAGGACAGACTCAGTAACGTTAGTTAGTGGTCCTGGTTCGGACCGAGAGGACAGACTCAGTAACATTAGTTAGTGGTCCTGGTTCAGACCGAGAGGACGGACTCAGTAACGTTAGTTAGTGGTCCTGGTTCGGACCGAGAGGACAGACTCAGTAACATTAGTTAGTGGTCCTGGTTCGGACTGAGAGGACAGAGTCAGTAACATTAGTTAGTGGTCCTGGTTCAGACCGAGAGGACGGACTCAGTAACGTTAGTTAGTGGTCCTGGTTCGGACCGAGAGGACAGACTCAGTAACATTAGTTAGTGGTCCTGGTTCAGACCGAGAGGACGGACTCAGTAACGTTAGTTAGTGGTCCTGGTTCGGACCGAGAGGACAGACTCAGTAACATTAGTTAGTGGTCCTGGTTCAGACTGAGAGGACAGAGTCAGTAACGTTAGTTAGTGGTCCTGGTTCAGACTGAGAGGACGGACTCAGTAACGTTAGTTAGTGGTCCTGAGTCAGACTGAGAGGAGAGACTCAGTAACGTTAGTTAGTGGTCCTGGTTCAGACTGAGAGGACAGACTCAGTAACGTTAGTTAGTGGTCCTGGTTCAGACTGAGAGGACGGACTCAGTAACATTAGTTAGTGGTCCTGGTTCAGACTGAGAGGACAGACTCAGTAACATTAGTTAGTGGTCCTGGTTCAGACTGAGAGGACAGAGTCAGTAACGTAAATTAGTGGTCCTGGTTCAGACTGAGAGGACGGACTCAGTAACGTTAGTTAGTGGTCCTGGTCCTGAGTCAGACTGAGAGGACAGACTCAGTAACGTTAGTTAGTGGTCCTGGTTCAGACTGAGAGGACGGACTCAGTAACGTTAGTTAGTGGTCCTGGTTCAGACTGAGAGGACGGACTCAGTAACGTTAGTTAGTGGTCCTGGTTCAGACTGAGAGGACAGACTCAGTAACGTTAGTTAGTGGTCCTGGTTCAGACTGAGAGGACCAGTCTGGTAAGTGATGTGTAAGAAATAATGTTAGAGATGATCAGTTGTTTTGCTAGTCAGCTGCTAAATAATGGATCATCAAATAAAATTATTCCAGTTAGCTCTATGATGCTCTACATTATTTTACGTTGTTCATGTAAAACAACAACACCAACATGACTCAGATATATAACTAAGGCTCCATAACTAAACGCTATTATCTCATGACAGCTGACTGTGACATACACTGAGCCAGACTACACAGTGGAGACTAGGTGGAGAGCACTGACAGAGAGAGGGTTAGGGTAAGCACATTTTTAAATCAATTTATCACATCCCCAACCTATTGCAACATGTTTTTTGTCTCAACGATGCATACTATCACATTTTTGTATTGCAATGTATTGTCACACCCCTAATATTTTTTTCTTTTCGCAGAAATTTGTCTGGCCTGGGGACACCAACTCTGAGGAAATGTGCCCAGTGAGGGCCAGCCAGCACCTGGAGAGAGTTCCCGTAAGAGGATTGTCCCACACAGTGAGGGCATCCATAACCTGCTGAGTTGAATCCCCCGGGCAATACCC
The DNA here is from genome assembly GCA_947000775.1 of Pterois miles. NCBI lineage: Eukaryota > Metazoa > Chordata > Actinopteri > Perciformes > Scorpaenidae > Pterois > Pterois miles. Next base: position 2,917,321 of record CAMQGK010000474.1, read on the forward strand.
CACATATTGAGCCATATTCCCAAACAACCTAGTTCTGAGAAGACCCGACCTTGTCGGGGACCATTATCAGCCTTATTCTGTCCACAGGCTGAGCCTCGATCAGAAGGACTCAGGTCTCTGGTCTCTGAGCAACACCAGGGAAGTGGTCGTCTGTACACTACATTTCTTCAATCTGATTTTTATAATCATTCAAATTAGGCTGGGTGGTTAATAACATTTTCTGTGGTGTGACAAACCCAGATTTATTTGTTTTTGCCTTACACAGACTGTAAGTTAGGCAATTAAACATAGCGGTTTCAGTTTTGCTTTTGAGTTGGCTCAACTTTCAGTTCTCATTTCTGTTAACTCAAGCTGCAGTGACTTATAATTTCATACTGTAACAACTTTAAATTCTCATATCAACTTTTACTTCCCAGGTTACAGTAGCTTAAACTTGTACGTATTACCCACGTAATTTCAGTTGAGGTAATTTCGTGTTAGTGTAATTTCAGTAGACAGTAACTTCAAAGTAACAGTCAGTGAGTCAAATGAGTGAATTAGGTCCAATAACTTCCCATCAAATCTATAAATGATTACAGATGCAACATTTACCTTCCAAACTGTTTTATTATTATTTATTAAAACACATAACGTAACTGCTGAGACCCACAACTGTCCCAGTTTTAGTCATTGTAAACTAGTATGATCACATCTTGAACATCAAAATACACTGAGGCAGCAGTTTTGAGAATGATGACAGATCAATTCTTTTCATTAACAAAACAATTTGTTAGAGCTCTCTCTGCAGAATGTACAGTCTAAAACATCTCCAATCATCTGCATCTTACATAAAACTCTGCCCTATCTACGCCTCATTATTCTCGTTCATGAAGATGCAGCTAAAACATAAAGGACGTGCTGCCATTGATTTCAGGTTTACTTTGGTAAAAAAGGATACTGAGGAAATGCTATTCTCTAAAGTGCAGTTGTACACAGTGTTTCTTTAGACTCCTTTAGATGAGTTAGACAGGTGGCAGTGTGCATGTTCATCAGAGGCTGAAAATCTGGAAATATCACTCGTCAGTTCAAATTGTAATGATCTTATAATGTGCTGCAAGCTTTACAGAATCACATCGCTCATTTATTAAATACTTAGAAAGAAACAGCTGCTTGGCAAGCGCAAATGAACATACTACAAAACAGCTTGATTGATTAACTATTAAAAGTGCGTTTCTGTGTGGAATTCATGGGTGGTTGATGTTTGTGTTAGCAGCACATTCATAAATCACCCCAGATGGAGTCACAGCCCAGGGACTAGGCCTGAAAGGGTCATACGCCACTTCACATTAAAACTTGTGATCGATAAAAACAAACTTGGTGGGAGAAGGTGCGCACCTGTACAGAAACTTTAACCCATGTTTATACACATTATGGAGGCAGAGGAAAGCCTTGACGCAAATGGTGAGGTGGTGAATTGAAGCCAGATTACAGAAATCAAATGTGAGAGGAATCATACACTTCACTTCATATCACATGTTAAGCCCAGGACACAATAGGAATGTCAGGAGCGCATGACGGCTGCACTACCTGTTGTTTTTTATTTCGGCATCCATCTTAACAGGTTCTCGCCTATCTTTAATGCGATCCGCAGCAAAGTGACCGTTTGATGGTATATTGTCACCATACCAGCAACATAACTACAGTTTCAAAGTCACATTTATAGAATATGTCACAGACAGTGAAGAAGAAGAAGAGAAGAAGAAGAAGAAGAAGAAGAAGAACAACCTTTATTAGTCCCACAGTGGGGAAATTCATTTACACTCTTTTTTTTTATACACGGTACATGCTGATCCGAAACACACACATACATGCATTAATGGAGAGGTGTCAGAGTGAGGGGGCTGCTCCTGACAAGCGCCCCGAGCAGTTGGGGGTTTGGTGCCTTGCTCAGGGGCACCTCGGCAGTGCCCAAGAGGTAAACTGGCACCTCTCCAGCTACCAGTTCACACTCAGTTCTTGGTCCATGTCGGGACTTGAACCGGTGACCCTCCGGTTCCCAAGCCAACTCCCTACAGACTGAGCTACTGCCGCCCCTCTGACTGATCCTCTGACTGTATATTGAAATCATATCAGCAACATTACTACACTTTTGATGACATGAAAAATAAATAAATAAATAAACAAATAAATAAATAAAGATTGCAATGAATGGACATAGTACAGCAGTTTAATTGTGGATTATTACTATTTATTGACAAATTACCACCCACTTCTCAACTTTTATCTGTCTAAAATCAATATAATGAAATGAAATAGTCATTCTGAAAGGTAAACTGTCTATGTAAACTATGTAGAAAAAAGGGCTGACAGCAGCAGCAGCAGATATGCTGCTGAAGCGCAGCTGAAATGCAGCTGGTGTGAACTACGGATGCAGGAATCACACAGACGTTCAGCAACGTAGCCATCAGTGACGCAGACGTTCAGATGACACAGATGTTCGACTCAGCCATCAGGTGCTTTGTTTTTTTATGCTTGTGTACCATAACTACTCCATAAGCACTGTAATTGCAAAAGATATAAAACAACTCAAATCATAAATTAAACCTTGATGAAAGTGGGCTCAGTATTTCATCAGCACTGTCTCACCATCACATTGCCCACTCACCAGAGCACGTAGGAAAGGGCTGGACTGTATGGTCACTAACTGATGACATTATCATCATCAGTTGTAGAAATCCAAGACTCCATCAAATAGCATGAGAGAATTTCAGAGCAGAGTGTCAGTACTTTAGTTTCCATATAGTTTGTGTGTCAGGTCGCTGCAGTGAACATGACTGTGCTGTCAGGTGCACAGAGCGCTCTGTGGACCCCACGGTGCACCACACCAGCCCATTCTAATTTCCAGGACATCATATACCAAGGCTTTCTCACAACCATTGGCTTGTGTTACTTCCACTCAATACACCTTTTAGCGTCTGTATGAGATGCACCAACCATTCCATTCACTACAATGTAAGCTATGGTTGTGAATTTAACGTGATAATAATGCAACTTGCTCATTTCTTTAACATATTTATACAACATGCGAGTTTTAGGCTGCAGCGGGCTCAGTTTCAAAGCTAGAGTGAAGATAATGGTGGCATATGAAACTACTGAAGTTTTAATCTAAAATGAGGCCAAGGGGGCTGCACGGAGTTACAGTGGTTCGCCTCACAGCAAGAGGGTCACAGGTTCGAATCCGGCTTGGGGCTCCTCTGTGTGGAGTTTGCATGTTCTCCCCATGTTTGCGTGGGTTTTCTCCGGGTGCTCTGGCTTCCTCCCACCATCTAAAGCCGTAGGTGTGAATGTGAGCATAAATGGTTGTCTGTCTCTATGTGTCAGCCCTGTGATGGACTAGCGACCTGTCCAGGATGAACCCCGCCTTCGCCCAATACCAGCTGGGATCGGCTCCAGCCCCCCCGCAACCCCTAACGGGATAAGCGGTTGAAGATAGATGATGCCAAGGGGTGTGACAAAGTGGCCATATGCGACAAGTTAGGATGAGAATGTGTTGGCCATACACGGTCATCTCACCTGCCACATCTTCACCATATGGACTGTGTAAATTAACAAAATCTGGAAATAAAGCCACTGACAGCTCCTCCACAATTGTTACACTCCATATTCTCGTTATGAGTCCTAATCATAATGCAGGCCAAGTTCACCATACACAACTTGAATAAATACATTGTGTTCACCTATCATACTTCCATTTTTAGATGATATCCAGGGTCAGGGATACCACTGACTGGCATGATCATTTTGACAAGGTAAACATACAAATACTGTGGCAACATTTGTGCGTAATGCTGCACGCTGGATGCATGGCACTGCTAGAGAATTGTGTGAATGGGAGGATAAGGAGGGAACGAGTGTTTAAGGCGTGCATGTCCAAAGTCCGGCCCGGGGGCCAATTGCGGCCTGTGTTCAAATTTCCAGCGGCCTGCAGCCTCTGTCATAAAATCAATAAAATGCGGCCAGCCAGTGCTGTTGACCACTGCATAAAATACGTGTACAAAAAAGCTATTTCATATTTCACTAGAAGATGGCAGTAGACCTGTGGCTGTAGCCTGCTCTCGCCGTGACCCTTGTGTGACCCTTGTTTCCTCTCCCTTCTCCGTGGACCCTGGTGACGCTCCAGACCACCTGCAGCTGGACCTCATTGAGCTGCAGTGTGATGCCGAGTGTTGCAGTCGGCACCAACAGCTTCCTCTTGTCAACTTTTACTGCCAGCTGGATAAAAGCAGGTTCCAAGATATTCTAACATTTGCTAAGAAAAGACATGAGGCTTGAAGATATCCTCGGTTATGAACTTTAACAAGAAACACATGAGGACGAGATTTTTTTTTTTTTTTTTGTAATGATCAAAACCACAGTTTTGAATATGGATTGTCTTTTCAATACGTGTATCATTTGTTCTTTTGTTTTTCAACTGACAATCAAACTGGGTCTTGCAAACGTGACAAATTAAATGTTGTGTTCATATTTACTGATAACAAACATTATGGTCTTAAGAAACAAATAAACACTCAACATTAAATATTAAAATCAAATTTGTTCTGGCAGCCCGTTTTTCCATTTCATATTTTTGATGATATTTTCAGATGATTAACAATATATAAATTTATCCAATTTAGTCCTTTCAGGAATAGGTTTATTTCTATTCTATTTCGTATCCCAGGCCTTGGATATTGCAGCGGTCCGAATGCATTAATGACCACTGTCTCGGATGGCATTATTAATATGACATCTAAATATCAGGTTTCCTTAACCTGTGGGAGAATGGGCCAGTATTAAAGGCAATGTTCAGCAATGTCTGTTCCCATGTTGTGCTCCCAAATGTAATCGGCACAATTGACTGCACTGATATTGCTCTTTGTATAAAAGCAAATTTGTCTATGTTAATCAAAAGTATGTGCTTTTAATTAATGTCCAAGAAATATGTGACTCCAACATGGTCCTGACAAATGTGGTGGCACAATGGCCTGGCTGTACACATTACTCTTTTCTCTTGTCGTATTTAAGTGTAGGGAACAGACCACAGACTGGTGCTGTGCCTGATGGCGGGCTTCTTGTTTAATTCAGAAACAATGTATTGTAGAAACTTTATCCATTTAAACCTGATATGTAATTGGCTCCTCACCTAAACCTGCAGAATGCAGAGAAAAAGAGCTACAGTGATGCCCGCTCAGTTGTGGAGCATGCCATCGGCCTCCTGAAATGCCAGTGGTGGTCTTTCAATGCTTCAGGTGGCAGACTTATACCATCCAAAACAATTCTGCTAGATAATCAGGGCATGAGTCATGGCCTTCCTCTCCCGTAGCCCCCTCCCTGACAAGAACACTTTCAACAGGGAGCGAGGATCCGTGAGGATGTAAGGCCACACTGGGATGTCAGCAGCACTTGTCGAACCTGTTGCTTTTTATTTCAGTGTCCATGTTAACAGGTTAGAGCAGCCATACTGCTCACATGAGCAGCACGGCTCGGCTGAGTGTCAGCTGCATCTTGGTTAAGTGTAACAACAGTGAAAATGTTCCTCTTTTGGTCATTTTGTCTTAATTAGATAGTGAGCTGGCAGCAGCAGCGCAGCAGAAACATTGTTAAGGGCGCCTGCGTGCATTGGTTTCCAATGCCAAGGATCAGTTACCAAATGGCAGTATTTAACAAATTGTGAGTGAGAACAGGTTGGCTTTTGTGCGCACATACACTTTTAGTAAGTTTTATAAATTGGAACACAGGTCAGCTGCTGAACAACCATACATTGTCCATGCTAAAACATGCTTTTTGTCCTCCTTGCACCAATAAACTCTATTCAAGCAGAGTTTTTTCTGCAACTTCTCTTGAGAGAGTTGTTCTACTAACATTTTTCATGTTGTACAAGCATAAATTACAATGCAACAAAGTTTGCTTTTGCTAAAGCAAAACAATGATAGACACAACTTCTTTTTAACCACTTTCAGCACATGTTCGTGTTGGTCCCTCTCTCTCACAGACCAAAAAGCAATGAAGGCTTGATGACTGATCAGGAAGAGTCCTATGAGACCAAGGTATACATGTCATCAGCCTCCCCTCATAAATCTCAAATCCCACCAGGAGCTCAGAAGCAGATAATACAGACTGCTTAAAGTCACAGACATTTGGCTTATTTAAGGTTTTGTGTTTTCCAGCACCTGTTCATCTGCACACCCCAAAGCCCTAAGCTGTATCCAGGCGTTCTTTCCATTTTTAAAATGACTAAACTGGGTACTGAAAATGTGGCTCATCTACAGGTGCAACTTGGACAGTATCATTCCTTCCACACTCCACTCCATTTGTTTTGTGAAGCTTGCAGATTCAGTTAAAGTGTGATGAGATCTAAGGAGAACCAGCAAGAATCCCTGTCATAAAGGATTAAAAGTAATGTTAAGTGTCCTGCAAACACCTTTAGCAAACAGATGGAGGAACACTGTTGTGTGTCTGGAGTGCTGCCCTGTCTGTGTGGGTGGGAGTCGGTGGGTCGGTGGGGGTGTGATAGTTTGGTTGTGTTATAGATATGTAAGTCAGATATGGTCATTATGTGGTTTACCCAAATTTGGACTTACAACAATTTCTCTTTTAATAGATAATAATGGGAGTGTGGGGATCCAAACATCAATTAGTCAAACCAAACATCGCTAATGTAACTTCAAAATAAGTCAACAATGCTAAAGTGTAGTTCACGCTACAAGACCTTTATAGTGAGCAGATCGCTGTACCGTTCAGAGTGCACAACTTGCAGTCTTAAAGTCATTGTGATTTTCACACCACATGACTGACCGGAGTCGGAAGATCTTTTACCAGGAGGAATCCCCAGTGAAATATCTTTTATCATGAGAACATGTGAGAAATACATGGTAAATGTTGTGAAACCACGTGCGAGACATATTGCCGATTTTGTCATCAGCACATATTCACAAAATAGCCTGTTTCCACCAGGTTCCATTTACCCTCTTGGTGCAACAACTTTACTCAGTGCTGCGAATGAAACACATACAGTATGTAAGTTCCTATTGTTACAGGCGACCCTCCTCCTCTAGATTTCTCCTTGCACTCTCATTAGCTGTAGCTAACAGGTCCAGATATTTAACATGCTAGATATCTGGAATGTGTCTGCGAGGCATTGGGAAACCTCTCGGCTTGTGTCATTGAGCAGTTCACACGTGACACTGGAACGCCAATGTCCGAGGGAGGGAGGCTCCAAAAACTGTCGGGGAGTGGAAAATCAGGGCTAAAGTCATGTAGTATGGTTGAAAGTCCTGTGTTGTTGGACCCATCCATTTCCCCTCCTACCCATCATAAACAGTTTCTCTCTTTTTATTGTACATCACTAGCTCACAAATCGTAATCAAATAAACAACAAATCAAATCATAACATGACAAACTGCAGCCCAACAGGCAACAACAGCTGTCAGTGTGTCAGAGTGCTGACTTGACTAGGACTTGATCCAGACTGACTGGGACTATCATAAAGTGGGCATGTCTGTAAAGGGGAGACTGGTGGGAACCCAGAGAACCCATTTACATTCACACATCTAGAGGTCAGAGGTCAAGGGACCCCTTTGAAAATGGCCATGTTTTTCCTCTCCAAGATTTAGCATGTTTGGAGTGTTGTTTAATCCCCTTCTATGGTTGCTAATGAAGGTTTTCTAGTTTAGAATGATACCAGTATTTTCACTTTACTTTAGCTACAACCGTGAAAGGATTCATTGCATTAATGCCTTAAAGAAATTAGTGTCGTTAAAATGAATTTGCCTTAACGTGTTAACTTGTACAGCCTTACTGAATATATTTCACACTTTCCAGATTAACACTGACACCTGTGTGCCGATTCTAACTTGGTATTTTCCTGACTTTGAAATGGGCTTTGCCTGTTTCTTTAGTTTTTTTTTTTATTTATTTTTTTTTTTCCTGCTCAGTGCAGTGGGCATGTTGCAAAGGTCAGAGGAGAGCCATAACAAACTGGCAAGACAATAATTTGCTAATTTCATATACACAAGGTTCTGTTTAATACATGTCATTAACTGCAGGTCCCACAGCTTCCTGATTCCCATACTACAATTCAACATATGGGATGAGATGTAGACACGGGTCAATCAACTGTTTTAGAAGAAGAAGAAGATAGTCCTTTATTAGTCCCACGAGGGGAAATTCAATTTTTTCACTCTGTTGTTAACTTATACACGGTACATGCAGACCCGAACACACACATGCACAAACATGCATCAATGGAGAGATGTCAGAGTGAGGGGGCTGCTCCTGACAAGCGCCCAGAGCAGTTGGGGGTTTGGTGCCTTGCTCAGGGGCACCTCGGCAGTGCCCAAGAGGTAAACTGGCACCTCTCCAGCTACCAGTTCACACTCAGTTCTTGGTCCATGGCGGGACTTGAACCTGTGACCCTCCGGTTCCCAAGCCAACTCCCTACAGACTGAGCTACTGCCGCCCCCATTTCACATGAATAATTCAAAAGAAGTGGAGCAATTTCACCAAATGTGTCATACTTGTGGTTGTCCAACAGTGCCAGAGCAGCTGTCATTACACACAGTGTACCAAAACAAGTCAGGTTTTCATCCAAATATCGAGCAAATTTGAACCAAATCTCTAGAAATAGGGAATAGGGATCTTTGTGTGAATATGAGTTTCTTGACTGATGGAGATGAACATTTCCTTTTTTTTTCATGTGCAAATTGAAAATGGCAAGATGTGGTGGATGTAAATACACAGTGGAACAACATGCAGTGGAAAGCATTCATTTGTTTGTAGGTATAAACACAGTAAGTAGAAACATCTGGACAGGTAATTCACCCTTTGCTAAGCCTTGCCCAGTTGCACAAGTGGTAAAATAGCTATTGCACAGTTACTGTAATGAAGTTTCTCCTGAGAGTACTGCACAGTATGAATTGAGGTTTACATCTGATTAGTACTGATATTACACAGTAGGTGTACAGTATAGTACAGTTATTGTCAGTGTTGGTGTGTATGTGGTCTACTGGGAGCAGTGCTGGTTGTGGAGTCTGACAGCTGCAGGAAGGAAGGACCTGTGGTTGCGCTCCTTCACAAACTTCGGGCGGAGCAGCCTGTTGCTGAAGGAGCTCTCCTGTGCTGCGATGGTGTCCTTCATGAGGTGGGAGTCATTCCCCATCTTGGATGAAGGCTTAGCCATCATCATCCTCCTCTCTCACACCACCTCTCCTGGTGCAAGGGGGCATCCCAGGACAGAACTGGCCTTCCTGATCACTTTATCAAGTCTCTTCTTGTCTGCAGCTGAGATGCTGCTGCCCCTGCAGACCACTCTATAAAAGATGGCTGATGCCATCACAGTGTTATAAAGGGTCTTCAGGAGTACCACTCCAAGTTGATAGCCCAATCCAGTTTATTGTTCAGGTGAACACCCAGGTACTTGTACAATGTCACCATCTCAATGTCCATTCCCTGGATGTTAATTTGTGTCAGGGGGAGCGTGTGCACCTCCAGAAATCCACCACCAGCTCTTTTGTTTTCCCTGCATTGTTCCAGAGATGGTTCTGCTGTCACCAGTCCACAAAGTCCTGAGGCAGTTCTCTGTATTCCCTGTCCTCCCCATCTGTGATGAAACTAACGATTGCAGAGTCGTCAGAGAACTTCTGCAGGTGACAGGTAGTTGAGCTGTGGGAGAAGTCTGCAGTGTAGACGGTGAAGAGGAACAGAGCCAGGACCATCCCTTGCAGGGCCCCAGTACTGCGGACAACCATCTTGGACACACAGTCCTGTGTCCTTAGATACTGTGGACAGTTGGTGAGGTAGTCCAGTATTCAGGATGTGAGGAGACGGTCTACTCCTGTAACCTCCAGCTTGTCCCTAACAAGTGCAGGCTGTACTGTGTTGAAAGCACTGGAGAAATCAAAGACCATGATTCTCCCAGCACTCCCAGGGCTGTGAACTGGGGTTGCAGATGAGCCGGGGGAGCAGGCGCAGGTGTCTGATCAAATCTATTGAAGAATAGATTCAGGTCTTTCACCCACTTTTTGGTCCACCACAGCCTGGGAGTTGGGTAGCCAGAGATGGTTTTCAGGCCTCTCCAGACTTTCTCAGGTCCTTCTGCACAGCCTTCAGCTCCTCCTTATTTTCTGACTTAAAGGCCATCTTCTTGTTCTTGAGGAGAGCCTTTGTTGGAAAAACACCTTATAGTCACTGTTTTCCACACAAAAATTGATATAGTATGTGATATAGTCAGTCATACTCTCTATGTCCTCCCTCCTACAAGAGGTTTGTACACAGACAGGAGATGAACCAAGTTGAGATCAGATTTTCCCAGGACGACGCAAGGGTGATGAGGTGCCTCCTTGGTGTTGGCATAAAATAAGTCCAGTGTGTTATTGTCTCTGGTGTAGCATGTGGCATACTGGGTGAATGTGGGCAGAGTGGAGGATGGAGAGGCATGATTAAAGCCTGTGGGTGCTGTGTCTGCAGCCTGCTTGTGACAGAGACAGGGACATCACAGGCTGCATCAGCGTTAGCAGAGGGGGGAACATACACTGCTATCGTGATAACATGCAAAAATTCTCGCAGCAGATAGTAGGGCCTCATGCTAATGGCTAACAGCTCAATGTCCTTTCTGCAAAGTTGTTCCTTATTATCGATGTGCCCAGAGTTAAACCATCTAGCATTTACAAACACTGCCAGCCCACCTCCTCTCCTCTTACCATTCTCATCCTGTCCACCTGCACCAGTTTGAATCTTTCCAGTGCAGCGGCCATGTCTGGAGTTAGGATAGTCAGCCATGTCTCCTTAAACAGCATGATGCTGCACATCCGATCCTCCCTCTGATGTCAGGTCAGCGCCGCTAGCTCATCCATCTTATTGGGGAAAGATCTCCCATTCCCTATGACGATGGATGGGAGGACAGGACTGTATCGTCTCCTCCTGGCGTGGCGCTCAGCTCCAGCACGGCTCCCATGTCTCCTCCACCTTAGTTCGCGGGGAACGCCGGGTCTCTCCCCCGGCAGCAGCACTGTGTTACAGACTGCTAACAGCTGATCCCTGCTGTAAACAATAGGGCCATGGCTGTGCACTGGGTCCCCAGACACAGTTGCAAAAAGTACAAAAAACAGGAACAATACTAAAGTAAAAACAGCAGCCTTGGGCCTCATAGTGCAGGATCAGTTATAAACAATAACACATTACAAATACTACAGAAGCAATCAAATCCACAAAATTAAAGAGAAAGTGAGCGAGAGCTGCTGTAACAAGCTGCCACTAGAGCGGTGCCATCTTGAATATTACTACGATTTGTAGAATTACATTCCAGTAATGGCTGTATAGGATTGTTGTCATGTGATCCAAGCATTTCTAATAACTCCTTGTTCAAACGCATGTCACAGTCTATGCAACTGATACAAATAAACAGATATACTGACATTACAGGCATTCTAAGGTTGCAACTCATTTAGAGCATGCTACTTTTAGTTATCACAAGTATACTTTCATAATGTAGGCTACGTTCTGAATCTAAAATCTAATTAAGCCTATCCTAATATGTCATGAGAGGAAAGGCAGAATTAAAGAGCAGCTTCAGTGTCTACCTGGGTCCTATGTTTCTATTCCCAGTATGTCTTGTGTCCAAATTGCACCAACTTCCACACTGCACATTCCTTGGTTCCCCAGCAATACATCCATCAAGTGTCAAGTAGATGTACGGAGATACAGTTTTTGAAGGACACAGACATGCACAGATTATATGCTTTACCGTTTTTATTCTTGATGTTTTGCTCCTTTCTGTTACATGGGAGGGGTGAAAAAGCAAGCAAAAATACAACATAAAAGTATATAAAATACAAATCAGTAGACAATGAAAAAGAAAACACAGTAAAGCCTGAACAAGATCAACTGTAATCAGTGTAAAACAATCATCTGTGTCTCCCTGCCCATCTACTTGCCCAGTACTAATACAACCCAGTACTACACTGCCAGTAAATTCACCACATCTCCTTGTTTGAGGCAAAACAACTCATACACCAGCAGGAAATGAAGGCATATATCAAAACACTGCTGGGGAACAGTACACCGTGGCAGCACGGCAGACGTCTCATTTGGGTTAACAGAAACTGCAATATGGCTCAGTAGCACCACTAATGACTAGACTGATAGTGCTGAGTTTGATGGATGGGACCAAACTTGCACTGATTGGATTGGTATGCAACAATAGCCTGGATTCTGCTGGTGGGCCAAACAGGGCTTGTATCCAGTGCTAACTCATTGGTTCGGTGACACACTCTCCAAAAAAACAAAATAAGTGAACTTTTGTCATCTTGTTGCTCAGAAGCAAGATTAGAGGGAGCAAGTACAAACTGAACCTGCATGTGTGCAGGATGTGTGTATAGCTGCAGCTCATTCTCACCACCTCCCAGTGATTGAAATCAATAGAGTGCTCCAGGGATGATGTATGTTTGTAGGCCAACCAGGAAGATAGCATCGCAAACATCATGAACACCTAACTTCCTTTGGAGCAGGTATAGAGATAAGAGATCAACTCATACAAAAGTACTGACCAATCAGAGCTCAGTGTGCAGATCATATGATGATATTACACAAATACAAAGAAGATAAAGTCATGATCCAGACAAAAAACAACACAATGTAAACTGTCAAATGCAGGAGGGACAGCTGGCTGTGAGCTGTCCAGCTTTCAATTATGTTTTTATATTTCTTTTTTTTATTCGCTCTCAAGTCCATTTCACTCCGAGTAGGGACACAGCTGAAAGAAGGCTGAAATAGTCAAACACATCACATATTTAGTAGAGCGCACAGTGATGAGTCATTTATTCATCAGTTTATTTTAAAAGCTGTTTATATATCACTGCCCCATCTAGATGAATATATCTGACTTTTGAATATTTCATTAAATTAATAAGTGTGTTAATTGATGTATTCACATATTGGCAGTTTTTTCATAGGCCAGCTGTCCTTCCTGCATTTGGCAGCTTCAACTGTGTTAATTTTAGTCTGGATTATGTGTTTAACTTCTTTGTAGTTGTCTAATATTATGTTTTGCTCTTCCTTTGGAAAATGTGTTGCTCTGCTGACTTGTCCATGTTTGTGGCTGGTCACATGCTACAAACACCACCCCTGTATGTGGACGCACTCATAGCCAGCTTGAGAAACTCTGGGTTGATTTATCGAGCTGAAATCCACTTTCGTTTGACCGCTTAGTGGGATCTTGTTTGTTAGGGTTAGAGAAGCCAGATGAGTAGAAGATACCCTGGGTATGTTGTTCTTGCTTCGTAGTACAGGTTTCTGGTCCTGGCTAAATACTGTTTACCAGGTTCACCATCTTAATTTAGCATGTTAGCATGCTAACATTTGATGGTTAACAGTAACCACAAAATGGCCCACTGCTGAGGCTGATGGGAACGCCATTATTTCTGCAGGTACTGGGTCATAAACCGAAGTATTGGACAAATTAATATGTTGACCTGTTGATGGCGCCAGGTGAAAAGTCAGAGGATCACCAAAGTTATTCCAATTTATCCTGAGGGGACGGGAATGTCTGAACCACGTTTCATAATGCTTACACAATACATCCAATAGTCACTGAGACATTTCAATCAAAAGCACAATTTATATTTGTCAGTAGGATTTTATTTCTGTGAAGCATGAATGTGTACAAACTCTTATTAGCAATCCATCTAACAAGATATTTCAGTCTTGACCATAGTGGAGCCACCAGGCTGCCATCCATAGCCGATAGCCACACCACTGGCCAGGCTGAAAACAAAACAGAGACATTAATGCACATGTTGTGGAAATGTCTTCCAGCCCAAAGGCCTGTCAGATATTCAGCATCAAATTAGACCTTAGTCCTCTGCACTGTACGGCCTCTCTTTAGCACAAGATTCTTGTTTTGTTATCATTTAAGAAGAGTGCTAGAGCATATTTTAGTATTGATCTATTTGGTAGTTTACATAAATCTACTTTGCATCAGTTTAAAATGTTGATATTGAGGATTTTTAGTATGTACAGACTTGAACACCAACTGCACCACGCACACACACCCACACACACACACACACACACACACACACACACACACACACACACACACACATACAGACATACACAGTTGTCTTCCTAGGTTTTCCTACAGTGGATGGCACAAACAACATTATATACAGCAGCTTGGGCAGATGATGAAAACCATAGAAGTGTAGCTGTGGGGCAGGATTATACGTCCACTGCATTTCCACAGGTCTTTCATACAATAGGTCGTTTGGTGAGAACAGCTGAATCCCCAGTTTGAATGGAGAAGGCAGTGTGAATTTACTCAAATACTTTCATTTTATACTACCCAGTGTTTCTACTTCACTATATTTCAGAGGAGAATATTATACTTTTTACACCTCTCCTGACAGCTATGACTGTTAATGACTTTGTAGATGAAGATTTTACATAAAAACAAACATGTTTAAAAAATATGATGCACCCTTAACCCTCTGAGAGCCACAATAGACGCATTTTTGTCTTTTTTAGGGGCATTGTGGGGTCTGTAGGGGGAAATAGCAGGTCAACAGTAGATGTCACGCAGAAGTGGTGTACATCATCTGAAAGCTTGAAACTTGATTAATTTGAGATGCAGCTCAGCACCTTGTGTCAGTTTTTTATTGTCATAAAATCAGAACTATTAGTTTAGGGATCCCAGTATGCAGAAATATTTAGATCCACCATTTTAGTCAAGGGGTAAATAAAACATATACAGTATAATGCATTCAAAAACTGCATATGTTTGCCCCAAACTGCATGTGATTATCGTAAAGTGGCATGTCTGTTAAGTGGAGACTCGTGGGTACCCATAGAACCCATTTTCATTCACGTACTTCGTGGTCAGAGATTAAGGGACCCCTCTGACTGTTTTTTTTTTTTTTTTTTTTTTTTACTTTGGAGCGTCATTTAGCCCTCTTCCTTCTTCCTGGAAGGTCTCAGATTGTTAAAGATGAACTAGTTTGTACATTTGGTTTCAGAAGTGGACACTATGGAACCTACAGTGCATCTTGTATGTACAGTATATACACCTAAATAATGATTTAGCCTGGAAATGCTAGCATTTACAATTAAAATTTTATTAAAAATTAAATTTAAAACAATATTAAATCACTGCTTAAAGGACCAGTGTGTAAAATTTAGGGCGATCAATTTGCAGAAATGGAATATAATATTCCTAACTGTTTTAATTAGTGGCTAGTCAAAACTAAAGATCACTGTGTTGTCATCTGCATATAATGAGCCGTTTATATCTATATAAGGAGCAGGTCCTCTTCATGGAGTCCGCCATGTTGCTCCGCCATGTTTCCACAGTAACCAGAATGGACAAACCAAACCCTAGCACTAGAGAGAAACTTTTGTGTTTTTACCTGAAGGTGACCGTAGTTTTCCAACACACTTGTGAAACTGTGGTAACAAGAGGCTCAGTGCAAAACTGTGGTATCGCCAGCTGCCTGTTGCTCCTACAGTATTGTTACTGTGGTATGGATGGCCTTTGAGTGAGGTGAAGGACTTTACCACAGTTTTGCACTCGGCAGCTAATGATAATGCAGTCTTGGAAAGGAGGGAGTGTGTCACGCCAGTCAATTCTTAAGTTTGTATACTTGTGTGTTTTTGTTCGTTTGCGTATGTATTTCCTGTTTTATTTTGTAGTCTGACTCTCCCTCTTGTTTCAGAGCACGTCACTTCCTGCCCTCCTGTGCTTCCGCGTTTTGAATGAATGAGATTCCCGACTCCCTCTCCTGCGTCTGATCATCGTTCCCCAGCCCTGATTGTGTTCACCTGTCCATAATTAGTCACTCCCCTCTTTAGTATTTAAGCTGTGTTTCCCCATCCTTCTGTGCCAGTTCGTCTTTGTACTTTGAGTGAAAGCGTCCTCGCGTCCTTTGTGTAAGTCTCCTAGTGCTTTTGATTACTCCGCCTGTTTTTTCGATTACGCCTCAGCCTAACGTCTTGGATTTGTCTGCCTGATTTTTGACTGACGTCCCGTGTACCGAACCTGCTTTATTCAGTAAAGACTTTTGATTTAATCTGCCTGTCTCCGTGGTTGTGCTTTTGGGTCCACACTTTGTCTAACTTCGTGCATCACAGAGTGAGCTGCAGGGTATTCAGTTGGTTGCAATCTGTAACTACACCTCTAGATACCGCCGCGTCCTAAACACCTTTAAATCTGTACTCATTTGATGCTAAGCTTCTAGTTTCTTTCACCAATGACAATCTTTGTCTTTCGGCCCTTTCAGTTATAAGTGTGGTTGAACAACTGTACAATGTTTTGTTAGCTTAGCTATGACAGCAACAGTTTCTGTAACTGTAGATACAATACATGGTGTTAGATATGTGCACTGATGGTAAGTGATTATGAATATGTTTTTAGAAATACATTGCATCAGTGAGCAATGTACACACACACACACTCCATGTTAGAGGTAATTCCTCTAAATGCAGTAGTTCAAACCCATCCCCAGTGTCATGGCTTCACCTTCTCTGTGCTGTTTCCTCCTGAGTTGTTAGAGGATAATATGTGTAACTGCCTGTAGTGCCGCTGCCCCATATTAAGGGCAGATAAGGTGGTTTGGTACTGGAAAACTTTAAAAAGGGATATTGTCCAGAAACCCTCACAGATTATGACTTTAGCATGAAAAATATGCTCCAATCATAACATGGAAAACTGCAGTTGTGCGTTAAAACACTGCCTTTAAAATCATAAAATGCTGTTGTTGTTGTTGTTGTTGTTTTTCCCCCAAATTGTTTCCTAAAAGATGAGGCCTTAACACTACTAAAAAAAAAAAACAAACTCCAACTGTATTTGTCCAAACAATGTTTGTTTGACAATGATTTCAATATTTTAGTTACAAAATCAACGGACATGAAATTGTATTTTTATTTTGTACTATTTTGGACCATTTTATATTGAATGTACATACTTGACTTTGGATTTTTTTTCTTCTTATTCACAGTGTTATTGATCCCATTTGTTATTATCTAAGTTTTACTTGATTGTATTTAATAATTATAATGTATCTACCCCATTTAGAGTCAAAATTATACAATTTAATTATTTTTTTTATTGATTTTATACTGTGCACAATGTTAGAATGTAATGATACACAGGGAAATGTTATGGCCAAAGGCTCCACTGTGTGCACATAGCCTCCTGTAGTGGATATCAGTCGTATTTTATGGTCAGATTCCCTTTCAAGTTGTAGGAAATCCATTTGGCACACTTTGGGTATCCAAGTGGCCAAATGGAGAGTCCTCCTGATCCTATTCTTACTGAAACACTTGAAGCTACAGTATGAGCTTTGTGTTATTTATATTTGCATCACTGTGCATGGCATCATCACTATACTGGTGTTATCCACTGTCTGATCTAGAGAATATTTGAGGCAAGGATAAAAATGTAAATTTTTCCTTTGGTTCATCACAGTTTACTCAGGTGTAGTAACATTCACAATGTTACTACACCTGACACCTGACACTGGGGATGAATTCTCTGAGGTCTTGCCAATCCATAGAGACCAAAAGCATACACCTGGTAGATGTGGAGCTATTTTTTGATTTATTTTGGGCATGTCTGTCTTGGTGAACTACATCTTTCAGCACCCTAGGGTGCTTAAGAGGTTAAACCTGAGCCTGCTACAACCGAAAAATCACAAGTTGCGTAAATGTGAAATGAAGAAATTAGTGGTATTAAAACAAAACGCTGTCAACGCATTACTATCATTAACTTTGACAGCTCTACTATATTAGTAATACTCATCCTACTCCATGCACTGTTAATTTTGATACTTGCTTTGTCACTTGGGTGTTGCCACTCCAGCAGACAGACTATGTATTTGCTATCAAATGACACCAAAGGCATGCTTGAGGTTCCAGGCTACTGTTGCTGCATGATTATTTAAAACAGTTTTGAAGTGTAGTGACTTATATATTTCTCTTTTAGTGCTGGATATTTTTGTGACTGATGCTGTAAAATATGACTTTAAATGTTCAAGGCCGTGCGAAGCCTTTTCATTGAAAACAACACAAATAAGATCCCAGCAGACTGCAGCCTTTCATCTGCTTGAGTTGTTTTCCTCTTCCCAAACGTATTGTCTGCCATGTGTATGTTGTGTGCTATATCTGCATGGAATGTGTGAATTTGTTTTGTCCATCTTTGTATATTGCTGCCAGCGTGTCTGTTTTATTTCTGCTTTCCTTTCATGTTCCCTTCCCTTTCCTTCCCGCTCCACACTTCCCTCCTCCTTTTCTACAACTGTGGCTCCTTCCCTATTAAAGAACCCCCTACATCTCCCTACCTTTTTTGCTCTCTCCCTCATTCAAACGTGTTTCTCTGTGAATAAGCATTGCTTTCATTCTCAGCATGTTTTGCTGAATGTGCATAATGTTGGTCGTAGAGAGCAGTGCTCCCTGCTGATAAAACAGCGCTCAAAGCTCACTCCTGCTCCTCCTGTGTGCCTCCTTTGTGCCCTGCTTACCTGGTTGTATCTATTTTACCTCGGCATCCTTTATAAATGTGTTTGTCTTCTTCATCTGTTGCTGCTTGTTTTGTCTTCCATTGTCCATTGTTCCAGCCTGTGGCCATCAAACTTTACAACACCAAGTGTCAGTAGACTGGATGGACTTGTTTTACAGCCGTGATACATAATACTGACTTTACTCAACTTTACAATAATTGGTGCAATAATTCAACTATATACTATACTATACTACTAATATATCAACTATATAATACTCATTTGTCATTTACACTGTAGTTATACTGTACATTTCAATAAATATTCTTATTTAATTATTGCATTTATATTTAACACACTAAATAGATCCCACTTTCCAGCATTTTGCATTTACTTATTTGCACTGAGTATATGTTTTATATTGCATGTCTTAATATTTGTACACATTTGTTGTATTCTCATTTTATTATTTACTTATATTGCTTAGATACAGTATATAAATTGTAGTATAATAATTGGTTGAAATAAGCCATTACCAAATCTCAAAGGGCGGGGGCAGGCAAGAAAGTAGTGGTTGGGGCAAGGCAGGACAGGATTGTGCTGTCCTCCCTTGAAGTGGGACCTCTTCTATCAATCTAATGGATTACATTTTTTTTCATGCTAATCTGTGATTGGAAAAAACATGTAAAAGGACACTCCAAGGAAAGACATCTTCATATGGGTCATCACCAATTAACAACCACAAGAATACGATGTTGATGTCGTATTGGTCCAGTGAGGATCTAAAAAAAAAAATATAGGCCATTATAAATCCTCACACACTCCAAGCAGTAGCAAAACATGCCCAAAAAACAAAACAGTAACTAGCTAGCTACTTGCCAATGCAACAGTTAGCTTGTTGTCGCAGTCCTGAAGGACCTGCATAGGATCCAGTCCTGAATGAGCGGAGAGTATGAAAACATCAGGCTGCTGCAAAACAGACCAGAAATCAGTGCTTTCCAGATTAAAAGATTTACAAATAATGACACATGTCACACAAAATTAGGAACATGAGAGCATATCAAGCAGCACCGAGCCCATATATAAAATCTAGGGGCAAGTGCAAAATAAGAGAAATAACACAATAATAGTAAGAAGAAGAAGATTATGCTGTGTGGGCTGGTTTTCTTCCTGTCTTCCCCAATTGCTTGATTCACCACCACCTATACAGATGTATACAAATATAGGCTAACAGGACTCAAATTTATTTCCCCCAGAGCCCCCAAATTATCAGCTTGGCAACTGTGTTTAATGCATATTTCATAGGAACACAGCGGTGTTGCTCACAGTGCAGTGTGGTTAACCATCCTGGAGTATGTGTTGTCTTAAAATCACATAAAATAATTTATCTCTGTGTTATTAATGTTTAATAATGTGCTGCAGCAGTCAACACAAACAAAAGCCACATTAATAATGTACATGTATTTATGTGTGTGTATACAGTACATGCACATATGACATCCATCTCTCATTTCTCCTCTCATTTTCAAGAGTCTGTCCCCTTCCCTCCCTCAGTCAATCCCGCCCCTGGTGTGAGATCAGTGATGTCAACACAGACACATTAGCACAGTGAAATGGGTTAACCAGACGATCCATCATCAAGCTCATCTCCTATAGACACGGATATTGAAATGTCCTCGGGTGAAGGCCAAAAAAAAAAAACAACGTACCATAAATCTAAATGTAGCACCACTGTTGCTGAAAAGCAGCAAAATTCACCTCTCCACTTTGTCCATCTTTCCTGTCACTTCTGGTGTCTCTGAATGACAAAAACAACATATTCTCCCCCACACTGTCTCACACCACTTTGTGAAATAGTCACATTAATTTGTGTACATAGACATGAATTTTCCTTTTTTTTTCCGTGATGCTCAGCATGTCTTTCACACACTGATGCACATGTCACTTTCTCTTCCAGTCTTTTCAAAATAAAACTACTTATTTATGTTTAGGAATAGATCGACTTGGTTAGGTTTAGGTAACAAAACTACTTAGGTTTAGGAGCCTTTGAGCCTAGGAGCCATGTAGCCTTTTAATGAAATATGCAGACTGCATATCGGGTCAAATCCAAGCACATACTGATGTGGCCAATGAAGAGGAACTTAGTGTCAGCAGGTGGAGTTGGAGTGAGCTTCAGAAATTGACAAGATCAAATGAGAGTCTCTTCTCCTCATTAAAAGATGCAGATGTAGTTTCCAAATGGGTGAGGAAGAGAGTCCAGCGTGGCTTTCTCCTCAGAGAAAACTGTTTGGCCAAGACATACTCCAAACCACAGATATACAGTATAGCAGTTGTAGTGTAAATATATGTCACCTGATCAGATACATATTAATCTAATGTATAACGCTAGTAACCACAATCTATCATGCTAAATACAGCTGCTTAATACTGCACACAAGCACACGATCATCAGCACACGAACATTCATTCTGGGAACAATAGCACAAATTAAGCTTTCACATGAGTATTATCAGTGAAACAGGGACCAAGGTTACGACAATCAGGCATCAGCAAGCCCAAGAATGTGGAAAGAAGAAACAAGTACTGGACGACAAGATAACGACCCACCTACGCTGGACCGCCGGCCCCAACAGCAATACACACTTACACTTAATCTCTCACACACATGCAAGCACATAGTCACATTAATTGTTCACTATAAGAAGAGGAGGATTTGATCAGACAGACGGGACTCTGACTGCTGAACAGCTGAGAACCGAACTCTATGTACTAGTTCAGATGCTAAGGCTAACAGAAGTATCCTCCAGAGCTCTGTAACTCTTCTTTTCCTCAATATATCAGTGTTTTGATTTTAACTTGTCGGTGTGTTGTCCTCATTGGAATTATTGTGTGTCTTTCTCCTCCATCGAGAATTCTGAACATGCCCTGGCCTTTAATTGTTGAATAACACTGTATTTTATACAAACAGGGGGAAACTAAAAGAAAGGCCAACACACCCTAAATACATTAAGGCCGTGACACACCGAGTCGACGGTCGGACAGTTTGGGGTCGTTGGTGATGGTGCGTCTGCTTAGTTTTTATGGTGTGTTGCACCATCGACTCTAGTCTGCCTATGTTTATGAATGAATGATGAATTCAGACTAAAGCCACCTGCTGGTGTGGAGAGTTATTTCCTCTCATTCAGGTGCAGACCGTACGCCACCTGGCTGTCAGATGTGGTCTTCGTGGTGTGTTCACATGCAACTAGTCAGCCAAGACAAAGGCAACGTGAAGCAATGCAACAGTCAGCCTTCGTTGCCACAAGTTCATTGATGTTGACTTGGTGTGTCTGAGCTTTTAGTTGATAAACAATATCAATGACAAAAAAAAAAAAAAGACTATTGCATTGCAATCATATTTTAAATATGCATAGCAAATACTCCTTGATTTGAATCCATACATGTGTAAAAAAAAAAAAAAGGTGAATTCTGTTTTTAATAAAAGTTAACAAATCCTGTTGTTCGACCTAACAAGATTTATATATGAATTGCTTTTTAATGTTAATGTGCTTATGAGTTATGTGGATGCATTAGTTGTGTTGTGTAGTTTACTGTATACTGTACGTACATTGCTGTTTAAATTCTTATATTATTTTTTTGTTGTTAATCTGGTGTTTTGAAGGACAATAGCTGAGTGACCTTGTTAGCCTGACAGTGTGGGATGAGAGCCATCTGCCAGTTCTCCCTAATTTCTCCTCTCAATCCTAGACAGCCCATAAAAAGACTGCTGTAATTGGCTATTGATTGGTGACAAGTCTGATGCAAACCAGAGTCGTACTGACACGCTGTGAAGTGACAGGCGGTAAGATGATGCACACTTACGTCAACCTTGGGTACGATGGCATCAACAGACTCACTGGCTGCTGGATACAAACAAGAAGACATGTGGAGACAATGGGAGATGGGAAGGCGAAAGACAGAGAGAGGAAGACTGATGAAAATGACAGTGACAAATGAATGAGTAGTCCTCAGGAAGAATATTTGTTCCTTTGGCTGGAACAAATTTGGAATATAAATGAACAAGTAATTCACGGGAATGGAGAAGATAGCAAGTCTGACACCCAAATCTGTCCTTTTTTGTAAAAAGCATACTGTATAGGTCAGCCCGTTCGCACAAAAAGGTGCATAAATGACATAAAGGGCAAGGCGTTGAGTGTGCAGTTAGGACACCTTTCTTGATTCCTGTGTGTCTTTTGTACACAATGTATCCTGTACTGACTGCAGTGTAATAATTAAGCCCTACTATCTACTATAGGCAACACATACAGTCACACAGGAAACCCACTTTACGTGTTGACTCTCAAGATACATATACTGTAAAACAGACCACCTTAACCGTATAATGCTGCAGTTAGAATATTATTGGACTATTATAGGGCCAACTATAGAAGATTCATAACCCAAGTATTATAGCAATAATATCACAGCTGATTATGACTGACAATGTATAATATACTTAAAGAAATAATGAATAAATAGGAATAAATTGCAATAGTTTGCTGATACTCGCTGATACACAAGCCAACATGTGAATAAGAGAGTACTGGCACTTTTTCCATGTCAAGCACTGAATATACTGTATCAAAGCTGCTATTTCTCCCTGTTTTTTTTTCTTTTGCTGTTATAGCATCTGAGTGATTTATTAACTGATCTTTCTAATTATGCACGATTCAAAGATGCTGGCAAACAGGAAATACAAACTGCACCCGCCGTCTTGCTACACAGAACTTATGTGATGTTGTGAGGGGCTCCAGAGATTCACCATATTTTTTAGACTGGTTCTGTGAATTTCAAATGCGACGTCCATCTGGTGGCCACTTGATGATGATCATCAGCCTTGTGAGTCGACTGATTTAGACACTGAACGGGGCTTTGAGCTGACAGAGCTCAGATGTGACACAGTTTCTAAAAGCTTGTCACCAGAAACCACATCAGTGCCTCCAAATGGGAGCATAGATGTAACCTTGATAGAAATGTAGATATGTGCAAATCAGTGTGCAAGCTCCTTTAATGCTCCTCCTTTGACAATTTAATGAAGTGAATTTCTGACAGCTGGAAATGTAGTCACCTACAACTGATGGAGGAAGCATTCGAGTACACAGAAGGTAAAGTTCAATGAAAGCAGTTATAGCAGTTTTCCATGATCTGAGATGCATTTTGGAAGGATTTATTACTCTTAAAGGGCAAGGTGAACTGTGATAAATCATTCTGATTATGACATTCAACCTGAAGTGAAATATTTCCATCTTCAAGGAGGTGGTCTGTGATAGCATGAAAAATGAGCATCAAAACGGTGGAAACAAACCAATCTTTTTCTGAAGCACCAGAATCAATGTCAGTTAACACTCAGGGGAGACTCGGGACATTATCCAATGATAGGGTTTCTCATGGAAGATCCTGTTGCATCCCAAAAGGTTTAAAGAGATGTTTTGTGTCTGGACACCTTTGACTGAAATATTGTGTTGGCGGCTCCCTTTATGCTCCAAATGTACAGCTGATTAAAACTAGATTTAAAACCAAGCATGCTGTTTCATTTATCATCATTATAACCCATATGTAGAGGTGAGGATTTGATGAAAACATTATGCTGCACTGGATTATGCAACAAACTAATCCCGTGTGAGAGCGTTTCCCGGATGGTTCCAAGGAAGCTGCTGTGCTTCTCTTCAACACCCTGAGACCTGAGGGATTTGTGGCAATCCAGATAAACTTCACTTTATTTCAGAGGCTGTAGCAGGTTCAATTTTAGAGCTGGAGTGAAGTCACAGTTATCACATGAACATAGAAACCTCAGGAATGCATTGCTACCAACCATGTCGTGCTAGCTTGTCAGGAAGGAGGCTAAACAATGCTGCAAAGTTAGGCAACATTTTGGTGAGGAAAAACTGGCATGGCCATTGGGTTCCCTTGACCTCTGACCTCAAGATATGTGAATGAAAATGGGTTCTGTTTGTACCCACGAGTCTCTCCTTGACAGACATGTGTGATAATCACATGCAGTTTGTGGGGGAAAAAAAATAAAAAAACATACAGTTTATTTAGTTATTTTTGCCTATGCTAAACTGATGTTTGAGTATTTCTACAAACAGGAGTCCCTAAACAATGAGCCAGTTGTATTCATGTGTGATCTCGTTAGTCCCCATAGTGGCCACTTCATTTCATTAAGACCTATTTTTTTTTAAACTTGACCTCACTGTATAAAATGACTGGTGGTGACCTCTAGGATAATCACAGCCTCATGAAACTTTACAGCCAGAAACTAGAGACCTTTTGATACCATATCACAGCATGACTTTTTCTATGGTGTTGCTCAAGGTCTTAGTGTGTCTTGATGTGTTTTTTTGTAGGGATTCGTGATCATTTTTGGCAGTGATTCGTATATATATATATATATATATATATATATATATATATATATATATATATATATTTTTTTTTTTTTTTAATTTAGCACCAAACCTGTGTAACAAATGGTATCAACCCAAAAACAACTTATGAGTCATAATAGAGCATTGGGGATGGCCATCACATACTTCTATCATTTACTTAATTAATGAATTAATACATCTTGTGTAAATCCAGTCTTATATAGGTATAGATGTGATATGCAGGCACATGGACATTTGGGACAGTGTTGAAAAAATGATAAATGAGCAACAAGTGACACACATCAACATTTTGGTGCCACGCACCAAAACTCTATGAGCCACACATACCATTAGTCATTCAGGAGACTGCCTCCATGTTCGTGAGGAGCCTCCGTGACACGAACACAGCAGAGTTTAAATAAAGAGTCCTGTGGGGTAGGACACTGAGGCTGGCAGTGTGGGGAGAGCCGGTGGGTGAGTCAGCAGAGACATCTGAACCGTCACAAAGTCACCGAGTCGGGGAGGCAGGAGGACCAGTCCAGATGATTTAATAGTGGAGAAGGAACTCACATCTGGTCACCGTGCCATTATTAGTTAGATAATGATGCCAAAGGCAGAAAGAAATGTGACATTTTGGACAACAAACATTTGGGTTGCAAGTTTCATCAACTTAGTTTTAAGACTTTTGAACAGCAAAAAGCTAACATTATGGAATAGCATGGAATAACACAAAGTAATCAATTACAGTATGCAACTGCAAAACATTATGCTGAAGTAAACCACTGTTCACCATCTTCCTTAAAATTCTGTGGGACTGAAAAAGTCATGATGCCTGCTGGAGGAGGTGATATTTTAAAGAAACAAGCCCAGAGGTTGTTTTGAACACTATGACACCAAATGAACTGAATGACGACACACAAAGGTGACCACTGATCACTTGATGATACAGGATCATTAATAATAATTAAGTTTATTCAAATGCCCCCGTACTGCAATATAGTGTATGGTCTAAATAATGACCAATAATGACCAAGAACAAGTCAGTCATGTCAAGTTAGTTTCATCTGTATAGCCCAAAATCACAAATCATAAATTGGCCTCAGGGGCTTTATGATCTGGCTTTATGATTACTGTACTGTATTTATCTGTACTGTTGATGCTGCTAAGACTGTTGATGCTGCTAAGACACCCGAATTTCCCTCCGGGGATTAATAAAGGTTCATCTTATCTTATCTTATCTTATCTTATCTGTACATGAAACAACACCTTCTGTCCTTCACAGTGTGACCCTCTCATCAGATCGGAAAATCATTTTAACTGGGAAAAAACGTTTGCTTCAGTCAGTCATTTTAAAGCTAAAGAGTAACAACAGGATGATTCTGAAAACAACTGAGGAGAGAAAAAGACATTCCAGTAACAGGATATTGATTCATATTTGAAGAGGACAGAGGCACTCGATTTTCAGATTACCTGCCTCATGCACTGCTGTCAGGATACACTGCAAAAATTTACAGTCTTAATATAAGAAAGAAATACTTGGTTTGAGCAGATACAGACTAAAATGTGATGTAAGTGAAATAATCTGCCAGTGCAGTGAGATAATCACACTTGGTAAGATTTCTTAAAATAAGAAAAAAATATATACGTATTAGACAAGTGAGAATGTCTTAAAATAAGTGGTGAGACACTTATTCCAAGTACTGTATGCAAGTCAAATAATCTCAAAATTTGCTTTTCAATTCTTATTTCATTTTTCTTTCTTACTCAAATTGAGTAAAAAAAACTAATCCAGAGCAACTTAACAAGATGATTCTTATTAATTCAAGAGTTATGATTAGCGTTTATCTCAAATCAATACACAGCATTTACACTAAATTAAAACCATACACAGAGAATGTTGCCAACATTTATTTGATCTGCTTGCAGCTGGATCCCTTACATAACATGTTTGCAAAATTAAATATCCAACAAAAAAGTTCAAAGTGTTTCAGAGGTAACAGGCTATAACCTCATTATCTTTGATAACATTTAAAGTATGAGGCAGAACATAGTAGTCAAGGAAAAAAACTACTTTGCATGAACAAAAAGACAGCAAGTCTTGTGTAAAACTTCAACAGCTCTATTTCTCAATGAAAGCTTTCCACTCTGCCAGGGCTCTCTTGTATGAGCCTGTGGCGTCTCGCTCATGGATACTGTCCAGTGTGAATGCTTACTGGGAGGTCTTGAAACAAGTTTTTTAAGTTAAGAAGTGGTCATGCAAGAATTTGGCTTACTTTCTGTGAACGTTTTAGGATCTACTTACAAACTAAGAAATGAAAAGACAAATATTCTCAAATCAAGAATAATAATCTCACACATTCTGTGCTTGCATAGTATATTGCTCCAAAACAAGATCAAAAAGACTTTTTGGCTCGATACAAGATTGGAAAACTTGGTTAGATTGTTAATTTTTGCAGTGTATAGTTTTTTTGTATTTAACTTTTTTAATCATATTTGCTCCACATTGCCTACCCCAGCTTTAACGGAGAACAGTCCCTTCTCTCTGCAGTCTCTAATCCTCTCTGCTCTGTCTGCTCTAAATCTTTTTTTTTCCTTTCTCTCACTCTGACACTCCTTTTTATTTTCCACTTGTTCATATTCCCATCACTCTCCCACTCCCTCACACACACACACACACACACACACACACACACATAAATTCACAGCACATTGTCTCCTATAATTATATCGGAATTATCATCACAATCAAAGGCTCCATTATCACTGTTATGACTCCGGCCTCTTAATTTCTCTCTCTCTCTCTCTCACTCTCTCTCTCTTCCCATCACCTTCCATCTCACACTCACCCTCTGTTTCAGCTAATCTCAGCTCAGAGTGATGCTCGGTGGTAGGAAAGACGACCCCCCCACCCCCCACATGCCGTGTCCTTGACGGACTGTGGCAATAATGAATGGATGTGATTCCACGACACTCCTGGTATTTTAATTGAATGTTTTTTATTCCTGTACTTCAAGAGGACTGGGAGATACAGGGATGGGTTTCTCTGTGTGTAAACGTATGTGCCTGCCTCTGATAAATACAGTAAATCTGAGATTTGTAGAGGAGAAATGATGGATGTTTGTGCTGTACCAGAATCCCCTGCTGGGCTTTGTCTAGTCAGATGCTATCAGAGTATATGCTAACGTTAGCATAAGGGTTACAAGGGTTAATGTTAGCATAAGGGTTACAAATACATTGATTAGTCCCTGATCCTAAAAGCCTTTTCTATCACACTATCTATAGTGCATGGCGCAAGAGCATTGTGCATCCAACTCTGCTTTTGCTCTGCTTTTGCTAGTTAAATGGCACATATTCATAATTCAGCCTCTTAATTAATCATGTTTGTTTTGGGAGTAGCAGGAATTAAACCAATCACTGTCACCTTGCATTCCCTTAAAGTCAGATGTGCCTGCACATTCCTTTTTAAATGGCTTTAAAAATGCACAAAGCCAAAGTGTGAAAACAGGTGTCGGCTGGTGGACCCTCTGCCTCCATTGTGTCCCAGTCCTCTGTCCCATTAACAGTGTGTGACAGCTGCCTGACAGAACTGAAGTGTGTCTCACATGTGTAGCATCCACACCGGCAGTAATGGCCATTTTCAAAGATGGGTTCTATGGGTACCCACGAGTCTCCCGTTTCAGCCAATTAGATTGTCGTCAGGCTATTAAATAGATGTTATCAGTTGCTATAAGCCCAATAGATGTGGATCAGTAGGGGCCTACTGCACCCACTAGTAGGTTTTATCATCTATTCACATGGTTCAGTATATCACAGACAGAAGGGAAACAAGAACACGGTAATGACCTCTAGTGACCGTAGTACTTATGACAGGAGCAGAAGTGGATGTAAAGCGCTGGAGTACAGTATGAAACCCCATAAGGGGTGGATGGATGACCATGGAGACTATAATTTACTGTGAAACAAAATGTGTAGTTGTCTGTGTTCATAGTTACTTTGACCCTTTTTTTTTGTTTTTTTTTTGGCTTAAATCTAAATAAGTTGTAGTTTTATTGCCTAAACCGAAATAAGCTGTTTTGTTTTTGTGTTCAAAACAAATCAAGACATTTCATTCAATTTTGCAAGGTTAGTATGTGAAACTTTTTCCATGTAGTGGGCATAGCTGGCCCCTAATGATGCACATCTATGGTGTTTATAGCGACTGATAACAACTATTTTAGGGCCTGATAACAGAAAGTCAGCACACTGACTGCTGGTCATGTTATGATTTGATCCTATTTTTTATGCTAAAGTCAAAACCTGTGAGGGTTTCTGGACAATATCTGTCATTGTTTTGTGCTGTTAATTGATTTCCAATAATATACATACACTTGCATATTTTCCTACTCCCATATTGATAACATTATTAAATACTTGACAAATCTCCCTTTAAGGTACATTTTGAACAGATAAAAAAAGGGGAGATTAATTGCAATTAATTATGAAGAGTCATGTGAATAATCACAAATAAATATTTTAATTTATTGACAGACAGTTTTTTTTAATTTTATTTTAATTATAGTGAATACTGGGAAAATTTGGTGGTGACAGTTGAAAACCACAACATTTTAGAGTTTTACAAATATTGGTCGGGACTCTGGACACCCAGATTGAAACCAGGACAATCCCAGACAAAGTGGGACGTCTGGTCAGTGTAGATCACTCTGTTTATGTGTGTAGGGTCCATGTGAATGCATACACAGTTACAGATGTGTGTACATGTTGTCTCTGTATGTCTGTTTATGAAATACATACAAGAGCAATAAGATTACAGCTGCTTAGGGAAGCTTTAAATTCTTACCAACAGAGTAAATCCCATCTTTAATATTCCATGTTCCTGTGGTTATTAATACTGCGAGACTGGCTGCCAGACTTCAGATTAATTCAATGTGTGTATGGTAGAGGGTGTGCTTCTCTTTGTTTTCATACATTCATTTGATTCTTGTTGAGCTCCAGTGTCTGATCCACAGATTCTTTGGATCTGGAAGACGATAAACAGAGTTGATTTGTCACGTTTGCTGTCAGTGTGCACAGCAGGAGGGAAGTCAGGGGTGTTTTCATGTGCGTGTCTCTCTGTATGTGAATAACTGTTTTAGGCTTTCCCTCAATGTTCCTGCATGTGCTCAGTGAATGTCTGCAGGGATGTGTGCCAAAGTGTGTGTGCTTGCCTATAAAGCGATAGTTTACACACCTGATGTGGGCTGTGCTGATCAGCTTCTTTATGGCTCTTTTTTCAATCACAGCTCTTCAGTGTTCACTTCATGCATGCAATGAAGAAATGCAAATATGAATGTTAGCATGCATGTTGGCATCTCCTGGTAAAATTACGATGGAGGTAAACCTACATGTGATAAACAGAGTGAGACGGGAATCTGGTCCTACAAGACAAGAAGTACAGTTAGAGACCCTGCGCGACAAACCCAATGTTTATTTCCTTTGCTACAAATCACAGGGAGGAAGTGAAAAAGAGAAATAGAGGAGCAGGAGATTTTTATTGGGCTACACCAGGTGTAGTGGTTAGCACAGTCATCTCACAGCTAGAGGGTTGCAGGTTTGAATTTGACTTGGGACTCTTCTGTGTGCAGTTTGCATGTTCTCCCTGTGTTAGTGTGGGTTTTCTCCAGCTTCCTCCCACAGTCCAAAGACATGCAGGTTAGGTTAACTGTTGACTCTAAATTGCCCGTAGGTGTGAATGTAAGCATGAATGGTTGTCTGTCTCTAAGTGCCCTGTGATGGACTGGCAAACTTCTTCATTTAGCTGCAAGCTGCAATACAGGGAGGCTACTGGGAGCCAAGCAAGTGGGCCATCTGAATGGGCACACTCTCCGAACGGCCATGCCACAAACAGACACCGCCCTAGTCCAACTCTAAAGCAAGGACTCTCTGTATGAGTGTGTAGGTCTTTTGCATATCTCAAGAACTGGTCCGATCGACTTCACACTTGACGGTTGTATTGCTGGGAACTCAGTGATGTGCAGTTGGTGCAATTTTGACATGCAACAAGTTCAGTGTTAATAAACTTTGAATAAATGAGTGATACTGCTCTGTTCAGCACCAGGGGGGGGGGGGGGGCTTCAGGGCTCTGAGTCCAGCATGTTGTCCACAGCAGGTATTTAGAGGCCGCAGCTCATTGAGTACAATTCACTTTTGCTGCTGGATGCTGGATATACTAACATTACACCTAAACTTTTCTTCACTTCCCAGGAGTCAATGAGCAATGAGCGGTTCTTGATAACACTAACACTGCCATCCGATGCGCTCCAAATGGCCAAGCCCCAAAATGGCACTGCACTAGTCCACTCAGCTTTCCTGACATTCTGCTCCCCATAGATGTGTAAAACCTTTAAAGCAGAATTAATCAAGATTTGACAACAGATAATTTGATGTGTGATGTGAAATGTTGCTCAAAGTGATGAACCCACAGAAAACTACCATCAGACTCAAGGCTGTAGTACTGAAGTCCGGACTCACTAAGTTAAACCTAACAGAGAATTTAAACTTACTCAACTGATGTTTATTTGTTCTGGGAGGTGCACCTACTTCCTTGTGCATGCTATTTGCTTCAATACTAATCGTAATAATTACACAGAAAATGAAAATGTTATGAAAATGTCTCTGCTTTTGGGCATATTGGGGGTGGTTCCAGTTTACATTCAATGTTTATGACAGACTTGATGAGTCTGTTGTTAGAAGATGGATCAATATTTATAAAATATTTTGATTTGCTCTGACTTGGTCTTGACTTGATCCTCAGACTCAACTGGACCTGGATTGGACTTAACATGGACTCAATTAAGTTGGGCTTTACTATAGCCCTGATCAGACTCCTCAGTTTACCTCAGCTGAGTGCTTTACAGACTTTCAGCTCATTATTTATCTATCTGGCCCACAATTTACTGTTCTGCTTCACTCTCAGCATTCTCATAGCATCATTTTCAGAGAAAAGCTGTAAAAAAGCCACTGTGCTGTACCTACTCAGCAGCAGCCAGCAGACAGACTCAGTTAGAGACTAGCTGTTGAACATAGTGGAGCATTTAGCAGCTAAAGAGACAGATATTTCCTCAGGAGTTGGTGGAGACCAAAAACAGAGCTAAAAAGATGATTGGACATTTATCAGGTGGACACAAACAGGAGACATCAGGGCAGGGTCAGGAGACAACAGTGTGAAGGTTCTTTGTCGAACAATCAGTCAGACTTCTTGGGGGTAACAGTATTTTTTAATGAAACAGACATTTTACCATGCAGCATCGTGTAAGCAGTTGTCTTCGACACATCCACGGTAAGAACGTTCAAGCCAGCAGTATAACATATTTGATTGGACCCACTGTAAATTTCTTACTTCGGCCCTCACTCCACACACACAGCCACTCCAAAAAAGTGCTAAACCACCATGGACAAGCTCACCCTGCAACTCCCATCCTGCAAACCAGCCTGAGATCAGCACCACGGACAGCAGCCGCAGCGTTCACATTCATCAACACTAATTTAACAGCCGCCCTGGAGTGAGCCGCCACGTTAGCACAGACAGATTTCAGTAGGTGTGATCCCACTCCATAATAACAAAAATAAACCAGTACTTTAGAAGCTCATCCTGCTGGTCTTGTGCTCCTCAAAGTCTGCTGCTTAAGAACCATGTCCTTTTTTTACTGGATTGTCCTGGCCGTGAGAGACGGAGCACAATGTAGTACGTCGTTTTAAGTTGAACTTTTGTCAGATGCCCAGCTATTTCTATTTATTCCTGTCACTCCCCTTAAAATCACCTCAATGGACCAGGAGAGGCTGATTGGGGAAGTTGAAATGAGGAGGTATTATCTATGTAATACCTCCTCATTTCACTACAAAACCCTTAATAAGGAGGCAGCTGGCTGGAGGGAGATCAGCAGAGGGCTGAAGCTTTCTTACTGTGGTTGGTTATATTGTCATTTCCAGAAAATTGCAATATTCAACGTTTGCTTTCTGTTCAAATAGAACAAAGGAAGATAAGTGGTCACAGTGACCTGTGTGGTTTGTTTACATGACATGTATGTAAGTGTTAGTGGGGAAACGGTGTTGGAAGAAGATTTTTGGGTCCCTGGCAGCCTCTGGGTCCTGGTGCACCACACCGGTTCTGAGTCAAGCTCTTACAATGATATTGTGGAGTAGAGTCAGAGGAGATGTGGAGGGAAGTGAGAGAGGGGAGGTATAGTTGAAGGTACTAAAAGGAGAAGTAAAAGAGAAGAGGAGGAGGTGGTGAAGAAACAACCCCATTGAGTCAGAAAGACAGCAGAGTGGAAGTATGAGAGCAGAGACAGTGAATTGCTGTATTGCAGGGCTTTTAAAAATCTGGCTTGTTTGGGGGCTCAGCGGATCAAAATTGCACCCAGGTGAAATTTCAGTGGGTTGGTTCTCAGACCCTGAAGTCTGTTTAATATCAGTGTAACTTTTTCCAGAATATTAAATTGAACTGCATCTCCAAATAGCTCCTGCTGGGAAATCCCATGACTTGGCAAACTACTGTGTGAAAAGTGTGTTGAGACCTATCACGCTCCCACGGTGTGCACATTGGTGATAGTGGTGTGTGTATGCGTCTGTGCTCACGAGGACACATGAACTCCACTGTGTTTATGTTTATTAAGGATTTTTCAGACATGACATATACAACACTGCTGGCTTCACCACACTTCACATGCATCTAAGAGAGTGAACCATCTCTCAGCTCTTGTACCAGACAAATCTTTGTCTCACGGGAGTACAGGAAAACTTTGTCACTCATCTTTGTTGTCTTTATTGTCTTTAAGAAGCTAAAAAAATAAATAAATGTGTATATATTCACTAGACCATGCCTTCTCATACACATGCAGGGTTCAAAATATCATAGTTTTAGGAGGGCTGGGACAACATGCTTATCTCGTTATATTGAATCAGCATCCAAGTATTGTGATAATCACAATATTTGGATGCTGATTTGATGTAACGATTAATTGTGATTTATGGTTATGTCTTTTTGACCATGGGAACAAGTTGAATAATACATTTCTAGGGACTTTTGTTTTGGAAAATATCTAAATTGATCCAGTATTTTTTACTGATTTCCTTTACTTGATGCTCAGCATGTAAGTAGTCAAATATAGATATATCAATCAATGTAAGAAATCATTTATTTAAGATTTTTTTCCAGCAACCCAAAAATCAAAGAATAAAGACATTTCCCTCACATCTTTTTTTTTTTAATATCTATTGATTGATTGATTTTATTATTATTGTGTCATGCATAAATAATATGCCCAGCCCAGCTGCCAGAATGTTCGTTCAATGTTTGATGGTTAAGAATATCTGGTACATCTGGGGTTGACTTCTCTTAATTTTCTCTTATCTGGAAATAAGTGAAAATATGTGACAAATTTAAGAGAATTTTACTGAATGAGTCCCATTGATTTATATGTGATAAATTGTTCTGCTTTTAATTGCTGGTATTTCACTGAATTGTTTTCAATACCTTCCTGCCCAGGGGCCGCAGATGAAAATTAGTTACACTGAGTTATGCATAGCTCCTGTTAAATAAACTAATCCACTAAAGATGTGCCTGTTAGGTGCATGTTCTCCTGCATTGTGTGTGTGTGTGTGTGTGTGTGTGTGTGTGTGGATGTGTGTGAATAGACTTACAGACCAACCACAGGAATAAACTGTAAACAGAAGCAGCACTCGCTGGCCCTGTACTCGACTGTAGCCATAGCAACATGGGTTAAGGTGAATCTCATTGTTGCCGCAGTAATGATTTGAATAGCTCAGAGGGTCATGCCTGCACTGTATCCATCGGGGAATTTGGGACGTATTGATGTGTACACACACTAATAGATCTCAGATTGTTATGTCGGCAGCAGGGGACCCGCAGGATCAAGTGTTAAAGGAGGGATTTTAATGGGGAAGTTTGGTCCTCCTGAAAAATCAATGTTTTGCAGCACGTGTTTACAGAATAATGAAGCCTATGAAGCACTATTCTAATGTTGGAAGTTAGACGTCAGAAATAAGGTGCATTTGGTGGACACATCACCCATGTAGTGACTTAAAAGAAAGACATGTTGACTTAATATTACGTTAAATGAAATGGCATCCTCTTGTGTTGAGGGCAGCTCCAAATACGACACGTAGCTGAAACGTGAAAAAAGACAAACAAGCTGCTGCTGTGAGCAGCCACGAGCTATCAACGTCAGTTTAGTGATTTGTTTACTCTAAGTGGAATGAGCAGAAATCATGACATAAAGGGGGCAGTAGCTAGTTGTAGGGAGTTGTTGGGAAGGAGGGTTCAAGAGGTCTGACATGGACCAAGAATGAGTGTGAACTGGAAGCTGGAGAAGTGACAGTTTACCTTTGGGATGAGGTCCAAAGGCACCAAACCCCCAACTGCTCGGGGGGCTTGTCAGAGGAACCCCATCACTCTGACATCTCTCCATTGTTGCATGTTTGTGCATGTGTGTGTTTGGGTCTGCATGTACTGTGTATAAGTTAACAACAGAGTGAAAAAAAAAAATTGAATGGGGAAAAAAAGATATTTTTTTTTTTTTTTTTTTAAAGCAGTAAGAGCTGACTGAAGAGAGGTGGAAGAGAAGGAGAGAAGGAAAAGGACGAGCTGGAGGATGGATTTCCATGAATCGATAAAGGAGCCATCGCGCCTCTGAAGGCCTCCATATTTTATTTAACTTAAGCTGCAGCTGAGAAGGATGGAGTAGAAAATATGGAAAGAAAATAGAGACAGAGCAGGGCACAGAAGAGAAAAGATAAAGATTTTTTTTTTTTTTAAATAAGGCGGGAGGGGAAACGAGCAGTAAGTAAATGAGAGAGAAAGAGGACTAGGAATGATGGGTGCAGAAGAGAATGAAAGAGAAAGTGTGATATTGATGTGAGGCTCTAATTTTCACAGTAGGGGAGGTTGTCATGTTGAGCCATGCTGTCAAGGGCTGCAAGCATGATGCAGATGTTTTTATCACTACACCGTACAGCAGAATAACATATATGACGTGTTGGAGGTGTTCTGGTCATAAACCAATAAGAGTTACTGCTTACTGTGCTTACTGTGGCTGTTTCTGCTTTACCTGCTGCCTATATAGCACATAATATGTCCATATCTGGCTGACAGACCTGGTTTTGCTGAAGAAGAGCACCGCTAACAAAGTTTTGCTATACCTTGATGACGAACACATTGCATTTCCTGTTACTCTGACACAAAGCATGCCACCAGTTTGCCAGTGGAAAGCTTTGCAGCAGCAACAGCAGAAAAAGTTTGGTTTGCATTAGCAGTAACTTAACACTGCTGAGAGCGACCAGTTAACAGTAAAATAAGACTGATATGTGAAAGCAGGAAGATAGGAGAGGAACTAAACCCAGCAGTTTCCAGCCCAGTAGCACAACATTTTGTGAAACAAACAACACTTAATGTACTGATTCATGTACACAGACACAACTTTCAAGTTTTTTTTGACGATGGTCGTTACAAAATCAATTCTTATGTAATCAACAAAACTGTGAACAAACCAGCGCTGCCTACAGGGGAGGTTGGGCTGGATGGGTGGGCTAAATAACACAGGACTTTCACCCATGTCCCATGTGAAATCACTATTCACAGTTGATTTAATTGTCATGTAACGTCCGTACATACGTCATACCACTTCCCATGTTAAACCCAAACCACAATCTCTTAAACCTAAACCTAAGTAATTTGTTGCCTAACCCTAACCACATTGATCGTTTCCTAAACCTATCTGAGTAGTTTGCTGCCTAAGCCTGACCAAGTCAATCTATTCCTAAACCTAACTAGTTTTATTTTGAAAAGATGTGCATCATGTGTTGCTGGACATTTGTAGGAAAACATGAAAAATATGTTGGGAGGTTCATTCAAATGAGGCAGCACAAAGCCAGCTGTTGGTGTCAGGGGTGTTAGATTGCTTTAGTGCTGCTGTTCATGAAGGAGACATCAGATTACTGGAGCTCCTTCATCATGTGCTCTGCAGTCTCTTTTACTACTTTTTTTAAATTAGCAAAAGAGGCATTTTAATCTACAATGAATAAAAGTGCAAATGCTGTGTCAGATCAGTTATGATGTAAAATACAGGACTTGTAACTGAAATAGCACTGGATCGATGCAATCATATAAGTGGCTTCAACATCATCATTGTACTAATTAAAAACACACACCATCTGTGTCTGACAGCAGATTAGACTCACCTGCAACCTTCTCATGAGAGCTAACCATGCGGTGAAGAGATAAGCGTCTTATCTGTTCTTTACCCATTTAGTTTGTTGTTGTATTCTATACTCGCCTCAATGGATTTTTGTTTCTCTGTGGAAAGTAGTGCTCCAGATCTGTATCTCGAACCCATCTACTCAATCAACAAAAAAAAAAAAGAAAAGAAAAGAAAAGAAAGCACTGTGACAGATTCACCAACAGGTGTTTTGTGTGGATGTAGATGTACAATATTGGATGTGTTTATAATCAGTGGTGAAATGGTATGTGTGGGGGTAGGTGTAATAAGAGGGTAGCAGAGTGTATTTGTATTTAAGTTCTGTAATTTTATCAATGAAAATGCTACATACTGCCTGTTAGGTCTTTACTATCTTTTACAACAGTATAGCACCTACTGTACCAAGTAATTAACCATTATATATTGACAAGTGCAAATTTGTCCATAAATAAACATTCTTGACCATTTTTACTGCCATATCTGCACCACCTCATATCATCTTCAACAGGTGTATACTTTATAATACTTTATAAATGAGACCAAATGAATGCAAGTTGAGTTAATGAGCCATCTCATTATTTTCATATCCTATCATCAGTTAAAGGTGCTAAATATAAGAACAGGAGCATTTATATTGCGTCTTCATGGCTCTCAACATGGCAACGGCTGAGCCGGCATCTCACAGCCAATGGTGTAAACAATGGCAGCACTGCAGGCAGAGCTGACGGTGTTTTTAAAATATAACTACTTATTTAGGTTTAGGAAAAGATCTGCATATTAGACATGACTCCCATCACTATAAAGCTGATCCACTGAGTCCAACTGTATTCCTGTGTGATGACATTTAGAAAGAAAGAAAGAAAGAAAGATATTCCTTTATTAGTCCCACAGTGGGGAAATTCAGTTTTACACTCTGTTTTTCACACACAGTACATATACATGCGTCAATGGAGAGATGTCAGAGTGAGGGGGCTGCTCCTGACAAGCGCCCAGAGCAGTTGGGGGTTTGGTGCCTTGCTCAGGGGCACCTTGGCAGTGCCCAAGAGGTAAACTGGCACCTCTCCAGCAACCAGTTGGTCTTGGTCCATGGGGGTCTTGAACCCGTGACGTCCGCGTCCTAACCCAAGTCCTTACAGACTGAGCTACTGCCAGCCCCATAGGAGCTATTTCATTGGAGTGAGACCATTTTTTTAAAAACTTGCCATCACTGAATAAAATGACCTGTGGTGACCTCTAGGATAATCACAGCCTCATGAAACTTTATAACCTCAAACTAGAGACCTAAAGCATTTTGTAGATGGATGGCTTCCCTGCCTAGATTGACAATAAGGGGCTTTCTGATTACTTTCCAGAGCAGAAGTGCTCACCATCTAATCGCAGAAAAATGCCATTCATTCAGAAATCTCCAAATGTCAGAAGTTTTTGATATCAAATCGCAGCATGGCTTGTTCTGTGGTGTTACTCAAGGTCGTGGTGTCTCAATTTAGTATTTTGGAGGGACTGACCATATTAATCAATTCTCAAGTAGAAAGAAATGGTTAAATTTAGCACAAAATCTGCGTAACGACTGTTGCAACAAATTATGAGACATAATAGAACAAGGGAATGGCCATCATATACTTATATCATGTTCTGTACTCTTATATACTTTGACAATGTATTTAAATTGATTCATTTATTAATTAATTTGTGTTTTAATTCCTTTCCTCCATCCCTACCTTTCTAATAAAAAACAGATAATGGTAAAGGGTTAATGCCAATCTGTATCTGGCCAGCAATACACTACAAAAATGTATTATGTCAGAATGGTCTATACATGAAGTAAATTGGTGCTGCGGCTGTTCACAAGTCTAATGGTCTCTGGAATTAAACCAAACAGGCAAGCTATAAGACATTTGAAATGGCATTAGATCATAGTACCCATATAAGCACAGCATGTGTGGGCTCGTATGCTTTTATGAGGAGTTGTTCAGTATTAGGCTACACATGAACCTCTGTGTCTTGCTGATCATTTTAGAGCTCAGGTTAAAGACACTCTACAAGTGACCTTTCTCCTGTAAACCAGCACATAAATGGCAGTTAAAGTAGTTAAATAGACAAGGAATAAAGACTACACAATGGATGCTTGTTTGTGAGGAAAGATGCATCCACACATAAATAAGAGGAGCCTAACATTTGTGAATTAACATGAAATTGTTGCCTCTCCTCCGTATTCTTCATCTCCCCATGTTCCATTATGCTTTCTGTACTGTCTATAGAAAGTGGAATTATTCATGAACAGCAAATAAACAAAAGGCTATTACAAAGCTGTGTAATGTATGCAGGCATACACCCCATGTTCAGTCCAAATTTCCATGCCGCAGCAGTTTCACACTTGCTCTCTGAGGACCACTATGGAAAATATTGTAGAAGGAATATCTCCCTTCATAGGAATCAGTGCACTCCTTTCGACACAAGAGCCCAAGACTCAACAATCGACTTAATGTAGATATCAGTAAAACACATCACTTTGAAATTGTAAAAAGGACAATTATTCATGTTTAGCTAGCTCAAACGCCAAAAAATATGATGGTCAAATGCAAAAGGTACATTTCCACAGTGGGATCAATACAGTGAAGCAAGAGATAGAAAAGCACTTAAAGGTCTGTTTTTGTGCTGCTGTTTTTGTTTTTGGTATTTCTGTTATTCTTTTATCCTCATTGGCATGTAATGAAACAACGTTCAATATTCGCACACAATGGTTCATATGATATCTTACAAAAATGTTATTCCTCTTTTTTCCTGATGAATGTCCAGCAACACCTGCTGAACTATTATGTATCTCACATGTGGAGTCCACACTGGCTGTTTGCTGCTGCTGTTACCACTGCAAAAAAAAAGATTAAGAAGCATGTGCTCATTTTTAAATAGTGTAATAATCCACAATTAAAACCCTGTAGTTATTTGTACATATTAATATATGGAGCCCTGCAAGTCGCTGAATTTTCTACAAGCCTCCACAGAGAAAAATTGCCTGAGGGCTTATATTTTTAAATTCTGTATTTCCATCTCAGGAACTGTCATCACATCCATCACGGAACAGCCAGTCAAGAGTTTGGGGAAGCTTTTGGACTCACATCTGAAAGACTGTCGCCATCCAGGAGTCCAACAAAGAGCTCAAAAATTGGCTCACTAAGGTCATCTAAGCCTAAGTCTGGCCTGCCTGGTAGATTTAAAACCTGGATCTACCAGTATTCCATCCTTCCTCGGGTTTTTGTAAGGACTGTCAGGTCTTAGGTTATTTGTGTCTCTGTTTGCATGTTCTTTGTGTGCACTTCCTGTTTTATTTTGTATTCTAACATCCCCTCTCGTTTCAGATCACCTGTGTCTGATTGTCTACCCCGCCCCTGATTGTGTCCACCTGTGCATCGTCAATCACTCCCCTCACTAGTATTTAATGTGTGCTTCCCCTTCCCTCTGTGCCAGTTCGTCTTATTCCCCCGTGAAAAGCGTACCTGCATTATTCCTCGTGTTTTGCCTACTTGTGCCTTTGAAACTCTGCTTGTTTTTGACTTGCCCTTTTTGCCTCCCATTTTGGATTGTTTGCCTGTGTGACTGCTCTACCGTGTACCGACCTGTGTTTGTATTAAAGACACTGATTGTTTTGAGCTCTCCTGTGTCCGAGTCTGCTCTTGAGGCCTCCCATGCAGCCTCACCAGTGCAGCACTGTACGGGACAAGTAACATCCTGCAGCTACCCTTTTGTGGCCTTACTGAATAATTGATGGTAGCATGAACGAGAGAAGCTCTACAGTACAGGGACTCCAGGGACTGCAAAGTGTCATCAGCTGGCATTGAGGTGAAGACAAGAAGAAAATGGAGGGTGAAGAAGGCAATGGAGGTGGCAGAATCACGCCTGAGACAAAAGGCACTGGTGGACACTGTGGCAACAGGCAGAGTGGGCTTGGGCTACTTCCCGAAGACCCAGGTTAGTAAGGCCCGGGGTAAAGAGCGACACCATCTTTTCCAGAAAGAGGTTCGAGCAGGTGTGGAGGAAGAGCGAGTGAGCAGGACAGTGGGACTCTGGTAGCAGGGAGCATGGACAAGGTGGAAGAGTTTGCTGCAGCGCAGGATCACCTGGGGGAACATCATGCAGGCAGACTTCCATCAGGTCTGTTCCCTGGTGCAAGCAGTCTATGATGTCCTGCCAAGCCCAGCAAACTTCCATGTCTGGGGGAAGAGCCAGACACCTTCCTGCCTTCTTTGCTCTGGATGAGGCTCCCTTGAACATCTCCTCAGCAGTTGCCCCTGGCAGATGGCCACTATCGTTGTCACCACGACCAGGTGCTTAATACAGTTGCTGAGAGTTTAGCCTCA
The DNA here is from genome assembly GCA_947000775.1 of Pterois miles. Taxonomy (NCBI): domain Eukaryota; kingdom Metazoa; phylum Chordata; class Actinopteri; order Perciformes; family Scorpaenidae; genus Pterois; species Pterois miles. The sequence goes on from CAMQGK010000474.1 coordinate 2,958,837, forward strand.
GCCATCAGCACCAGCAAACACCATCATGCCCCAAACAAGGCGATACCCTTGTTAAAGCTGGATAGAAGACTGACTGGCAGCTGCAGGTCGACCTGGAAAAGCAGCTGAAGTTCCCAGAGCACATTGCAGCAGCATCACTCCAGCCAGACATGATGATCATCTCTGAGGCTTCAAAACACCTGATCATGTTGGAGCTCACAGTGCCCTGGGAAAAGTGTATTGAAGAAGCCGACGAGAGAAAACATGCCAAGTAACAGGAACTGGTGGAGGAGTGCAGGAGCAGAGGCTGGAGGGTGTAGAGGTTTTGCAGGATGCTCAATCTGCAAAGTCCTCAGCTGACTGAGCATCACAGGAACGGTCAAGAAGAAGGCCGTTCAATCCGGGAGCGAAGCCGCAGAGAAAGCCAGAAGGTTGCTTTGGATTACGAGGGCTGATCTGTGGGTTGCTGCTGGGACGCAAGTTGGGGCCTGATCAACCCCCGCTATCTTCTACACCATCCCTACCCACCTCCACTCCATTTGTGCATTCTTGTGGAGGGTCTGCCCCATTAAGTGCCATCCCGAACCAGTCAGCAGGGAATGGAAATGGGTCAATCGATTCCAACTTAACCAGCTGCATTTAGTGATCATCACGGAGCACACTCCAAACTGATTTTGTGCAACTTCTGGCTCAAATATTTACTGGTAAACTGCTCAAACTGGTAGACATTTAATTTATTCTATGTCATTGTCATACAGACATTAACAACATCTGTAAATAGATTGTATTTAGGATCAAATATACCCTTGTCCAGTTTAGAAAACAGCAGACATGATCATTAGATTGTCAATTGTTGCATACTCAGTTTACTCACATTAACACTGCATTTATTTATACAGTACACTGAAACTACTATTATTTATTTACACTATTCTTACATTTTTGAATGTATATACTATACTTGAGAAAAACGTGACTCAATTTCTCCCAGGATCAATAAAGTATTTCGGATTCCGATATTTATAGTTTTTTGCCGGAGAGAGGGAAGCTTGTCCTAAAGAGGCCACTGTATTTATTCCCTTGACCTCTTTGAGCTGTGAGAGTGACCACAGACGGTGTTTACTCCACCAGAGTGGGAGGGTGTAGGGCCCAGAGTGGAATTGGGCCATACAGACATTAAAACTGTAGCCATGTTGAGATCTGAAATACCAAGCATCACCCATCAGCTGGAGCACAGCCAATGAGAAAGTTCAACAGTAAGACACTCTCTATTAAATGATCTGTGATTGGCCAAAGTCTTCCGTCACAGGCAAGATTTTTTTAAAGTCTGAAAACAGAGCTATTAGGAGTTGCAAAGGTCAACTTGTCTCTCCGAACACTTGAATTACACTATGCTGAGAGGTTATCATGGAATTTTAGCACAGTGATGCCAAAAAAACGTTGCATATTGAAGCTTTAACTTGAATCAGATTTTTTTTTAAATGACAACAAACCATGTTGTACAGGCTGCAGCTGAATTATCCATCTGAAATCCTGTGTGGGAGAAATGAAAAAAAAAAAAAAAAACCAAACAGTTTTATTCATTCATTTCACATGTGTCCCTTCACAACCAATTCCACCACTGTGTGCATGATGGCTCATTTCTGTTACCTTTACACAAACCAATACTTTACACACTTTTGAGACAACACTTTAAATGTGACAACTCAAAGACATGCATACTGCTGCTTATTGTCATTACATCCAAATGCATCAGCCATATAAAGTGATCACCATGGTTGTAGTCTTCCCTTACGGTTTGCTGTCTCCCTTATTTTGCAGGATTTGTTTCATCATGTGGAACGCTCTCTCACAGGACATCCGCTCTAACTCTATTGAAAGGATTCAGTACCCTCATTACACTGTCTGGCTCTGAAGCAATTGGGATGGGGGTATTGTGTTAGACCTATTTTAGGAGACTGGTTTTGAACTCATTACATTGTTAAAAATATCTGACAGGGCTTTTGCTTCTTGCTACTTATGAATTTGGCACTTGTGAGCAAATGCAGCATAATGCGACACATGCTGAAATATGCACCACTTGTTGGAGGTACGGCAGGTTTAGATATTTAAAGCTATATTCCTGTTTCACACACAGTATTTTGAACAATGACACTGCCGATCAGTTGGTTCCCAGCCGTCTTTGTCACAGGCAGTCAGATGAGCTAACGTGGCCTTTCATTGACACCACCTGTTCCAAACATTCTCATATGACTGATTTAACTGGATGGGATTTAATATGCTTAATGGTATAGAAGTGGATGTTGTTACAGTTTTGTGTTCATAGGATTTAATTGTCAATGTTCAGTCAGTTTGGTCATGTTTGCAGTCACACTATTGCAACTTGAAGTGACAGAATCTGAACATTACCACATTACTTTCAGCTTTTTCAGTACTTTTACACTACTTTTCTTTTACTTTTACTTTTAACACTTGTGGGAGACTATTTTAATTAATGGAAATGGAGCAAATATAACTGATAAAAAAAATATGTTTTATAAAACAGTCACTATATGTATTGTGCATGACACAGGTAATCTGAAAAAAAAAAAAAAAAAAATCAGGTACCTCTGTGTCCTCCACATGGCCTCTACAAGATGTCACAGACCAGAGGAAAACAACCAATCAGGGTTTAGCTGGAGCCTTGTCATTTCTAAACAGCTGTCAATCACTTGCAGACTGGTCAAAATGGTCAAACTAGGCAGCGCTGATCAAATATGAATCAATATTCTGTTACTGTAATGTCTATTTCTCTCCTCAAACATTTTCAGACACATCTTGTACTTACTGTTTAGCTGTAAATGAAAAAAAAAAATGGACAGCCAATTGGACTGCTCTCTCTCTCTGAAATGACCTGTGATTGGCCAAAGTCTACTGTCACAGGCTAGATTTTTATAGGCTGAAAACAGAGCTATGAGGAGGTGCAGAAGTCTAGTTAGCTCTTATTACAATATACTGAATGGTTATTATGGATTTTTCTTTTTCCCCAATGATGCCAAAACTTCTATCTACTGCCACTTTAAATTAGCTGAGGTACTCAACACTCTTTCCACGTACCCTGTGGTAGCTGCAGAAGTACCCCCTGGGGTACAAGTACCCCCTGGTTGGGAATCACTGCTGCAGAACGTACGCTTTTAGCTAAAACACATTCAGCTGTACCCAGATCAGCTGGTTTGCAGTTTAACACCTGCCTCTAAAAAACACTTCACTCCTAGAACAACAACAAAAAAAGATCATTAAGAAAGTAAACAGTGCTTGTACTGTACCCTTGAGAGTGTTTATTTATTTATTTATTTATTTTTGCACTATGTTGGACTTTCTCTCTACAGATAAGCAGTCCAGCTCTGTTGAAAGAACGTCAATGATGCCAGCTTACCCTGCCTCATTACACTGTCTGGCTCTTTGAAAGTAAATGAGTAGAGGCTTTATTGTGGAAGGTTTATTTTTGGGAAACTAGCTCTCTGTTGGTGATGTAGTTCACCCAAAACCTCACAAATCACACTGCACAGTTTGGACATGTCAAACTGTGCCAAGTCCATACAAATTTAGAGGAAAATATTTTCTTGACTGAATGCATGAAATAAGGCATCACCTTCATACATACCTATTTCATTCAGACTGGTCTTATACACTGTTAGTACCTATAGCTAAAAAGTAATGCACTGTAATTAGTAAATATCCCACAAAATCAATTTAGTGCGTAATTGTGGCGAATGCTGCGTAGGGAGGAGGTCGGGGTGGATAGGTGGGTCAAAAAATATCAGACTTTTGCCCAGGAGACTAGCATTTGTGTCCCGTGTGAAACCAGAAGTCACCACTGATTTATGTGTAACTTATGTACATAAGTAACCCCACTGTTGGAGTTATTTTAAGCAAAACCATGATATTTTCCATAACCTAAATAAGTAGTTTTTGTTGCCTCTGCCTCATGAAGTCAATAGTTTCCTAAAAATCTCAACCAAATCAATCTTTTCTAAAACCATAGGTATAAAAAACTCATCACTTACAGTACGTCAGTATTTTCACTAACTTCAACATAACTCAACAACACGTTGAGACATGAACAATGGTCAGCTGGTTGAAAGTCCTGTATTTGTTGAACCCATTCACCTCCCTGCCCGCCATCAGCAGTCTTTCTCACTTTTTACTCTACCTCACTACCTCTGAGTGTAGCATAGCCAGATGGATGCCCTTACATAGCAGTCAGTACAGACTACATGGCATGAAATAACACGACAAAAGCAAGAGGTGTGACTGCATGCAAAATGTCTTACAAAATTTATCATGGGATTATTAAACCATCTGGTGAGTCCAGGCTGGGTGTATAATTGGCTGACGCTCAGCCGACTGCATTGTGGTTGCTTGTAGTAACAGCAGCTGTTAAAAACGTGAACAGAACATGGGCGTCCTCCTAAAAGGCTTCAATTTTCAATATAAATTAGGATAACATGCAAATGCTAATTAGTTTTAACACCACTAATTTCTGTAATCCATTAACGCAACTTACAATGTTTTGGTTGGAGCAAGTTCAGTTTTATAAGTAGAGTGAAGATACTGGTATCATATAAAACCAGAAGTAATCCATTCGTACCAACCTTTTCATACTAGCTTGTCGAGAAGGAGGCTAAATAATGCTCCAAACTTGTGCTAAATTTTGGCGATCAAAAACTGGCATGGCTGATTTCAAAGGGTCCCTTGACCTCTGACCTCCAGATCTGTGAATGTAAATGGGTTCTCTGGGTCCCCACCAGTCTCCCCTTTACAGACATGTCCACTTTATGATAGTCCCAGTCAGTCTGCATCAAGTCCTAGTCAAGTCAGCACTCTGACACACTGAAAGCTGTTGTTGCCTGTTGGGCTGCACTTTGCCATGTTCTGATTGGAGCAGATTGTTGATGATAAAGTCAGAACCTCGGAGGGTTTCTGGATAATATCTGTCATTGTTTTCTGTTGTTAACTGATTTCCATTAATAAATATATACATAAATTTGAATGAAGCATCATATTTGCCCACTCCTACAGGACACCAGAATGCATACAATGGAAATGTCTGAGAGGTACTGTATTTATGTTCTCATCTATTTTTTTTTCATGTTTCCCAAAATGCTGATTCAAGAGTGCATTTACTTACAGTTTGCCTGTGTTTTATCTCCTGAATAAGTTTAATTCTATCATTTGTGTTATAATAGCAAATAGTACAAATATTTGGAGGATTCTCAGGTGAACATGCATGTCCATCTGAAATTTCATAGCAATCCATCCACAAATGTTTTGTGCTCTTTCAATCAAAACCACAAATGTCAACATCATGGTGGTGCTCGAAGAAAAGTAGGCTATTGATTGTCCTGTAGAAAAAGGTACAGTCATCAGCTTATTGCATTTGATGTTGCTAACAAAGACTTAATAATAAATAATGCTTTTGTATAATGTAATTAACTGTTTAAATGATAATGCCCTCGCCTCCATGGGTTCATAGATGTTTTATTACCGTTGACAGATGTCCCGATGGTGCCGATAGCAAAGCTTCTAGAGTCTGAGAAAAAGCAAGAAAGTGTTTTTGCTTTCATTCATTGTCACAAACAAAACATCATCCCGACTTGAGAGGTGTTACATTGACTTTTAATCGCTCATGAGTTAGAAAAAGCTAATTAAAATTCTTACTGAGATATTTATGTGGATGTTAAATTGGGTGAGGTAAACTGGATTAAAATAGCAAGCAATTTAACAAGGCCCTGAAAGCATTTTATCCACCTCATTTAAACTGATAAGCAGAGAAGTTCAGGGAACCGAAATGCATGGAATGGAAATGACTGCCCTATAAAACTCCTCCAGAGCATTATCTCTGCAACCAAACACATTTGGTTGTCTAAATGTATTGATTTCAGAGGATTTCTTCCACCTGAATGATTAGATTTGGATTTTACATTTACATTCTCATTCACATTTACATTCTCCCCCATTTTTTTCCACAAAATGTGTATTAAGTAATTCAGTTTTCCAACATTACATCAGATGTATTTGTTATAAATATTAAAAGCTGATCTTTTACTGAAGGATTCAGTATTTTTCCAGAGCCTGAGCCTAAAATTTCCCCCCACTCAACTTTGATAAACACATCTCCATAAGCTCCTCTTTAATCTATAATGTTATGTCTTTTATTATGTAAAATATTTTGCAGTAGACACACCTCAGATAACACTCACACACGTTGTGTTTCACACTACACACACACACAAAATGTTTACGTGAACAGTGGCTCGCCGGTTCACGTTGGCCAATGAGACTCGGTTGTGTGAAAGTCCAGTCTCCTCTGTATGGGCCGCAGCCATGGAGATATATGTAAATTATATTAAAATAAATAAATAAATAAATGTTTTCACATCAAGGGATTTGCCTTTGTGTTTTGGTGCAAGATAAAATATATATAATAAACTGAGAACTGCAAATTCATGAAACTTTGTACCTTTAACAAAACCATTTACAATTAAAAAAAAAAAATTGGGAAAAAAGTAAATTGTACAATACAGCATTTAAAGAGCTGTACCATTTTGTGCAGGAATGTGCAAATATTCACAATATAAATTGTAGACAATATGTGCAATGTACAGAGATGCTAATAATGCAAAATATATGCAGCATTGTTATGTTAATGAAACTAAGGATAGATGTGAATAAACTAAGGAATGCAAAAAATAAATAAAAAATGTTGTGATAGATGCACCAGAGGCACATGACAGAAGGTATTCAAACGGATGTGTCTATAATCAAACTGTGATTTCAGTAATTACATGCTGCTTGTACTGATTATTGTATGAAGACTAGCAAAAATACCATGCAATACAATAAAGTGCTGCCATGCTGGGCTTCAATCCCTGATTACTGACTGTAGCTTCTGTGGGAGGTGGAGGCTGACAGATAGAAACAGTATCAATACTCCACCTATCCCCATCACAACTAGAAGTCTGAGTGGGATTTGATACTTATCACATGCATTTCTCCCTTGAGTGTTCATGAGCTGCAACTCACTAAGTGTGAATTAATTAATTAATAATTAATGATGGAACAAGAAGTTAGCATTTTAGTACTATACTGTCCAACATCAGGACATTCATGTTGTCTAATTAAACATTTTGTATGGCTGCATTTGTTTATACTGCATCTGCGATAAATGCTAAAATGATGTGCATAATCCAGAAGAATAGTAATTGTATAGTAGTAACTGTCTGCCCTGTCTTGTTCCTATACAAGAAAAATGAGTTGTGAATCGAGAGAAATGCTGTATATTTTGTTTCTACTGTGAGTCCACAGAAGCATGCATAGGGAGGAGGTCGGTGTGGTAGATGAGTCAAACAAACACAGGGCTTTCTAACCGAGTCATTTTGTTGCCTAAACTTAACCAAGTAGTTTTAATGCATTTTTGTTTTGTTTTCTTCCAATTTCATAGTCATTTTAAACAAACCCTTTTTTTTCAATTTTGTAGTTAGTAGCATAGTGTTTTTTTTACTTAATCTAACCAAGTAGTTTTGTTGTCTAATTCTAACCAAGTTTTTTTTCATTATTTCCATTTTTGTTTTATTTTCCGTATTGTAGTCATTGTAAGACAAACCATAATGTTTTTTTGTTACTAAACCTAACCAAGTTCTTTTGTTGTGTTTTTGTTTTGTTTCAAATGTGTTGTTTATTTTAACTATAACGTTACTAAACCTAACCAAGTAGTTTTCAGTATTGTAGTCATGGCAAGACAAACCGAGTAAGGGTCAAATCAGCAGCAGCTGGATTTGGTTTAGATTTTTGAAGATGTTCCACTTCTCATTCAAGAAGCTTCTTCAGTTCTGACTAAATGACAGGAGAACCCAGGGGTTTAACCTCTGTGGGGTCGTTAGCAGGATAATAAAAACCATTCAGTGTATTGGTGCTCCTGAGTGTGCCGACCATAGTTATGGGTCATTAGAGTCAGTGAACGACTGCCACATGGATCGTTGGAGTCGTCAGAGTCAGCTGATGCCAGGTGTGAATGACTGTCCAGTGAGGTCAGGTGTGAATGGTGGTTTAATCTCCTGGAAGGGGATGCGTTTCTCAGCAAACAGCACTTCCACAATTATTTTAAGCCAAATCGTAATCTTTTCCTAAACCTAATTTAATAGCTTTGTTGCCTAAGCCTAATCAAGTCCATCTTTCTCTAAACCTGAGTAGTATTATTTTGAAAATGCTGGAGCGGAAATTGACATTTACTGACTGTTACATGTTGCTGGATATTTGTAGGAAAAGACCCAGTAAATATGCTGCTGAAAGTCACTGCAAAAGACAAGGGAAATCTGTATCTATGTACACTAATCAAATGGATTCAATTTTGTGTTTATTTCATGAACTGACTGTGTTGGATGATGGCGCTAGATGAAAAGTCAGAGAAATGTCTGTCCAAAATTTTATGCAAAAATAAAATGTTGCATCAAATGAGATTCAAATATGCTTATCCTTCATCTCTACACAGTTATGGGTAATATTTTAAGCCTGCTATATGCATTAAATATCACTATAGACCTACATTATTTATTATTGCTTGGCCTAGAGATGAAGCACCAGTAAGCTAAAATAAACAAAAAGCCCTCAGCTCTGGGTGGTCTGCATTGAAATGCAGCTAATAATATTCAGAGATGGTTTGGAGAACTGCAAAAGATACAACACCACCAGGCTTAAATAAAGGAATATCTTATCTTATCTTATCCTAACAAGGACGCACATACACACAAGCTACAGCAGATACAAGCAAACATAAATCCCAGCAGGCATTAAAGAAAGGTCAGTCTTGTTTCGAGAGCAAAGGGGGTGTTTTCTGAATTTACAGTAAGCTACACAAATCAGAAGGCTGTGTGATGTTGCTATAGTTACAGACACAAAGATCCCAATGCTCCTGAGATGTGGAGGGCAGATTCCCCTCTTGGAGTTGGATCTTGGACTTTCCTGTTATCACACACACAGCCCTATGGGAGGCCGAGGACTGGCTTTGGAAGGCAGCAGAGCCCCCCTTGTCTGCTTCTTGGAGACAAAAGACCGGCTATTATGTAAATTTCATATCCAACTGTCGGACTGCTGCCGATGATTAATTGCCATCTAACCGCAAGCCACAGAGATGCAGAGGTGTGGTGGGACAGGGACGTTTTTTTTATTTATTTATTTCTCCTGGTGGTGGCAGATGGAGTGGCAGTGATACACAAATAGTATGGACGTATACACATACCTTGTACATAAATGTCATGGTGCTCCAAATGTTATAAATATACAGTATATATTTCAATCAGTAGAGACTCCATTTCAGATGAACAATAATTTATTACATGGTGCATGATTCTTCTTTGGCAATTAGTCTCCATTTAACCCTCCTATTATATTGTTATTATTATTGTTTAACGCCATTTAATGCTTCATATTTAATGACTTTTCCTAATTCAATGTGGACAGTTAGGTAAACATAAAATTAACATGATGATATGTTTTCAGTGTCTGTGTACACACGTTGTACGCATGTGATCTTTGGGTCAATCTGTTTTAGCTGTATAAAACATAGAAGACATATCAACATTTTACAGACATTTGTTTTGGTTGTTTTGGATCATACTGAGGTCACTATAACATACACTTTATAATTTTCAAAAAGCTTTAGGGCCATAATCTAACTTGTAGTAGTGCGAGAACCACTGATAGTTCACATGACATGGGGGAGGGGAAAACATCATTCTCTGGAGAACTTTGATATTGATATGGTGGAGGGAAAATATGTTTCCAGCAAAGATATCGGTGTCTGTGTTTCTGCTCTCTCTCAACTGAAAATGACTTCCAGGAAAGGTTTTCTGTCAGTGAGGTGTTGTTACATCTCTGTGACCATAAAGTTACATAGAGAAGAATATGCCTGGGACAGAGGATGGTGTTGTGAGGACGCTGGTTATGAGACATCCTCCTCTGATGAGACTAAGACCCTCAGTGGTGACACTCCTGTTGTCTCTCATCCACCAGCAAACACACTACCTTTCAAAAGTGGAAAGTTATTATGGTCCATCTCCCCACTTGAACAACAGAGTAGACTTAGTGCTGCTAACGTCATCAAAATGGTTCCAGGCCAAGACATGAAATCAGCATTTGAGCTCTTCATAACACCATCAGTCGAAGAGGATATACTTGAGATGACAAATTTAGAAGGGAGGCATATGCATGGGGACAGTTGGGAAGACTTGGATGTCTTGCACACCTACATTGGGTTGCTCATTTTGGCAAGAGTGTACAAGGCGAAGCAAAAGCAATCCTTTGGGCTGCTGACACTGGAAGGGCAATATGTGCGGCCACCATGTTTCTAAACACATTCCCTGTTTTTTCCTGTGTCATAACCTTTGCTGATAGAGAAACAAGGCAGGGCCAATGAGAGCGTGACAAACTTTCAGAAATATGGGATACATGGGACAAGTGGGTTCAGTGATTACCCTTTCTTTACAATCCAAGCCCCCACCTGACTGTGCACGAATGTCTCGTTGCATTTCGTGGGCACTGTCCCTTAAGACAATACATGCTGAGCAAATATGGTATCAATATATGGGCAGCAATGGTCATACATTACACGTGAACGGCTGAAAAGGAAGGTTACCATGTTGGGGACAGTGAGAAAAAACAAGCCGGATCTTCCCTCTGAGCTGCTTGTGATGAAGAAAAGGGTGGTAACATTTTCTATGTTTGCCTTCACTGACAGAGCCACTGTCATCTTCTGTTGCCTCAAGAAAGGGAACAATGTCCTGCTGATGAGCACCATGCAAAAGCTGCTGTCAAAGGGGTATTTAGGTAGTCAGCAATCAAGCATTAAGTACCTGACACATAAACTTGGGTAAAACATTCAATTATAATCATTTTCTGAGTGTTAAATTTCTGGGGTCAAATTGACTCCAAGGCTGAAACATGTTAGTAAAGTTAGTGAAAATTTTGCTAACCTATGAGCCAAGGCTCATTAAGGCTCATTTTAACAGCCCAGTCTCGGCAAATGCCATATGAATGGAAGTCATTTTGCCTACAATAACAACACTTTGTTGTTTTTGGCATATGCACGCCATGAAGTCTGTACTGACTGCAAAGCAAACACATCCACGGTCAAGTTTGTAAGTTGTAAGTAAATATGCTCTGTTCAAGGCTGGTGACGTAGAACAAAAAGTGAGAGAGACAGGTAAATGGAAGGGGAGGTGGATGGGTCCAACAAACACAGGACTTTCCACCAGGAGACTGGTGTTCATGTCCCAAACTGCTGTTGAGTTATTTGGAATTAATGTTAGTGACTTTTGCAACATGTTTTCGGTACTTATATTATTTTGTTTAAGTATGTCCATCCGTCCATCTGCAACCACTTATCCTGTTTGTGTAACGCCGGACTAAGGCAGGCAGAACAGAACTCAAAAGCACAACTCAGAGGACAGACAGATTCAATCAACGCTGACAGTTTATTACCAGGCAAGGGTCGGTACACGTGAAGGCAGTCAATCAGGCAGACAAAATCCAAATCGGCAGGCAAAACTCAGGGGTCGAAAAACACAAGCAGAATACTCGGTACACGGAAGTAGAAATTCACTGGGAAAAACGCTGGTTGTTTGTCACGGAGGATCAAAACGAACTGGCACAGAAGGGCAGGGGAACACAGCTTAAATACCGTGAGGGGAGTGATTAACTATCAACAGGTGGACACGATCAGGGGCGGGGGAAGACGATCAGACGCAGGTGAGTGGGGACGAAAAGTGGGTCAGTGAAGTCATTCATTCAGAGGGGCGGGAGCATGCAGGCAGGAAGTGAAGTGCACTGAAACGAGAGGGAGGGTTAGGATTTCACAATCAAACAGGAAGTGCACACAATAAACATGAAAGACAAGGAAACCCATCACCTATGTTTAGCGGAACGTTACAGGACCCCCCCTCTAGGGACGGCTCCAGAAGTCCCAGGAGGGCTACGGCGGTTCTGGTTGAAATCTCAGATGAGGTCTGGGTCCATGATGTGTCTTGAGGGGACCCAAGACCTCTCCTCAGGGCCGTAGCCCTCCCAGTCCACGAGGTATTGTTTGCCGCGCCCTCGTTGTCTGACATCCAGCAGCCGCCGGACGGTGTAAACTGGACCCCCATCGACGACTCGGGGGGGTGGAGGGGGTCTGGAGGCTGGGACCAGTGGACTCTCTCTGGCTGGTTTTAGTCGGCCGACGTGGAAAGTTGGGTGTACCTTCATGGACCTGGGGAGTTGAAGTTTTACAGCCACAGGATTGATTATGCGTGTGATGGGGAATGGGCCTACAAACCTGGGCGCCAGTTTGCGGGACTCCACCTGCAGAGGGAGGTCTTTAGTGGAGAGCCACACCTTTTGCCCAGGCTTGTAGGCCGGGGCAGGTCTCCGATGGCGGTCCGCTGACCTCTCGTACCTGGCGGCACTTCTCTGCAGCATCTGGCGAGCCCCCCTCCAGATGCGCCTACATCGCCGAATGAGAGCGTGAGCAGAGGGAATACTGGATTCAGCCTCCTCTTCTGGGAAAAGAGGAGGCTGATAACCGTAGGCGCACTGGAAGGGAGACAGGCCAGATGCCGCAGACGGGAGAGTGTTGTGAGCATACTCTATCCAGATCAGATTCTTGCTCCATGATGTTGGGTTCTGCGCCACCAAGCACCTCAGACCAGTCTCCAGCTCCTGGTTGAGCCACTCCGTCTGACCGTTAGATTCGGGGTGATGACCCGAGGAGAGGCTCACCGAGGCTCCTAGCAACGTGCAGAACTCCCTCCAAAACTTGGAAACAAATTGGGGTCCCGGTCCGACACAATGTCTCTGGGAAAACCATGTAAACGGAAGACGTGAGAAAGCATTACCTCCGCCGTTTCTTTGGCGGAGGGTAGTTTAGGGAGAGCAATAAAGTGCACCATTTTGGAGAATCTATCAACTACCGTAAGGATGGTGGTGTTACCTTCAGATACTGGTAAACCTGTGACAAAGTCCAGAGAGACGTTGGACCAGGGGCGTTGGGGTATAGGAAGGGGTTGCAGGAGCCCCGCTGGAGACTGGTTTGAGGGCTTGTTCTGGGCGCAGACCACACAGGCAGAGACATATTCATGAATGTCTTTCTCCATGGCGGGCCACCAAAAACGCCGACGGATCAGAAACATGGTGCGGCATGTTCCGGGGTGGCAGGCGAGCTTGGTGGTGTGGGCCCAGTGAATTACCTGCGAACGTACAGATCTGGGAACAAACAGTTTATCGTCGGGACACCCTGGGGGTGTCACCACATTTTCTAAAGCTTTTTGCACCGTTGAAACAATTTCCCATGAAACAGACCCCACCACACATGATGACGGCAATATGGTGGAGAGACTCTTAGTGCCGTCACCAGAGTCGAACAACCGGGACAAAGCGTCTGGTTTGCCGTTTTTTGACCCTGGCCGATAGGACAGGGTAAAGTTAAAGCGGTTGAAAAATAAGGCCCATCTGGCCTGCCTGGCGTTGAGACGCTTTGCCGTTTTGATATATTCTAAATTTTTGTGATCGGTCCACACCAAAAACGGCTGCTCTGCCCCCTCCAACCAATGTCGCCACTCCTCCAGGGCTGCCTTCACGGCCAACAGTTCCCGATTTCCCACATCATAATTGCGTTCGGCTGGAGACAGCTTACGGGACAGGAAGGCACAAGGGTGTAACTTATTATCTTTGGCCGAACGCTGGGAAAGGACCGCCCCCAGCCCAGAGTCCGAGGCGTCCACCTCCACTATGAACTGGCGTTGGGGGTCAGGTAGCGTGAGGATGGGGGCCGAGGTAAAGGAATGTTTTAACCTGTTAAACGCCTCATCCGCTTCAGTAGCCAGTGGAACTTTACTTGGGGGGAAGTGAGGGCATGTAAGGGGGCGGCAATACTGCTAAAGTTTCGGATAAAGCGGCGGTAGAAGTTGGCGAACCCCAGGAACCTTTGAACAAGCTTTCGGCTGTTAGGGGTTGGCCAATCTGCCACCGCCCGGACCTTTTCGGGGTCCATCAGAATTGTGTCCTGGGAAATCACGAAGCCGAGAAAGGAAACTGTTGGCACGTGAAACTCACATTTTTCAGCTTTCACAAAGAGTTGGTGTTCCAACAGCCTCTGGAGGACCTGGCGGACATGGTGGATGTGGGAGCCTTCATCTGCGGAAAAGATGAGAATGTCGTCAAGATAGACAAACACAAAAATGTTCAACATGTCCCTCAACACATCATTAACCAAGGCCTGAAAGACGGCGGGGGCGTTAGTTAACCCGCATGGCATTACCAAATATTCATAATGTCCACTGGGGGTATTAAAGGCAGTCTTCCATTCGTCCCCCTCCCTTATTCGGACCAAATGGTAAGCGTTCCTCAAGTCCAACTTCGTGAAGACTTTGGCCCCTTTAAGGAGCTCAAACGCCAAGGAATTTAAAGGGAGGGGGTACCTGTTTTTAATGGTGTTGTTATTTAGTCCTCTGTAATCGATGCAGGGGCGGAGAGATTTGTCCTTCTTCTCAACAAAAAAGAACCCAGCTCCAGCAGGGGAAGAGGAGGGCCGAATGATACCTGCTGCGAGTGAGGCTTCTATGTACTCGTTCATGGCAGCTCTTTCTGGAGCTGAAAGAGAAAATAATCTTCCCCTGGGGAGAGTGGCACCAGGTAGCAGGTCAATAGCACAATCGTATTCACGGTGCGGGGGAAGAGAGGTGGCCTTACCCTTACTAAACACCTCCCTGAGGTCATGATAACAGGAAGGGACCCCGGTTAGGTCCGGGTCTTTCAGGGTGGAGGGAGTTCCCACCCCTGCCCCTGGGGAAACCGGGAGGCTCCCCCTATTCACCGGAGCAGAAACAGAGTTAGAGCATGTTAGTTTACACCCCCTCCCCCCAGCTTATTACCTTCCCATTAGACCAGTCAATGTGGGGTTTGTGTAGTTTTAGCCAGGGAAGGCCCAGGATAAGGGGCTGAGCAGAAGAGTCAAAAACATGAAAGCTAAGAGTCTCTGAATGATTACCCTCAATAATTAGTGTTACCGGTTGGGATCGGTGGGTAACCCGGCACAGCAGGCGTCCGTCCAATGCACTAGCTTTCAGAGGTTCTGCCAAAGGAAACCTCTTCAGGCCCAGGGAGTCCAGTAATTGACTGTCAATAAAGCTTTCATCAGAGCCAGAGTCCACCAGAACAGGCTGATGAAAGGACTGCGAGGGAGTAATGAGCTGGGCCTGTAAAAGAGGGCGAGAGGAGAGGTTAGTCGATGATGTGTGGCTCACCAGAGTCCTCTCCGTCACTGGTGAGCCTGGCCTTTTAGCGGACACCGAGCCAAAAGGTGTCCATGCTGGCCGCAGTATATGCACCGGCCCTCCAGCAGCCGGCGCTGTCGCTCTTCTGGAGTGAGCCGAGTGTTTCCCACTTGCATGGGTTCTTCCGGAGCAGTAGGAGGCAGTGGAGAGCTCTCGGAGGAGGCGGGTGAAGAAGAGCGCCAAGATGGTCGAGAGGCGCCATGCTGCCTCATCTGGACTGGAGGTGGAAGTGCAGGTCTTCTTCGTTCCCTCTCCGTCTCTCTTTCTCTATCTCTCTCCCGCAGCCGATTGTCAATCCGGATAGCGAGGGCTATTACGGAGTCGGGGTCGGGAGGAAGATCCAGGGGCACCAACTGATCTTTCACGGGGTCCGAGAGACCATGAAGAAAAGTGTCCAACAGGGACGCGTCGTTCCAGCCGCTGTCCACGGCGAGTGTGCGGAACTCGATGGCATAGTCAGCCACGCTTCTCCTCCCCTGACGGAGTCCAACCAGCGCTCGCGCTGCTTCTCGACCTGGAGCGGTGTGATCAAAGATTTTGCGCAGAGTGTCAGTGAGTTGCAGAGAAAAGCATACCGGTGCGTTCCGTGACCATTCCGCTGTGGCCCAGGCTTCAGCTCTGCCGGCGAGGTGAGTTATCATGAATGCGATTTTGGATCGCTCAGATGGGAAGTGGGCTGCCTGTAATTCAAAATGGAGACCGCATTGGACCAAAAAAGCACGACAATTATTAGAGTCTCCGGTGAAACGTTCAGGTTTGGCAAGATGAGGTGAACCGACCAAAGCCGCCGAAGTAAAGGAAGCAGGAGCGGGCGGCGGAACCGCTGCTTCAGCGGGTGGGAGACCCGGTGTGATCGGCGGTTCTGCCTGGGGGACAGGGCGATTTTCAATCAAAGTTAATAGTTCTCTCATCTGATTCCCCAGCTGGTTAACCTGCTCACCCATGGCTGTGCGGAAGTTTTCCTGGTGCGCCGTGAGCTGCTGGACGCCCTGGCGGACGGCGGTGAGCTGTTCCTCATGCTGGAGCAGACGCTCTCCGTGAGAGCGGATCGCTGACTGAACCTGGTCTGAGTTGGCTGAGTCCATTGTTGGCCAGTTCGTACTGTAACGCCGGACTAAGGCAGGCAGAACAGAACTCAAAAGCACAACTCAGAGGACAGACAGATTCAATCAACGCTGACAGTTTATTACCAGGCAAGGGTCGGTACACGTGAAGGCAGTCAATCAGGCAGACAAAATCCAAATCGGCAGGCAAAACTCAGGGGTCGAAAAACACAAGCAGAATACTCGGTACACGGAAGTCGGAATGCACTAGGAAAAAACGCTGGTTGTTTGTCACGGAGGATCAAAACGAACTGGCACAGAAGGGCAGGGGAACACAGCTTAAATACCGTGAGGGGAGTGATTAACTATCAACAGGTGGACACGATCAGGGGCGGGGGAAGACGATCAGACGCAGGTGAGTGGGGACGAAAAGTGGGTCAGTGAAGTCATTCATTCAGAGGGGCGGGAGCATGCAGGCAGGAAGTGAAGTGCACTGAAACGAGAGGGAGGGTTAGGATTTCACAATCAAACAGGAAGTGCACACAATAAACATGAAAGACAAGGAAACCCATCACCTATGTTTAGCGGAACGTTACAGTTTGGGATCTTGGGGGGGCTGGATGTGATCCCAGCTGACACTTGGTGAAGGCAGGGTTCACCCTGGACAGGTTGCCAGACTATCACAGGGCTGACACATACACAGACAACCATTCACGCTCACATTCACACCTACGAGTCAACAATTAAGCTGAATGTCTTTGGACTGTAGGAGGAAGCTGGAGCACCCGACGAAAACCCTCACCAACACGAGCAGAAGAGGCAAACTCCACACAGACGAGCCGCAAGCCAGATTCAAACCTTTGAGTGCTAACCATTGCACCACCATGCAGTTTATGTATTTTACTTAAATCATATGCTTATTTTAAGCCCAACTGTGGTGTTTTCACTAAATCCAATTAAGTGATTAAGTTGCCTCAACCTAACTGTGGCCATTAAACATATTTTCAACTGTTTTACAGTAACAATGTACAATATCATGGGAAAAGCCATTTCACAATGTTGAGCCTGTGGTGTATAAATGACATGAACAGCCCAAGATATGTAATCATAACATGCTAAAATGTCATGCTATGCATACATCGTGCCAAGACATTGGGTTGCGACACCTAATGGAAAAAGTGGAGATACCAGCCCGATGTGGGGTTTAATATCAAACTGGTTTAATTTTTTTTTTTTTTATACCAGTCTGACCCTTGCATTCACCAATTTAGAATTTTCTCTTAGGCACAAATAAATGTTTCTAGATAAGACTTTCTTCACAGCAACAAAAATCTTCATTTGACTGAAGAATGACTTAGAATGCCTTAATCTGAATGAATGTGGAGTTTAAATATATTAAGTCAACAAAAAAATAATACATTGCTAAAATTAAGCTCATGCAAAGATTCTGTTCTTTTCAACAGTCATCTTTATTGCTTGTCAGTTTACTGAGAGCGTTGAGAAGATTTTTAAATTTGATGAGTTAAGTGGCATAATTTGCCATCTAGTTATTAGGAAAATTCTCTCATTCCAACAGCTGCCTCGGGGTCTTTATGCAAGTGGCTGTCTAGGGAAACATCCTCCGCTGCACCTGACAGATGTAACATGACCTGATGTACAATAATCTATTGTCCATCTCTGCGGCTGTCTCATCCCTGATTGCCTCCCATCTACAGCTTTCCTTGAGGTTGAAGCTTTTTAGCATCTATTTCTCATTGTTGACAGGTGTACTATTAATATTTTCTAATTGTTTTGGCTCCCCTGATAAGACTTCCGGCACTGCTAAATGTGTCTAATGCTAAATTGTCTCCTGATTTCTGACTTGAAGATCCTTGATGTGAAGTTCTTCTTTTTACTCTCAGGTGACAGTTTTGCAAATGAAACTTGTCTCGAAACAGAGCAGAAGAGCTTATGTAGGAACTTTGGCATGTTTATTACGATCAGATCTCATGATTGCACACCGTACAAATAGGTGACATTCCTCAGGTTGAGATGAGCAATATATGTTGAATTTAGGCCATTACAAGAGTTTTTTCCATCCAGCTTGGGACACTCATGAATAAACCTCTCAGAAAAAAGGGATAGTAAGAGAGATTTAGGATAAGAGTGCAACATCTTGCACAAGGCTTGCTGTGTTGATACCATAGAAGTCTTGCAGTCTCCACACTTTGTGCAGCGCTGTGCCAGCCCAGTGCTGGACAAAGGTTGTTTATTTTGGGTTCATACCACTGTAGCGATGCGTGGCTTGCAACGGCACTGTATGTGAACACAGCTCACCACCTGGTGATGTTATGAACCCAGACACGACAGCATTTGGTTTTCTGACATATCTGGGACTTCCACATGTACAAAGTAGTAACAGTGGTTATTACTTCTATGGCTGATGGCAGAAATGGTGGAAAGAAAAGTCATTGGTATCTATGGAGATAAGCTCCTTCTCAAATGATAGCGAACAGCGTAGCGAACAGGAACGCACAGATAGTAGAAGGGGAGGAGAATTTTGTCTGAAATAGGCAGGCAATGGCAGGCTAATATGTCCAGTGTAAGTCCCGTGAGTCGGACTATAGTAAATTGAGCTATATCACTTGTTTCCATGCAGTCATTGCATGAATATTTCTAAGCATATATGTAATCCAATGCTGCTGTTTGCACACAGATGTATCAGCAGGCCTCCAGCTGCTGGACTCACTGGACTTATTCACTGACAGAATGTCAACCATCCACATGTACGTGATCCACATCTGGTGGGATTCAGCTTTCAGTATATGGCTTTGCCTATGCTTGGTGAGAGGAGAGCAGAATCTGCAGTGTTGCCTGAGAAACGAAAAGAGGACAGATGTTGGCATATGTCATGTAGGCTTGGAGGGGACTTTCAGATGACAACCAGGCAAGGTTCCCAAGCACTGGTTGGTTGCTCTCTGTGCATGTGAATGTTGCACTCAAGCATGCACTCATAGTCATTCATATGTTTGCACAGCAGTACACAGAAGTCAAAATGTAATGCTACATACACATGGAAGTCATGTTAGTTTTACTTCTCTGCGATCAGCTCTTTGAAAAGCTGCAACCTGTCAGCAGATGACAGAACACACAACAACACACATCTGAATTTACTTTACTTCAAGCCTTGCAATTTGATGTTTTTCAGATGTCCAAGCAGTAATTGACGCAAATATGTTATAATGAACAGAGAATAGTCTACCATCTTGAGAATATATCAACATAGTCAGGGCCCAAGCTCTGACAACATTGTTCTAACTCCGATGTACATAGTTCAGTCTGCCTTAAATTTCTCAAGCATGATAAGGGCCCTGGCTAAAGGACATTTACATGTCAATATTGAGTCACATTCATAGCGCCACCTATTGTCAACAGGAAATGTCATGTTATATATTTTAATGAAACTCCCAGCAGGTTGAGCAGATGTATCTCAAATGTGGGCAGAAAAGCCTTCAGACTTAAGTGTTGCTGTGGCATGGCGGCCACTGTCATGAATGGTTTAAGGCAAACTCTTGTTGTAGGAATCGTTTCACTGGAGTTCCGGTTTCACTGTGCCTGGCCACGTCCACTGGTGCTTTGCCAATCTCAACGAGCGGGGAGTTGCAAGGGCCCGTTCATTGCTGTTTCAGTTTTAATTGTAATTGCTATTAAGTGAGTGAGAACGGATGCTGCCTATGTTAATACAAACATAGGGTAGAGACAATTCTGGTTTTCTATAATCATCCATATAAAACCCTGAGTAGAAACATTACTGTTCTGTATGGATGGGCACACCCCAAGGCATCAATGTAGGACTAGGCAACAAAACTTCTATAGTTAGGTTGAGGAGAGGAATACACTATTGGGCTTCAGACCGCTATGTTTGGGGGCACTGTTTAGCTCAGTTGGTAGAGCAGGCCATGTGCCACAGGCTGAAGTCCTTGCTGCAGCGGCCCCAGGTTTGAATCCTGCCTGGAGCCCTTTGCTGCATGTCGTCTCCTCTGTCTCCCCATTTCACCACTATGTCTATCAATATAGCTGAAAAACGCTCTAATAATAAAAATATTCTTAAAAGAAAAACAAAAACTGCCATGTTTGTACAGTGAAAATGAAACTGAAAGTTGTGACTATGGGACACAGATGAACAGATGACCACCTCCCCTAGCACCCACCCGGTGCATCTTTGCACTATTTAAACAATGTCACCACACTCGAGACACTTTCTATGAGTGTTTACTGTTGGTGCAGATGGGTTTACATTGTAGTCCCAAATTTCCCTCCGGGGATTAATCAAGGTTCATCTTATCTTATCTTATCTTATCTTAGTTAATGGAATGCCCAGAGTGTTCTATACAAGCACTAAAGTCTTGGTGTTTGACGCCCTGGGAATGTGAACAGGCTAATGATATAGGTTTATAACATCTGACAAATATATATATATATATATATATATATTAGTGCTGTCAGGCGATTAAGAAAATTAATCTAATTAATTACAGGATTTGTAATTAATTAATCTAATTAATCACATTTTAATCTCATACCTGATAAAGGCCCCCAAATAAAGAATTTGAATTCTAGGACATTACAAAATTGTAGTGCATGACTAATCAATAGAATACACCAAGAAGAGAAGATTTGAAATCCACATTTTTATTGGTTAAGTGTGCTTTATAAATGAAATTCAAAAGAAAAAAGGTCAAGCACATCAGCAAACCAATTAGGCCAGGTGCATTTCTCAAAAATGCAATTCAAATACAGTTAAATAAAATAAATAAAATTCAGAAATAAAATAAGGCTGAGTCTCAAAGCAGAGTCTCAATCAAAATGAATACTAAAGCTGACTCAATACAGCAATTCAAAATGAATAGTATAACATGCCTCTAAATAAGCAAGAGCAATAGCAAGATGCCAACAGCATTTCCTTTAAAAGGGTCAGCTAACGTTACAGGAACTGACAACAGACAACTCTATGTGTCCTTGAGCCAGTTGCTCAGACAAACAAGCTTGTTTACATTGTGTGAGTGTGAGGCTGCTCTCTTCTTTTCAATGATGTTACCTGCAGTGAAAAGAGTCTCACCTGGCCCAGACGTGGCAGCGGTAGCCAGGTAGGAGGAGAGGACAGCTGTTCATCAGCTCCTGGTGAGCTGCCACCACTCCAGTGGACACTCATGCATTCAATGCACAGCTCAGCTCTGTAGCGGGCTAGAGGCCCCTGCTCCTCCTTGTCCGAGTCAGAGTCCGAGTGAAAGGTCCGAGTGGGCTCACCTCGCTCTCCTGTGTCGCGTCCATCTCTGTTGTCAGTCACCCTGCTTTTGACTAGTGGCGCAGGGATGAAGTAACGCCCCCCCTGCAGCCCAAGGGTCACTCAAAGGGGCAAAAATAAAAAGACTGACTTGCCCATCAGATACGTTAATTTTTATAGCGGGTTAATTTGCAGCGTAATTAATTAATCTAATTAACGCGGTAAACTGACAGCCCTAATATATATATATATATATATATATATATACACACACACACACACACACATATATATATATATATATATATATATATATATATATATATATATATATATAGTATATGTTAACTATATATATTTATGCATATACTTTACCTCTAAGGTGAGATATTGTTTTGACATATAGATACAACTTTAAAATATTGTGTATGTATGAATGTGACAACCATGACAGTCTCAGTATTTGACGGCCTGTGAATGACTATCAACGTAGTGACATTGTTTATATACAAAAAGATAATATAAATCAAATATCAAATTTGATCACTGATTCGTCTCTCCCTTTGCATTTCTTCTGTTTGAGAGATGCAGATGTGTACTCATCTGAGAAAACAAATGAGCACACTTCCTCACCGAGTTTAAATGATTGCTTATGTTCACGGCGAATTATCTGTGTGCATTCAAGCATGCACTTTTTAAATTATTGACTGATGTTCACAGCCAGTGAGGCCTGGTGTCAGCCTGCATGCAGGTAACCAACCAGAGAATGTAAATGAAGGACAATCACCTGTCTTAATAGCCCTGCTGGAGACAATCTCTCTGTCTTAACACAGACATCCAGACAGTGAACTGAATGTTGCATATTACTGTCGCTTTCTGTGAAGAAGCAGACTTTGAAGTTCAGTTTGCCCTCAATAATTTGGTGCCCGAAGCAAAATTAGAGCTGATGCCTCTTGTATCACCAAATTCCCCATCGATCATTGTGTTCATACTAGGGCTGTCAAAGTTTTAAAGTTAAAGTGAATATACTGGTATTATATGAAACTATAAAACCTAAGGAATCCATTGGTACCAACCATGTCATGCTAGCTTGTCGCGAAGGAGGCTAAATTGTACTGCTAATGCTTAATTTTGAGGAGGAATGGCCATAATTGAAGGGGTCCCTTGACCCCTGATCTGAAGATATGTGAATGAACATGGGTTCTATGGGTACCCACGAGTCTCCCCTTGATAGACATGCCCACTTTGCGATAAGTGAAATGTGCAGAAGTGCAGTTTAGGGCAACTCATACTTGGCACACTGACAGCTGTTGTTGCCTGCTGGGCTTTAGTTTGCCATGTTATGATTTGAGCATGTTTTTTATTCCAACTGCAGTAGTATTTGTCATTGTTTTGTTTTATTATTTGATTTACAATAATAAATATACAACCTTTGCATTAAACAAGCATATTTCCCCACTCCCATGTTGATAAGAGTATTAAATATATGACAAACCATTTTGAACAGATTAAAAATGTGTGATTCATTTGCTTAATCGCGTTTAACTATGGACAATTTTGATATATCATGATTAAATATTTGAATTGATTGACAGCCCTAATTCATACACTCACACACATACGCACACAGAAACTGCTCAGCTTTAGGTCTTTCATATAAGCTATGCAGATCATAGCATCCATTCCTCGTCAACCGCTTATCCCGTTAGGGGTCACGGGGGGCTGGAGCCGATCCCAGCTGGCATTGGGCGAAGGCGGGGTTCACCCTGGACAGGTCGCCAGTCCATCACAGGGCACATAGAGACAGACAACATATAGACAGACAACCATTCACACTCACATCCACACCTACGGGACATTTAGAGTGATCAATTAACCTAAACAGCATGTTTTTGGACTGTGGGAGGAAGCCGGAATACCCGGAGAAAACCCACGCTTACACGGGGAGAACATGTAAACTCCACACAGAAGAGTCCCAAGCCAGAATCGAACCTACGACCTTGCTGTGAGGCAACAGCGCTAACCACTGCACCACCGTGCAGCCCTGCAGATCATACTTAAAAGAAAAAGTACATATTTTTTTCTTGTTTTGTTGTAGGTTATTCCCCAAATACCTGAATTATCTTTCCAACATTCCCTAATGAATTTAATGTTAACTCTAGCTATTTATTAGATATAGGGTGATGCTGTAGGCGACCCATAAAACAGGGTCTATTTAATAAGCTACATAGTTATGTTGTTGTGGGCTTATTTGTGTAATATTTTGAAATAACTATATTAAAATAGAATTAGTAAACAGTAGTAAACGTTATTCTAAAAAAGTATTTTGTTTTCTTCCCTCCTGCGGGGCACCTCTAAGGATGGATGACGTACATAGCAGTCAACTATGCCTACAGTGTCGGCTCTGCTTTGAAGCATTGGCAGAGTTGAAGGAAGCACACTGAGATAGCACAAGCCTTTCAGACAGCAAATCCCACCAACATGTTCGTCTAGGTAAGTAAGTCTGTAGATAAGCCTCCCAGAAAGAAAGCACCCTTTGTCAGCTTCAAAGAGGTTTGATACGATCAATACTTCGGTTGCACCTGGCTGGTTTATCAGTAAATTATGACTGTGATGGAGAAGTTAAGGGAAAAGTTCATGAAAAAGACATTTTGACATTTTTTACCGAAAAATCTTAGACAACGTATCTCCACTACAAATCACTGAGCATTACTCAGCACTTTATAAATAGCTCTTGGTGAAGCCTATTTGTCTTAAAGTGAATATAACAATCTGAAGCAGAAAGTGACTGCACACACTACTGCACTGAAGACTGAATCAGCGCTGAATGCTGTGTGCATGTGGACAGCAGTACATTCCTTTACTGTAATAAAATGCATTTGAACAATAGAGAAAAAACACAGTACACAGTGACAGAGTCTTTACAATGAACAAAACAGTTCTGATAATTAAAGCCATTTTTAATTGTTACCTCTAGTAATTAAAGGTTTTTACCTCATAGGTCTGAACCATAGACTATATATGGTACAGATGGATGATAGGTCTCCACTTCCTCCCACTGTACAAAAATAAAGCCAAAATATCCTGATACGGTGAGCTGCCATCTAGTGCTTTTGGTATCTTTAGGAGGACAGCAGTGATCAGGGGTTGGAGCTGCAGTATTGAAGTCCTAGTATTGAATTGGTATTAGATTTTATATATATACAGTATATATATATTGGGTAACAAAAACGAACGTTCAGTTCCCTAGTCACGGTTCAGTTAGTGTAGGTACTGTTTGGTTCATTAGAAACAGGTTATGAGGCCGATTGTGTATTTTTGCATCACGTTTATTGTCACATTAGAAATCAAAACCTATAGAAAGGGACACGGCGGACTGGAATATGAGGTATACCACATGCGCAGTGTAACTGAAGCTGAAATTGTGTGTTGTGATTGGCTCAATTTTGGCAAGGGCGGACCAGATTGTGACATCCGTCAAACATCGGTGATGGGTTTCATTTGTTTTTCATGTTTCATGTGAGCACTTCCTGTTTGATTGTGAAATCTAATTCTCCCTCTCGTTTCAGTGCACTTCACTTCCTGCCTGCATGCTCCCGCCCCTCTGAATGAATGACTACACTGACCTGCTTTTCGTCTCCACTCACCTGCGTCCGATCGTCTCCCCCGCCCCTGATTGTGTCCACCTGTTCATAGTTAGTCACTCCCCTCATGGGTATTTAAGCTGCGTCTCTCTGCCCTTCTGTGCCAGTTCGTTTGTTCTCGTTTGACTAACCTACCAGCGTTCTTCCTAGTGTGTATGAATTCCGTGTTCCAGACCGCTGCTTGTTTTTTCGACCCTGAGTATTGCCTGCCAGACTGGATTTGTTAGCCTGTAAGTTTTGCCTTTCCGTGTACCGACCTATTTCTGTAATAAAGACCCAGCGTTGTTCTAATTCCAACTGTTCTCTGAGTTGTGCATTTGAGTCCTGTCCTGCCTGCCCAGCCCGGCGTAACACAGATTTTACTGCGCATATCTCTCAACATCGCCACTATGTTTACACTATCACAGCTATTAACTCGCCACCACACGTTAGCTCACCGACTAACAGAAAATAGTAAACATGGAAGTAAATGACTTTAGTTCCTTCTAGTCAGCAGTGTTCAGTGTTCATGGAGTTTATTGTGAAGGGTGGAACAGTAGCAGTGAAGCGGTGATGCCCTGTTATTGACAAGGGTCTTAACTATGGAGCCTCCATGTTATTAATATATTATCCTCATAAAGTTTAGGAGCAACGTAACCCTCAGCTACACAAGCTGAAACTAAAGCTGGCGGTAGGCACTGTCCTTCACCCAATGCTGTGTGTGTGTGTGTGTGTGTGTGTGTGTGTGTGTGTGTGTGTGTGTCAGGTAGTTACTTAAAGGTGTCACAAGGTGTTGCTGCTACACTGTATTCCCTTGAGAATCCAGAAGTCAATGTTGTTGGTCCCTTACAGGACACCGTAGTGTCTGGTTTTTGTCTGTGCGGGTGCCACCTTGATTTAATGTTTCACCTGATATTCTCTGAAGGTAAGCATTGTAAACGGCTCCCAGCATCAGCTTTAAATATCGTCTCTAAAAATGGCCATCCAGTTAAGTCGTTTAACCAACCCGTTGTTTAGGATGTTCATGGACTGTTTGATGAGTGTATGATGAGTTTTTATGTATGATTTATGTGTAAATATCAGCTGTAATTAGGGCTAGGTTTCTGTGTTTGAGAGCAGCACTTGTTCATTGAATGTCAGTTATTTCTCATACAGTGTATTTAGACTCTGGTCTTTGCTTAGGTGCCTTAATGATTATGATTATGCATGTAGCAGTGAAGCACTTTAGTTTTGATATCTTGTTATTATTTTTTATATTATATGTTTTATATTATTTTTTGTACAACATGCACTCGAACATGGAAATTAATTTAATGTTTCACGTGATATTCTCTGAAGTGGCCATCAGTGGAAGTGGAAAAGCCAATTATATATGTACATATATATATATATATATATATATATATATATATATATATATATATATATATATATAATAAAACGGGGGGTGCTGTTTTTCTGGATAAAAAAACACCGTAATGTTTACATTTCTCAACTGATTCCGCTGAGTTGTTTTTATATTCTAGTGGTTATAATCTACGTGTAATCTCTACTTGGATTATTGTTGGTTAGATTACCCCAACATCTGACATCTGAGAAATGTTTTTTTGAAATTTGTTAAAAATGGTGACATTGAAGAGGAACTAGAAGTGTAAATTTAGAGTAAAATGTACTGTATATACATGTATTTGTATCAAGATTTTTGTTTATGTTATGTGGTTATGCTACTGACCCAAATATCAATAGCAGCATATAATAATCATGCATATTTCAACATAACTGTCACTTTAAAATTTAATTTACAATAAGATGTAGGAAGCATCAGAACATACACAGTTCCAAACTATCTGAAAATACCTGACGAAAGAAACCCTGAAACCTGATCTTTAACATGAAGTCATGGATCACTGCCCCTCTGCTCCCCTTCATACCTGCACTCAGTAGTTTTCCATAACTACACCCTCACCTCACCTCACCCCACCAGTCAGCCACTCCACCCTCATCCACTCACCTGATCACACAGCTGCAGATCATCACTAATCAAGTCAGTGTTTCAGCTTCCCTGTTCCACACACTCATCGCCAGATTGTTCTTCACCCTGTGCTATGACTTTCCAGCACTCTCCTTTGGACTGATCTGATGCCGACCTTGTTTGTGTGTTTTCCTGTTTTTCATCCTGTGGGTCACTGTGGACTTTGGACATTGTTTGTACTTCCATGTCCACCACCGTGTGTTTGGACTCTCTCATGGTGCTCGTCAGCGCAGAACACCACCAGGACTCCGCTTCCACCTGGCTGGGTTGAATCTCCGAGAGAAACTGAACTTTCCTGTCTTTATCCAAATCGGGACTGTGAGAGTACTTACCTGTTTGTCCTGATTCTTGAGTCTGCTATGAATAAAAGACATTAAACAGTATACTTACCTTACCAGTGTTTGTGCTGCATTTGGATCTTAAACACACCCAGTACACTCAGTCTTTCCCTGAATCAGTACATATGGTGAAAGAGAGAAGGCTTCAGATGTAGTGAAGCTGTACCGACTGCACGGCTTGCTTTGGTTGGCCGACGACTATGAAGCACAGTGTAACCCAGGTCACAAAAGGTTAATAAACCAGAAGTGCCTAAGCCAATCAGAGCGCATGATTACCACACCAGTCTAGGTCACAAAGGGTTAACAAATCAGAAATGCCTTAGCCAATCAGATCGTCTGTTTACCGCACCCGCAGCAGGTTGGAGAGAGGGCGCTACTCAGATGACAGAGAGACACCGTCGAGGAGAGGACTGCTTGCTGAATGTCCGTAGATACTGTATATGCGTGAGAGAGGCCCTGCTCACCGAATGCTACTGAGACACTTAAAAAACTCCATAATTGGTGAGTCATTGTAACGAACCAGCACCTTGCAGCGCCACGTGTTGCTTAGCTAGTGAGTTCACGTGAGAAGGCCCAGCGCTATCAAGTGTACAGTTGTGTTCAAAATTATTCAACCCCCACAGTAGATAAGTGTTTTTGCAAGTTTGACATTTATTTTTCATCTTGTTTATAATCATATTAAATAATGACATGTCAAAATATTTTTTGGAATATTCCAATTAATGGCCTTTCTGTGATTACCTCATTGACAAAATGATTCAACCCCCCTAGTCCACCACTCTTAAGAACAGAGGTTTCCATCAGGTGTTGTCAAACAGCTGATGAAAACACCTGTAGATGTGAACGGAACCCTAATGAGCAGCAATTAAGCAGATTTAAAAGGACTGTGACACATGGCTCTTCTTGGCAGTTAATGACATCTTTGCAACATGGTGAAGTCCAAGAAATGGTCAAAAACGTTCAGAGAGGAGGTCATTTCACTTCATAAGCAAGGATATGGATACAAAAAGATGGCAAAGAGGCTAAACATTTCAAGAGACACAATTGGGAGCATAGTCCACAAGTTTAAAGCTAAAGGCACAGTGGAAACGCTACCTGGGCGTGGTAGAAAGAGGTTACTGTCTGCAACTGCTGTGCGACACCTGAGGCGAAAGGTGGAGAAAAATCCCCAGGTGACAGCTGAGGAACTACGACAGGACATGTCAAAGGGAGGTATTCAGGTTTCTGCCCAGACAATAAGACGCACACTGCGAAATGATGGCTTCCATGCAAGAACTCCCAGGCGCACAAGAAGAGTCGACTCCAGTAGGCCAAAAACCATGTGGACAAACCATCAAAGGTTTTGGGATACTGTTCTCTGGAGTGATGAGACCAAACTGGAACTTTTTGGGCCGATGGATCAACGGTACGTGTGGAGCAGAAAGAATGATGCCTATAAAGAAAAGAACACCCTGCCTACTGTGAAGCACGGTGGGGGGTCAGTCATGCTCTGGGGTTGTTTTGCTTCTTCAGGTTCAGGGAATCTTCAGCGTGTGGAAGGTATTATGAATTCAGTTCACTACCAGGAGATCTTGGATGCAGATGTCATGCAGTCAGTGACAAAGCTGAGGCTTGGGAGACGTTGGACCTTCCAACAGGACAATGATCCTAAGCATACCTCCAAATCTACCACAGCTTGGTTGCAAAAGAAGGGCTGGAAGATTCTGGAGTGGCCATCGCAATCACCAGACTTAAATCCCATTGAAAATCTCTGGTGGGACTTGAAGAAGGCAGTTGCAGCACACAAGCCAAAAAATGTTAATGAACTGGAGGCCTTTGGCCATGAGGAATGGGCAAAGATACCTGTGGATCGCTGCAAGAAACTTGTGTCAAACTATGCTTCACGTCTACAGGATGTTATTGTTGCAAAAGGATGTTGAACTAAGTACTAAAGTTCTACATACCTAAGGGGTTGAATAATTTTGTAAATAAAAGAAATACATCCACATATTATCATGCTGAGATCCAGAGAACAAAAAACATCAGGGTTTTATTTCATCCCAATGTAGACTTATCTAATGGAGTCATATTTGATTTATTACAGCCGCCGTTACTGTT
The DNA here is from genome assembly GCA_947000775.1 of Pterois miles. Classification (NCBI taxonomy): domain Eukaryota; kingdom Metazoa; phylum Chordata; class Actinopteri; order Perciformes; family Scorpaenidae; genus Pterois; species Pterois miles. The sequence goes on from CAMQGK010000474.1 coordinate 2,988,556, forward strand.
TCATTTGTCTGAAGGATGTGATTCATGTGTCTGTAAATCTTTGACCATATCTTCACTCGTGATAGCTTCTAACTTATAAAATTGCTTCTTTGGGAATTATGCTAATGTTATATCATACAGCATTAGCTCTGCAGTATAATACAAAATGGATTATATGCAGTCCAATTTCTAACAAATGTCACTAATAATACTGTCAGCATAGAGTAAAAAGAGGAAGCACCAGCAAGAACTTTCACACCCTGGTAACTATGTTTATTTTTATTTTATTACGCTGACACAGTAATTATGTCAGCAACTTTAACATAGCCGGTTAGCTCAGCTGTTTAGAGCGTGGTGCTAATAACGCTAAGGTCGTGGGTTCGATTCCCATACGGGCCAAGATGATATTCCCGATATTTCCCTCTGGGGATTAATAAAGGTTCACCTTATCTTATCTGAACTTCCAGTGAGGTAACATAGTGGCTAATCACCTACGGTGCTTCTTTTGAAAAGTAATTCACCTTCATTTTACAAAATTCGGCTTTATTTTTAACAGATATTTAACTAACGTTAAATTTGCATTTTCTGAAATGTCATTGCAGAGTTGTGGAATGGTGTTGTAGCAAATGATGAGGATGAACGATGAAGAATATGAAATGTGATAATGAAAATAATGACGAATCTACAGTACACATCTTAACTCTTTCACTTCTTTCAGAAACTGTTTACTTGACCTCTCCGGGCGCTAAGTGGTGAGACTTAATTTACAACCAACCTCGTTAAGCTCATAGCAGAGAAGCCACAACGGGTTCAGAGAAATGATGTGTCAGAACAATCTAACTCTACCGTTAAAATGTACATGATTTAATGTCTTATGCTTTGCTAACATGTTCTAATAAAAGGAAGTTGTTGACATAACAAATTCAACCAAAGCCAGTTAAATAATTAAAACTTGTAGACCAAAACCTTCAGTTTTATGTTAATCACTGGATGAGATCTCGCTACATCAATATCTTTACACATGTATTTTATATGCATATTATATGTGATTGTAGACATAAAGTTAATCTTACATTTGATATATATTTTAATCTAGTTGTATTACACCATTTTTTGTTGATTGTGAACCATATATAAAGTAACTCATTTTATTACATATGCTTAGAACATTTATAAATAATTTCATGATAATCAACAAGCGCAGTGTTTTTGGTAACTTTTATCTCATCGACCCTGCAGGGACAGACATACTGCCTCATGAGTAAAACCCCTCCTCCTCCTCCAGTTTGATATGCTGATAATCTTATCCCTCCATTTGAGAACATTCATGTTAACATCCATACACTTGTCTGTGTAGTGTTTGTACACATATATGTTTCAGATTCAAGATTCATCTGTGTTGTGTAATTGTTTGATTCATTTTAGTTGAATTGATAAAGTTCAGTGGTTGATGTCTTGAGTTTGATATGTAATTGAAACAGATGAGATAGAACACTACCAGGGACACAGGCTCGCCGTCCTGAGGACTGAGGTCCAACACCTCACACCCAGCTGATATCAGCACTCAACCTACCTGAAAGGAGAACCTGAACCGGTGGACATGCTCCAATATGGCTAAAGAACCAAATGCTGTTATGCCAAACTGTCTTCTTGCTGCTCTGCAGCCCTGAAACAGCCAGCTGCTGAAACCTGAAGCAGCTCTGCTGAATCCAAGTGCTGACAAATGCCAGCCATTGTGAAGAAAGAGACTTCAAGAAAGACTTTAAGTCAAGAATCTTTTGAACCGAGTGACCCCTCCAGTTCTGAGAGGGGGTCTGAAGAAATGGAACAGGGACGCTGCGCCAGACAGAGAGACAGAGATGGAGGAATGCATCGAGGTGACATGCCAGCCATCCATAAATGAGGATGCCTGGGGACACCAGAGAGAGACACCGAGGGAGAGAAACGACTCAATCAGGGTCGCGTCGTTGGATCCAAAAGATCCAAATTTCCGTGTTCCAGACAGAATTTGCCGCCACTCTGCTCCTAATAGCACAACCTCCATCTACCATCTACTCAGCGAGGGTGATGTATAGATGTATTTTCAGAAAAGAAAGAGTTTAACTACACTAATAAACCAATTCATAGTTAATAAATAAGATCAGTTACAAAATTAACAATTAACATTAGACACAATAGGAATTAGGAAATCCATCCGTAATGTCTAAACCTGAATTAGACCATTTATACCACATTTAGACCACCATTTAGACCACATATATTGATATTAATGATTGTTAATCTGCTCTATGCAATAACTCTATACAATAAGTGTTCTGTACACTTTTCTCGCTGCAGCACCACTCTGGGCAGCACTAACCAGACTGATATTCATCAGACAATCCACACTTTGACAGATGTCTTTTGGACCAAAAGTTTTTGAGAGAAGTGGGGAAAAGTAATGCCTCCCCGTGTAGGAAGATCATTAAGCTACGGTGTTCTGTACAGCAGACGAATGGTGTTCCATACAGAGCGCATAACATGATTTCAACTGTGATTAATGGAAATTTTAAATGTCAAAATATTCAATTGATGTAATAAACATTAACTTCATTGACCTTTTATTAAATAGCACAGCTGTAATCTCAATAGTGGGTGCAGGATTACATGCAAACAGTGTCTGTTGACAGAATTGCTGCTGCAGTGCCAAGCAGTCAGTGCGCACAAAGGGTGATATATCTAACAATTTTTTATAGCATCAGAATCATTTTATACAGATTACAGTACTGTGAGAAACACATGTCTCGACTGCAGCTGTGGACTACCTCACAAACTGACTGAAATCTCACAGGAACTAATGGTGGGAGTCTCTGGCTTGGTTGTGTCCCAGGAAATGGCCTCATCGGATAAGTCTTGGGCAGGAATGCAGCATCATCGACTATGGTGCATGGCACTGGGCACTGTACACCTGACCCTGGTAGAGGACTGTCTGCAGGCAGGTCCACATTGTTGGCCTCCATCCCTACACCGAGTGCAGAGTTTGAGTAGACTCCACCATCACTTGTCCTTTCTAAGTCCCCCACCTGGACAAATGAGAAGCCGTAGTCAGCATCCACCAGTGCAAGAAGAACAATGGAGAATGTCTTCTTGTAGCTAAAGAACAGGCTTTGTCATTATTTAGGTGTTACTATAGTCACTTTTTATCCATCAGTGGCATATTCTATATATATATATATATATATGGGGTTGTATTAGATCTGAGCACAGTAGTTAAAGTTTGTACATCTGAGCTGCACTTTATTGTTGTCATAGAGCTGTTAAGTGACATCACTCAAAACACAGTTTTGAGCCAGTATCCTTGACTACCTTCACATCAGCTTGACAGTATCGACAATGGGAAATGATTGTGGCCTCAGCAGCCATCTGCTTCCTGCTTTAGAGGACCCCTCTGCAACCCTGCTGGACCTCAGCAGAATGTTAATTAGGTGGGAAGCAAATTGTTGCCCATGAAATGGTCACAGATGGGAGCAGCAAAATCAAGTAGAAGTCCAGCTGATATAATGGACTGGAATTATTCCTCTTTCTTTTTCTTCTGGATTGAGCATCATGTTGGTGACAACATTCTTCCTTTGTATTCCACAACAAAGGTGACTCTAAAACTGCTGTTAAAGATTTTGACTGTGGAACTGGAACATTTTATTTATCCATAATAAATGAGAGTTCATACTAACATATGCAAACATATATTTACACCTGCTCTATTTTAACATGAATTGATAGCTTTGCGAAAACACTTCTTTTATTTTTAAAAACTGTGAAGAATCCCGTCAGTTTGAATCTGTGGACATCAGTAGTACTTTTCTTTTTGATGGTCAGGGAGATGCAGAGCTTCAGTCATGGACTGAGTGGTCCTGTTGAAGGTTGTTCGCTCACAGTGCTGCTCACCAGCTTTTATTTATTTGTCAGCTCGTTTCTAGACAAGATGAGTGGACCAAATAATACCACACAAAACAAGATACATACCCAAAACAAACACTATTATTCAAAGACAAAACAGCAGTTTCACTATTTAACTACCTGTTCAGACTAGATAAGAGTGTGAGGGGGAAAAACAACTCTTCCTTCCAACGGGATGATATGAATGATAAAGTGGATATAATATGGAACAGAAGGGAACTGAATTGCACCTGCTGAATCCTTAATGCAGATATAAAACAAAGTACAAAAACAACATGCCAGGAGCTGTCTCAATAGATATGAGTCAGTAGACTCAACTTCAAACTCATTTTTCCCAGACTTCCTCTCATCAGACAGGATAAATCAGAATTGATTTCCGTGAGTAGACTGATGGAAACTAATAAGGATTGGTGATGCCGATGGTAAATTCATGTGTGGGTATATCAACTTAAATCAGGTCCACAAAACATCCTGAGGCTGAAAGGAGCTCCTATGGCTCAGTCAGGAGAAACTCCTACAAATAAAAGCTGTGTGCACCTAAACTTTAAGACAGGTATGAATTTATTAAACAAAAAAAAAATACAACAAAAAAAACAAACATATTTTCTCCTCTGCTTAAAAAAAATATGTCCACACAACGCAAAATATATACATTATATTTATGTTACCACAAGTGAGATCACAATTTCAGGGTCAAGGAATTTTGTTACCACACTTCTCACTCCCTTTTCTTTTGGCTTCATTACAGTCAGCTGGATAACCGTTGGGAGCTGGGATTCCTGGTCCAACTGCATGACTGTCATCACTAGTCTTCTTTACATGCATGAGTGAGGAAGGGAAGGTCATTCGGGGTCCAAACCTTGCCTTGAATCGGCCAAAAGCACATTTAATCACCAATCAATGTCAATATGTTTGATGTGTTCCTGCTTTGGCCTCCTGCGACTAAAACATTTTTGTCATGTAAAGTAGTAATTAGTCCAAACACTGCTGATAATAGGTGAAAAATACATTTTTGTTACTGTGTCTGGCGCATGCTCATAGAGTAATCCAGTGATGACATGTTTTTGTAGTCCAACCAGGAAGTTAGTGCCACCACCCTGGTTCCCTCAACAAAAAGCCGGTGGGGTTTTTCCATTGGGTTTTGGATTATTGCTGAAAATAAGCTCTGTGGCAAACACACATTTATCATACTTACACATTTCGTTCAATAAGATAATCTTGAGAAATGAACACCACTTTTATGATTTTTGAAGTGTGAATGCAATTAAAAAGCTAACACTATAAGTGAACTATTGTCACATGAGCACGTCTATACACAGCAAGGCTGTAAAGGTGGACGAGTCAGCATGTTGATGTTTAGTCATCTTATTTAGGCACTTGTTAGCAACCTCCTTTTTCAAGACACATAAAGGCTTCAAAATTCATGAGTGGGATATTTATTGATCCATGATTCAATGACCACACCCACTTAGAAAGTGTATACTATTTCAAACCAGCCCACCTGATCCTCCCGATGGCCAGTCTGGGCCTGTACTCACCAGCTGTGTCTGGTGCTGAAACAGGATGATGATTAAAATGATATCACATCATTTGCAGTAACATTGCTTAAAGCAGCAATCATAATGAAATGTTTGATTTAGTGTTATTCAACAACTGTTCGTCTTCCAGCAGTATACTTCATTGCAATGACAGTGAGGAGACGTGTGACTCAGGCTGTGTGGCTAATGTTGTCAGTGATAAAATTAATTCTGCCCTTTCACATGGGTGCTTTGGGCAACAGATATGGTAGATTAAGTAAGAAAATATTCGCTGCCTAAATGGAAATAATAAATCATAAACTATTGCTACAATCCTTACTGACAATGGCGGAAGCAATCCACATGCTAAGCAAGCTGTAGCCCAGAGCCCTTCAATTAACTGAAATGGGCAGTGTGCATTTAATAATGTATTTAAATAGCCACTTTCCCACCCTCAGCTGCTGCACGTGGGTCTTATTTACTTCACACTTATTTTTGATGTCATAATGTCAGGGCAGCCACCACTCGCTCTATTTACCCTGGAAGAAAAGGTAAATACTGTAAGAACATTTTAGAGGAGAGGAAGTGTTGATTTACATGAGTCAGTATCTGAGCAGAATGTGTAATAGTGATGGTATTAAAAATGATTAAAAACAGTAGCAGTGGGAGGAAGATGGGATATATCTGTGTTTCTCAGTGATTCAGCTTGTAGTTATTCAAACTGATCAGTCACACTATAGTAGAGTTTCAGGGCTGTGGCACTAATTTGCTCTTGTTATTTATCACACTGCTTAAAGGGAAATGTTGGACCTTAGTGAAAGATAAATGAGACCTTTCAATTTTTCTACAAACTCAAGAGTGATAGGTATTTATAAAAATATAAAAATATAAAACAATAGATATTTTAGCCAAACATTTGCTTTAGATTTGCACAATTTGTCAGCATACTTGTCACAAAAGATAAGATAGAGAACCTTTATTAATCCCCAGAAGGAAATTCGGGAAACCTGCTCTCTCTCTCTCTCTCTCTCTCTCTCTCTCTCTCTCTCTCTCTCTCTCTCTCTTATATATATATATATATATATATATATATATATATATATATATATATATATATATATATATATATATATATATATACATTAATTAACTGTATATTTATTACAAATGCCCCATTTTTTGTTTCCCCAGACATGGTTTTCTTGCTGAGCTACAGTGAAAAAAGTAACACAAAGAGGGAACATTGTGCTAAAAATATAATCTGCACAGAATAAATTGCTTTCTGAAATAAGATGCCTCACAGACAGTATGAATGGATTTTTTTTTTCAATATGGACATGGAAATTTCAGTATTGTTTCAAGACAGACTGAAAAACAATAGTAACAAACTTTAATGTCTAAAAGTTCTCACAAAAGTGGAAGTAGAGGTTAAACAGTTAAACATGCTCTGGAAAAAAGCTGCTGTCCAAAAAGCATTTTGATCAGCTGAGTTCATATTAATCATCACAATATGCTGTAAACTAATGTGTGTGTGTGTGTGTGTGTGTGTGTGTGTGTGTTGGAGATAAGATTGCAGATTCTGTCATTCATCATTTCTTACTGTCGGCTTCTTTGTCCTGTACCTCAAGTGAATACTGTCACCTTGCAGAAGTGAATCTAATGATACACTCAGAAGAAATGAACTGAAAATGAATCACAATATTAATTTAGAACTGATTATGATGGTGATTAGAAAGACTTGAATGGAAAGCAGAAAGGAAAGGATCACAAAAGAGTCTCAAAGTTGATGGCGAACAAATTTCTGATATAAAATGATGATGATGGTAATTGAGGGATATGTTAATAGATATTTTTCATGACGCTGATAATACTTGTGTACTTTTCCTACTGATACTTTAATTATATAACTTAAATTACTTTTTGTAGCATTACTGTATAGAGCAGATTATATATATATATAATATATATATATATATATATATATATATCCACCCATCGTCATCCGCTGGAGCCGATCCCAGCTGGCATTGGGCGAAGGCGGGTTCACCCTGGACACCCAGGTCAGAATAAAGGGATACCCAGACAACAGCTCTGGCCACCCGGCTGAAGAGATACACCAAGGAGGTAGAGGCCAAGAGAATACACAAGATGTTCTCCAATCAACCTGCCAAGGTGTACTCTCAGTGGCAGGGAAGCAACAGCAGCCAGTCAGACCCACCAAGAGCTGAGATGGAAAGATACTGGAAGAGCATATGGGGAAGACATGCATCACACAACACCGATGCCCAGTGACTAGTGGACCTAAGAACTGACCACGACTGCCTCCCAGTACAAGAACCAGTAACCATCTCAATGGCAGACATCCAAGAAAGAGAGTCAAAGATGAAGAGCTGGATAGCATCGGGCCCCAATATGATCCATACATACTGGCTAAAGAAGCTAACAGCACTCCATGAATGCCTAGCAGCACAGATGAACCAGCTGCTAAGGGATGGAACCCACCCAGAGTGGTTGACTGAGGGCAGGACTGTCCTAATCATGAAGGACCCTCAGAAGGGACCCATCCCAGCCAACTACCGACCGATAACCTGTCTCTGTACAACATGGAAGCTCCTGTCAGGCATCATGGCGGCTAAGATGAGTAGGCATATGCTTCAATACGTGAGCAAAGTACAACAAGGAATTGGCAGTAACACCAGAGGAGCCAAGCATCAGCTACTGGTTGACAAAGCAGTCCACAGAGACTGTAAGAACATGCAGACCAGCCTGTGCACTGCCTGGATTGACTACCAGAAAGCCTACGACTCAATGCCACACACATGGATACTGGAATGTCTGGAACTGTACAAGATCAACACGACACTAAGAGCCTTCATCAAGAACTCAATGGGAATGTGAAAGACAACCCTGGAGGCCAACTCCAAAGCCAATCGCCCAAGTGAACATCAAGTGCAGCATATACCAAGAGGATGCACTATCACCACTGCTGTTCTGCATTGGCCTGAACCCCCTCAGCCAGATCATCACAAAGAGTGGTTATGGATACCTTTTCCGAAGTGGGGCAACAATCAGCCACCTGATCTACATGGATGACATCAAGCTGTACGCTAGGAATTAGCGAGAAATCGACTCACTGATCCACACCAACAGGATCTACAGCGACGACATAGGGATGTCATTCGGGTTGGACAAATGTGGCCGGATGGTATCAAAGAGAGGCAAGATGATCAGAACTGAGGGGGTGGACCTACCAGGGGGCAGGATAGGAGACATCCAAGACAGCTACAAATACCTTGGTATCCCACAGGCGAATGGAAATCATGAGGAGGCTGCAAGGAAGTCAACCACAGCCAAATACCTCCAAAGAGTAAGGCAAGTCCTGAGAAGTCAGCTGAATGGTAAGAACAAGGTCCAAGCCATCAACATGTACGCAATACCAGTCATTAGATACCCCTCTGAGATCATAAGCTGGCCAAAGGAGGAGATAGAAGCCACAGATATCAGGACAAGGAAAATCCTCACCATGCACGGAGGGTTTCACCCCAAGTCCAGCACCCTGAGGCTGTACACTAAGCGGAAAGAGGGAGGCCGAGGACTAGTGAGCATCAGAGCCAGGAAGATGGCCCCCAAAGACGAACTGCTCACTGAATGCCTCAGACAGCAGAAACCTGAAGAGAGTGAGGAAGCTGAGGAGACAACATGGAGGGACAAGCCCCTACACAGCATGTACCACCGCCAGATAGAGGAAGTGGCTGATATCACAAAGACCTACCAATGGCTGGACAAAGCTGGACTGACAGACAGCACAGAGGCACTGATCAGGGCAGCACAAGAACAAGGCCCTAAGTACCAGGGCCATAGAGACCAGGATCTACCAGAGTAGATCTGACCCAAGATGCAGGCTGTGTAAAGATGCCCCGGAGACAGTCCAGCACACAGTAGCAGGGTGTAAGATGCTAGCAGGATCAGCATACATGGAGAGGCACAACCAAGTGGCTGGGATAGTGTACAGAAATATCTGCACCCAGTATGGACTAGAAGTACCCAAATCCCAATAGGACATACCACCGATAATTAACAACTCTGTTATTAATTGTAAGCCATGAACTATTGTTAAAAATAAAGAGTGTGGACACTCAACCAGATATTACACACTTTAATATCAGAATTTACCCTGGCACCACCCTGTTTTACAAAAACAATTAAAGGAAAATAGGGGAAAAGGGAATAGGAAAATTATACAAATTTGATATTAATCATTTGGGTCTCATAATGTCAGGGTTGCTATGGAGTTCTTGGCCTGGAAAACAGTGATTTGTATTGTTTATATATCCACACAAAATCTAGTAACCAAGTTCTTTATGAAATTAAATGTTTATTTGACATTTTATTATTTATTTATTTTACATGACAACAATACTAACAATATATAATTGAATGAATGAATGAATGAATGAATAACTGAATAAATGATGAAAAATATGAAAATGAACAAAGAATAACTGAAGGAATACAGTGAAAACAATGATGGACATTCATGGATAGAAACAAATTAAAGGTGACCGGGTAAATTCAGCGACTGATATCTCTCTGACCAGATCTGATGTTTGCCTCTCAACTACATTTAGTTTTGGTGTTAATGTACCGTTCAACAACAGATAGTTTAGGAATCACCAGGAAAGACTGTGAGCTGAAAGAAATTTCAGGTTATAAATTTAGGCATGGTCTAATTCAGATTTAGAACTTACTGTTGGATTTCCTAATTGTTCTTGCGTCTAATTTTAATTATTAATTTTATAAACTGACCTTAGTTTTAATTAACTTTAAATTTGTTTTATTAGTCTAGTCATGAACTTTTCTCTTGTGAAAATGCATCTATACATCACCCTCTCTGAGTAGATGGGTAGATGGGAGGGTGAGCAGAGTGGTGGCAGATTCTGGCTGGAACAGGGCATTGTGGATCTCTTGGGTCCAGTGATACAACCCTGGGACACAGCTCCAAGAGCTGAAGAACCACCAGATTAGCTGTGACTAATTATCATCAGTTCAGAAAGGGGTGCAGCATTTAGTTGGCAGGAAAACAGCATTCTCCTCCCATCTGAGAACTATACTCATTCTTTTTGTTAGGGAATCTGGGTATCTAACCAAAGGGGAAGAGAGAGAGAGAGAGAGAGAGAGAGAGACAGGAAGAGAGAGAGAGAGAGAGAGACAGAAGAGAGAGAGAGAGAGAGAGAGAGAGAGACCCCACATGCAGAGACAACCACTAAGATGAGAGATTAACAAAAAGCAAGTCTTTAATTAAAGACTGATAAGAAAACAATATCATCTACAAATACAAAAAACCTAAACAGATACACAAAAGAGATATTAACTAAACACAAGTTAACAACAAGAAAACTAATTAATTAAACACAAGTTAACAGTAAGGAACTAAAAACCATAAACTAAAATTAACACCAACCTAGAGTAGAAGGAGAGACAGGGAATGAACACAATTGAACAAACACTGACAAGTGAAACACAGGACAATGAGGAGTGCGAGGAGAAACATCTAAAGCAGAAGAAAACCTACCAGGTAAAAAAGAGAAACAAGCAGCACGAAGAGAAGAAAGTCTAAGGTGGAATCAGGGGAGAAACAGAGAAGAACATCCAAGAAGAAGAAACACAGAAGCACGGGGAGATCACGGGAGGCTTAAACCAAATGCACCGACAAGAACAAAGGGGAGAGGGGTGGTTTAAATACAGAGGGTGATGACACACAGGTGGAAACAATCAGGGCAGAGCAGACAATCAAAAAAGGAGGGAAACAGACAAAGACAGGAAGTAAAGCTGAAACAACACAGAGACGCTAGACTTTCAAAATTAAAACAGGAAACAACCCCAGAGAAGACACCAGGACAGGGAGTGAAACAAAAGATGACGCCGGGGGGGGGGGGACAAGACAATACACTAGGGTGCATATAATCTACTAAAATAAAAAAGAACAGAATAATAAATAGAAAATTCTAGCATGTATGACACTTTTAGTTAATTATTTGCTAGTTAATATTTTTGTTCATATTTCCTTTTAAAATAGGCTCATTTGTTAAAAATTAAGATATAAACACTGAATAAAACCTGCTAAATTAAATTATAACAAATCAACCGATTACACAGTAGATAAATCTTATCGTAGGCAAACACCACAGGGGCGGCAGTAGCTCAGTCTGTAGGGAGTTGGCTTGGGAACCGGAGGGTCACCGGTTCAAGTCCCGACATGGACCAAGAACTGAGTGTGAACTGGTAGCTGGAGAAGTGCCAGTTTGCCTCTTGGGACACTGCCGAGGTGCCCCTGAGCAAGGCACCAAACCCCCAACTGCTCGGGGCGCTTGTCAGGAGCAGCCCCCTCACTCTGACATCTCTCCATTGTTGCATGTATCTGTGCATGTGTGTGTCTCGGGTCTGCATGTACCGTGTATAAGTAAAAACAACAGAGTGTAAAAATTGAATTTCCCCATTGCGGGACAAATAAAGGAATATCTTCTTCTTCTTCTTCTTCAAAGACAGGCGTATAGATGTTAATACATTGCTCAAAATATTAAGGGAATACTGAATCATCACAGTTTAACAGCAAGTCAGTTAAACTTCAGGGATATCAATCTGTACATGTAGGGATAAAAGTGATTGTGAATCACTTTTAGTTGCTTTGGTGTAAATGAACAGTTGCAATGGAGAGGCAACAGTAACAGAGTGGTTTTACATGTGGTGGTCACAGACAGTTGCTTCTCTCCTCATCCTTCCTAACTGATTCTTCTCTAGTTTTGTTTCTGCGTCTCTAGTTTCTGCTAGTGTCCTTGTCACTACTTGTAGCATGAGGCGGTACCTGCAGCCCTAATCAGGTAACACATGGAGTCCAGCTCCTCCAGGATTGCACATCCATACATGCGGTCACAAGGTTTGCTGTGTCTCCCAGCACAGTCTCAAGACCATGGAGGAGATAACAGGAGACCGTCTGTTACACAAGGGGGGCTGGACGGGGCCATGGAAGGGCATCAACCCAGCAGCAGGACCAGTATCTGCTTCTATAACTACAAGAAGCTGATAATACCTATGTACTCTTACTACTGATGTGTTACTTACATGAAGCTGATATTTGTGCACTTTTATTGCTGATACTTTAATTACATAAAGCTGATGATACTTTTGTACTTTTACTACTGATAATTTAACTACAAACAGCAGATAATAATTGTGTACTTTTAGTGCTGATACAATAAATTAATTACACAAAGTTGAAGGAAGGACTGAATGTGTGTGTTTTGTTTGAGTGTGTGTGACAGCGAGGATTGTGGGAAACACACACTCAGGCCTGTCCTGTCCTGTCCTACTTGTTCTCACTGTAGCCAGAGCTGGAGGGACAGTAAGGTGTTAATCAGTCACTGCAGCCCCCAGCTGGGCCCAGCCAGAGATGGCAGTGTGTAGGTACACTGGATCACTTCCATAACTGCATGAACACAAGCATGTGTGTGAGTGTCGCAAAGGAATACAACAGATATTTGTTTTATCTTATCTTCTCTTATTCTAAACAATCATCCTCAAAGCACTTTTATGTTTCTGTCATGTTCTCTAACAACACCATTTTGTTTTATTTTATTTCATTTTTTTGCAGGGCATGTGTACTTTTTTGGAGTATTTTTAAATAGTGTTAATTTTACTTAAAGCTGCTGTCGCTAACTGAGCAAATGATATTTCTTTTATTTTTCTAAAATGGTCACTTTATCCTAACAGTGCATGACTAAGATGTGTGAAAATGTCACTTTCCTCTGTGTCCTCGTCAATCACTGCTCGCAAAACTCACTAACTCCGATCAAACGGTCAAACTAGGCAGCGCTGATCAAATATGAATCAATATTCTGCTACTGTAATGTCTATTTCTGTCCTAAAATGTTTTCAGAAACATTTTGTAGTTACTGTTTGGCTGTAAAATGGGAACGTTTGCTGCAGAAGGTGGGCGGTGCTTGCTATTGGCTTGGCAGTTTTCAACATGGCAGCCGGGTCACAAACTTTTTCGTTTTGCTGCAAAACACACAGTTTGATCGGTGTTTACCAGTTTCAAGAGCAGTGAGTGATAGCTTGTGATGAATTGGCAATAAGTAGATCCAAAAGCTGAACTAGAAACACTGAATCAGTTCAAGGGAATTTATTATAATTAGTAAGAGTTGATATTGCTGGGACTGTACCATGGGCAGAGGGGCTTCTGGCTCGGGGGAATGGGCGGAACCGGTAGAAGACGAGGAGCGAGATCCAAAAGAACCCTCCTGATGCTGAACATGGTAAGGTGTAGTCGTCAGGAAATGGTGGTTGAGTGAGAGTAGGCAGGCGAGCAGCCGATGAGTGGAGTGGAAGCGGCTGGCAGACTGCAGAGCTGGACACAGGAAAAACAGGGTCAAGTCAAAAAACGTCAAAACTCGAAAAGGCAAGCAGCAAGGTGAGACGTTCGCAACCACGAGGGGTGACTGAACGATCTGGCAGAGTGTGGAAGGAATCCCGGGGCTGATATACTGCAGAGGTTATTAGTGATTGGTGATTATGCTCCGGTGTGTCAGCCACCTACACCCCCAGGAGGAGGTCGGAAACCACCCCACCCCCACACATACACAGAAAGACAGACCAACAGACAAGGGAAGACAATACAGGAAACAAAGGGGCAGGGAAACACTGAGGAAACTACGTTCTCATTGCTTTTTTTTTTTTTTTTTTTTTTTTTTCAGGCACGATGGAAATGGTATTTGGAGTACAGGAGGACACAGCGGCACAGGATTTTTTTTTTTTGTTTTTTTTTTGACAGATTATCTCATGCACTACTGTCACAGCGTGTCCACACCGCCCACATGAGCGATGCGTGGCAGCTACAGAACCTGTTATTTTTATTTCAACTGAGTCGGATGAAGCAAACAAGAGTCGCCAGATCTGAGTTCTTCTCTGCTATATATTAAAGATAATTATCAATAGAATAAACATATATATACTATATATATATATATATATATATATATATATATATATATATATATATATATATATATATATATATATATATATATATACATACATATATAGTTCAAAAGACACTGTTCAAAAGACACTGAAATGGCTATCAAAAGCATTTAGTAGTTATCAATACATCAAAAGTTATTAAATATATTGAATAATATGATTTAATGTATATTGAAACATCGTCGGGGCACCATTCTTTGAAACAGAGAAATGATAGCCAGTTAATGCAGTCTCATGGAGTCTTATTATACTATACTATGGATTTGGATTAATAATTAAATTACTATACTAAACTATAGCTAAAATTCACCATATAAATAGATAATAAAAGCTGAAGGATTTTGGAGTTCTTGACATAGCAGAGATTGGCATTATTATATTACTATCCACCCACAGTTTAAAGACATGCAATATGGGTTAATTGATGACTGCCCTGTGATGGACTGGTGACCTGTCCAGGGTCTACCCCACCTTCGCTCAGTGCCAGCTGGGATCGGCTCCAGGCCCCCCACGGCCTCTAATGGGATAAGTGGTTGAAGATGGATAGATGGATGGATGTTACCCACTAGCTAGCTTGCTAAATTGTTAGCCTCTATGGCTTCTAGACTAAGTAACGTTAATATTGCCGTTGTGTAGCAGCAGTGTTCTACACGACTTAACCTCAAGAATGTAACGCATGTTGTGTTAACAACTTCCCATTTCGTAAACACGAGTTCACAGGTTCCATTTGAAGGCACCAAATGTAACATGACTGAACACATCTGAGGCAGCAAAGCCAGCTACCCAAATATCCCGACACAACAGTATACTCAATGGATGCCTTCCAACAAAGTGAATACATGTACATTCACAGAACTCAAGTTAAACAGTCTTGCCTAGCCATATGCTGTTTAATGCTGTGCTAAAATAATCCCAGTACGTTACGTAGTCAGTTCATCTGTGGAAGCTGGAGGAGCCAGACCGGAGAAGACTGTGGTTCCAGGCTCCAAGATGGTGTCCTTGCTGTGTTGAGATCTAGATGTGCAGTTTGGAGGGCAGCTGGTCCGGTCCTTTCCTTTATTTCTCAGGGTTAGCAGCTTGGTGCTATTTGGGATTAGGCAACTAAACCTGTATAGTTAGGTTTTAAGAAAGAAACACATGATTGGGCTTTTTTTTTTTTTTTTTAGTTTGTTTCATTTTTAAGTGGATTATGACTTCTGTATTGTGATTTTGGTTTCTTAGATTTGACTTTTATGTTATATTCATTCATTCTAGTGTTTCCTCAAGTTTATTCCAGTGGATTGTGGTGTTAACCTACCTGCCAAACCACTTGGAGTTTTGCTGCTAGTAAGTTTCTTGCTGGGGTTAGTGTTAGGGGTAGGGTTAGGGTTAGGGTTAGGGATAGTTGAACTCAGACTGCTGCCTCCTCATTCCACTCTGTATTTGGATCCACCACTTAAACCAAAACCTGACATTGATATAGATGCATTTCTGTTCAGTGTCATTTTCACTGTACAAACGTATCAGTTTTAAGCCCAACCATGTAGTTCTTTCCTAAACGTAACAATAGTGACTTTACTGTTGAATCCTAAAGTGACATCAAGGAAATCTATAGCTATTTTGATCCCTACTAACAAAGTGGAGGTCTGTGACAAGTTGGGATGAGAATGAATTGGTGTGTTGACCTGCTCAGGTTGGATTATTTATCAATGTAATTTAATAGGAAAAAAAAAAAAGTTAGATCTCTTTCTTTCTCTTTATTATTCTGACTCTGCAAATCTCAATGGGTTGCATTAGCATGGCGGGCTAGGGATCAGTATCAGATGAAATTTCAAAAAAAAAAAAAAAAGAAACTTGCCAGAGCAGAGCTACTTAA
The DNA here is from genome assembly GCA_947000775.1 of Pterois miles. Lineage (NCBI taxonomy): Eukaryota > Metazoa > Chordata > Actinopteri > Perciformes > Scorpaenidae > Pterois > Pterois miles. Next base: position 3,004,879 of record CAMQGK010000474.1, read on the forward strand.
AATCCTCAATGATTCTGGGAAGGCCACTGCAACATGAAAATATTATGAGCCTGTTGTGATGGCAAATAATAATTGAGCATGTTGATTGAACCAATACAAAGTTATGTTCTGGATTATCAGTGTTGTTATGTTCATATCACCGCCAGTACACACAGATTCAGTTGTTTTGGGTCTCAACGGTGCCTGTACAAGTGAGTTTGGGTCTCATTTTTATAAGATAAGATAAGATGTTCCTTTATTAGTCCCACAGTGGGGAAATTCACAATGCCCGCCCAGAAACTCAACTTTGTTGTCTGCATAGCAAACTATTTGATTGACTGTGACATTTATAGAAATAACATTTTTTAAAGACTATATAAATCAAAAAAAGATGTTGATATTATTTTTTACCTGAACACTTTGTGCTCTGGAATTTATCGTATTATTGTGTTTTTTCTGGATGAAATCATTTAATAGTGGGGTTGTGAACCCATTTAAAACTTCAAAAACAAGACAAACATCCATGATAATTTGGTAATTGCCAGTGTTTAAAATGTCATATTTACTTCTGATATTGCAATAATGGAAATGAAAAGAATTTCTGTCCAAAATTTTGAATTTCTTGATTGGAGACTTGAATGGGGTTTGACATGTTTGCTGTTGTATTTTACCAGGTTCTGAAACAATGTGTTATGTGAGAAAATATAACTGCCTGCATGTGCATTTGTTGTTGTTGGCTCTCTGCTGGCTGGTGGGAGAAAAAAAAACATGCATACAATGATTATATTATATTATATTATATTATATATATATTTTTTGTACTGAGTACAAGTTGAAGTTTTGAAGCCAGTGAGACATCAGCATCAGTGTTGCAGATAGTATAACAGCAGCTTGTTGCTTTGTTTGCCATGTGCGTACACTACTGCGTCATCAGCATATAATTAGTGCCATAAGGCAAAGCACCCAGGCACTCTCCAGTTACACTTTAACATTTGGTAAATTCTAAACATAAAGGGTGAATAGGATTGGTCCCAGTTAAGAGCTTTGTGGAATATAGATGCTTGTGTGTATGATTGTACCCCAGATGATTGTGAGTCTAAGGATTGGGCATTTACTATCTGTACAGCTTCTTTCAGGTCCAAAAACATGGCTCCTACATAACCATCCTGATCTAATAAACTTTTGTATTCTCAAGAAAATAACAGGTGGCTGTATCAGTGTAGTAATGTTTCCCATTTCATTTGCCACCTTTGATATAATGGCTAGGATACTTATCGGCTGATAATTCTCTGGTTTGGACTTATCACCAGCCCTAAAAACTGGGGTAACCTCGGCAGTGGCTGGGGTAATCTTGGCATTCAAATTGATGCTTGCCCGACCCACTCGCTGCCACACACACACACACACACACACACACACACACACATAGATATTATATTGTCTCAAGGTGTGTAACTATGAATAAGACATGACTGCAAGAGCCAAACAGGAGAAGTAATCTACTAGAGGGCCCAATTACTTGACTTCCTTGAGTAATAGCTCTGATCTGAGAGCCATTACAACCAGTTCAGTTTCAGATTGTGCCTTCAGTCCTTTTTAAAATGTATAGCTCATCCCTTCGGGTTCTGGGTTTATATCAATACATTGACTCGCATGAGCCATGGGAAGTCACAAATGGTCAGGTGATTTGCAAGATGTCAATGAACTCTCCATGACCATGGCTTGTTCTGAAAAGCTGGATGTTTAGTATGAGGGGAAAACTGACAGTATGAGCCTCAGTGTGATGCAGTTACATATCTAGTGTGGTTTGCGGTATATACACTACATACACTTGAACTTGTCTTACATAAAATGTATGGACATGATTTACTATATTTGTGAATTACCTGTAAGTGGCCACAGAGTGGTGACAATGTGTAGGCAGTAAGTGCCTGTACTTTAAGACAAGGGCATGCTGAGATCAATAAATTAGCTTAATCAACTGGTAAGATTATTTTTATTAAATAACATGTTTATCAGTATTGATATTTGTCTTTTTCATGTCTGGAATGACGCCATTACAGTAGCTTGGATTTGCTGTCTCAGATTTATCTCTCTGCCTCTATCCTGCAACATCCTGATGGAAACCTTGCTCTATCTGCAGCTTGTTTAGAGATGTTTATGTGTTGATGTTGCCTTTGCAACAGCCCCGATGATCGAGGGTTGATTGCATGGAAGGAGTTTTGGTCCAGCCACTCTTTGTGGATGGAGTCGGTGGAAGACTTGCAAATTTTGTTGGAAGGTGATTCAAGATGGGAGCCGAGATTTTTGGTGTTTCCATCTTTAGTCCAAAATTGTTTATTGCACAGCTTACAAACATTCTGTGGCTCTCGTATTTCCTTTGATTTAAAGCAATTAAGAATCGCTAAATAGGCACATATGCATCATTTTTTGCTAATAGGAGCAGATATCTTTCTGGCTGGAGTTTAGGACAATATGAGTAATTACGTAGGCTACAGTGGCAGACATGCTAACATGTTAGAATAGAATAGAATAGTTTTTATTGATCCCGCAATGGGGGAAATTTACATGTCACAGCAGCATTGAGGGGCAGGAGTAAAAAATCAAGATAAAATTAAGAAATGTGCAGAAAAGATGCAATATTAAAAATACAGTTAGTAATCAAGAATAATAATAATAATAATAATAATAATAATAATAATAATAATAATAATAATGATTATTTACACTATGTACACATTTACAACCAATAATCAGTAATAGACAAAAAATAATATTAATAATAAACATTTAGTATGGTACTATGTTGTTTTTTTGCTACAACAATGCAGTGAACACGTGTTGCGTTCTTTCATTCTGTTATCATGGACACATGAAGACTATTGTCATGGCCAACCAATAATGTGTTGAACATTGATCACATCATATTGTTGAAAAAAACAAATTTTATGCACTCATGCACTCGTAATTTAAGTTCATGTTGAATAATAACTGTCTTGTACACAGGCCAGTTTCTAAGGGAACAGAGCATACTGCTGTGACACATAAGGACGTCCTATGTGTCCTATGTGTAAGAAAAAAAATATTTGAAAATACAGTTTATCTCCCTCCACCTGTACGTTAAATCTCACACTGTGGCTGATGTGTAAGCACTAACATCAGGTGGTGTGTAGACTTGCGTACTTGCCGATCCAACATTTTAGGCTATGTCAGTGGCAAATAAAGGTTAGACCATTATTTATTCAAGGAAGTTTCCCGCTCTCTTTTGCAGGAACACACCACACACACCTCATTGACACCTGGAGGCTGCCCTGTGCAACCAATCAGACTGTTCTCACACAACTTTAATAGATATTAAATTCATATATATCCCACTAAAACAAAATCAGTTTGTATGTAATCCACATAATCATGAACCAGCAAGTATAAAAAGCAACAAATGCTGCAGAGCGGAGGTTGTGGTGGATGGGCGTTCATATCCCATTTGAAACCACAAGACAACATTATTTTGAAATGTAACTAGTGCTTGACAAGGCAGTATTCCCCTAATTCATATGTTGGCTTGTCTATTACCCACAATCTCTTGCGACTTATTCCTACTTAAGATATAAAAAGACACATTCCCAATTTTTATTTAACCTTTATTTAACCAGGGATGTCTCATTGAGATTAGGCCAAGACAACAGCAATGGGGTATTTCAAACGAGACATGTTAAACAGATCATACAGTATCTACAACAAAGTCATGTGCCCTGGAAGACAGACCAGAAGAAACATGTGCATCTATGGCGGCAATTACAAGCTCCAAAAGCTCTAGGCCCTTCATATTTTTTTTTAAAAAGCTCTAATTGATATCAGTCTATCTAGCTGTAAATCTGTCTAAAAATGGTTCCAGGCTGCACGGGCAAAGTACATAAAGGCATGCTGCCAATTTCAGTATGAGCCTTAGGGACAGAGAGTAAGAGGGTATCATTTGAGCACAGATCAAGGATGAACTTCTAAATAAATATGTGCCAATGAGTGAGCCTGTGCAAGGCCAATGAAGGCTACTGAATTCTAGCTAAAGGATGCAATGGTGGGTGTTAGCTTTGCAGCCTGTGACAAACATTAGTGTTGTGTGGTACACTGTATCCAGCCGATGCAAGCACTGAGGAGACGCATGTATGTACAAGATATCACCATAGTCAAATAAGGGAAGGAATGTAGCCAAAATAGCAAAAGCAAAAGTGTGATTTTAATATGGGGTTTAAAAGGTAGAAAAACATCTATTAAATTGCCTAAATACTTGTGCTGTGACACTAAATCAGGGTTATGATGTTAAGAAGAGAAGTTGACGTGTTACTAGCATGAGAAAACAGCATTAGTTTAATTTTTGTAGCATTCAGTATAAGTTTCAGATCAAACAACCATGATTCTACAATATGAAAAGCAGACGGAAGCTGGATGGCACCACAGCAGCAAGCGTATCATCGGCGTAGAAAATGAAACTGTGCATTGGGAACATTTGACCCAGGTTGTTAACATACAGTAGATAGTCCACAAAAGTGGACGCAAAACAGAACCTTGAGGGACCTGTGATGCAACATGTAGTACACAAATTTTACTCATTGTGTCCTTTCAAACCAGCCCACAGCCTACTCAGACAGCCTACTACTGAACAGACTTTGCTTCATGATAAGGTGGTCAACTGTATGGAAGGCCTTTAAGAGATCAATAAACAGAGCAGCACAGATTTTTTTTTTTCAGGGTGTTTATCAGAGGCTGAAATTGATATAATAGCTTTTCAGAATTTCCTTGAGTTGTTCACATTTTTGATTGTTGTAGACAGACAGAATTCAGACTTAGTTTATCTGATAAAAGAAGTCTAATGGTTGTGGTTGCCTAAAATAAAGCCAATTAAAGAAAGAAAGTCCTTTTGTCCCCAGTGGGGAATTCGTTTTCCTCTGTTGTTCCACGTCATAATGTAATGGAGAGATGTAGAGTGGGGGGCTGCTCTGAAAGCGCAGGCAGTTGGGGGTTTGGTGCCTTGCTCAGGGGCACCTCGGCAGTGCCCAAGGGTAACTGGCCCTCTCCAGCCCAGTTGGTCTTGTCATGGGGGTTTGACCCGGGTCCCACATCCTAACCCGTCCTTCGGCTGGCTACTGCAGCCCCCTATTTGCCCCCTAATTAGCTTCAGTCCCCATTTCTAAACCTTCAGCTAGGCCAAATTTCTCTCATGGAGTAGCTTAGCCAGATCAGAGTGTTATCTCCTACCTTCACGCTAAACTGGAGCATGTGTATCCACAATAAATGAGAACCAGTCATAAAACACTTACTAAGCATCTTCAACATTATCCAAGAGTTCAGTTCTTTATCAGTCCTGGTGAAATAAATCCCGTAAAAAAAACCCGCTTCATATACTGTTTTGTTTTAAATGAACTGATTGAAGGCAATTAAGGTTAGGATGTCTGGGTCACTCAATAATTTGGGCAAGATTAAGTGAGCTACATAGATCTAAGACCATTAGATATAGGTTTCAGCCAATCCCAATTTGGATCAGCATAACTCATGATCAGCATGATTTTGCTGTACTGCATCTGTGATAGCAGCTGTGATGGCATTGGAAGTGCTTCAACAACAGCTGACGGCAGTCTGGTGCACCGACTACAGTAATCAAAAACCTTTTAGAAACCTCAATATTCAGGGCCAGAAACGCCAGTTGTTTACTGATAGATTTAGAGAGCACAACAGTAACATTTGCTCTTTAAAAAAATAGCTACGATTGGGCAAATTGCTAGTAAGGCTCAAGGAAAGAGTACCCCTTCCCTGTTAAACTCTTCCTGACAATGGTATGTTAACCCAGTGTTCCAGAGGGAGAATGAGGATTTATTGTCAATAATACAATGTGGTTTACAAAGTAGTAATATAGTCCCATTTATATAGTATTTCAGTAAATGTTCAATACAGTTTGGTTCAGTTTACAAGTAAATCCAGTTTGTGTAACAACTATGGAAGCAGGTGTGAAGAAGTGGAGAAGCACCTAAGTCTGAGGTAGACTGGCAGTGGCATCATAGCACAGGGGCCTCCGCCAACAAGGGAGCTAGCAGGGAAAGAGCCATGCAGAGAAAGCAAATGACACGCTGACAGCAGCAGCAGAGGGCAGACAGGGAGCATGGCAGAATAGAGCATGCTGTGTTGGCACATGGTACAGCGCAAAAATACTGTAGCTGCGCCGTTATAAATCACCTATAATAATAATCACCCAACCCTAAGTTTTGCTGCACAAGAAAAAAAACAAAAAAGTAAAATGTAACCAGTACAGCATACCGGTCAGTACCAGCCCAATTTCAGCATGTAACTTCTGGACTTAAGTAATGCCACTTACATAGCTATTTTAACCCAAACTGCGATCTTTTCCTAAACCTAACTTAAGTAGTTTTGTTCCCTAAACTTAATCAAGTATTTCAAGTGTAGCTATTTTAAAACCAAATCTTTTCCTAAATCTACCCATCCATCCATCTTCAACCGCTTATCCCATTAGGGGTCGCAGAGGAGCTGGGGCCGATCCCAGCTGGCATTGGGTGAAGGCAGGGTTCACCCTGGACAGGTCGCCAGGGCACATAGAGACAGACAACATATAGACAGACAACCATTCATGTTCACATCCACACGTACGGGTAATTTAGAGTCATCAATTAACCTATTAACTGCATGTCTTTGGACTGTGGGAGGAAGCCAGAGAACCCAGAGAAAACCCATGCAAACACAACATGCAAACTCCACGCTCTTGGTGTGAGGCGACAGTGCTAACCACTGCACCACCATGCAGCCCCCTAAATCTACCTAAGTACAGAAAATAGGAGATGATGACGAAGGCAAATATCTTGACTGACAAAAGGTCGGTACACAGTTATATTATATACAGTAGGACTGTATGACCTGGCACATGTGTAATGTGAGTCTCTTCATTAGTGGAGAAAATGAGAATATCATCCTGATACACAAAAACAAATCTGTGTAGCATGTCTCTTAGAACATCATTTACAAGGGCCTGGAAAACCACTGGAGCATTAGTGAGACAAATGGCATGACTAAATACTCGTAGTGTCTACTAGGAGTGTTGAATGCTGTCTTCCATTCATTCCTAATTCTCACTAAGTGATAGGCATTTCTTAGATCCAATTCAGTAAAAATCTTAGGTCCTTCTAACAATTCAAAAGTGGAAGAAATAAGAGGGAGGGGTACCTTAATAGTGATGTTGTTCAGCCCACTGTAATCAATGCATGGCCGCAGGGTCTTGTCCTTTTTATCCACAAAGAAGAACCTGGCCTCCGCTGGAGAGGAAGAGGTTCAGATGATCCCAGTCGTGAGTGATGAGTTGATGTACTCCTGCATGGCCTCCCTCTCCGGAGCCGATAGGGAGGACAGCTGGCCCTTGGGAGGAGACGCTCCCAGGAGGAGGTCTATGCAGTGGTACGGCTGATGAGGAGGCAGAGAAGTGGCGTGGAACTTGTTGAAGACCTCCTTCAGGTCAAGGTAACAAGCAGGAATGCCAGACAGGTCCGGAAAAGCAGGATCCTGGCGAAGCGTTGATTGGAAGCTCTGGTTCCTCTGTCGCTCCGCTTTCTCAGCGGTCGGAGAGGCAGGGACATCCGAAGGTTCGGGAGGGAAACAGCGGAAGGCAGGTTAATGAACATCTCTTTCCCCAACCCAGCACGTCCCCAGTGGACCAGTTCATGTGAAGGTTGTGACTGATAAGCCTGGGAAGGATGTAGGGTGGATGTAGTGGGGAATCAAATACATGAAAACTTAATGTCTCTGAATGGTTATCATCAACAATGAGTCAAACGGGTTGAGTGTGGTGAGTAACCCTGCATAACAGGCGGCCATCCAAAGCACTGGCCTCCAAAGGTTTAGGAAGAGGAGTCATCTTTAAACCAAGGGTTTTGACTAATCCACGGTCCATGAAACTCTTGTCTCTGCCTGAGTCCGCCAAAACAGGATGAGAAAGGCTTCTTGCTGAGGAGATTTTCTGGGCTTGGGTGAAGGAACAAGAGGAATAGGTGAAGAAAGTAGTTTGGCTTACCAGCACCCTCTTCTTCACTGGTGAGCTCGATTTTTTACTGGACACAAGGACAGGAAGTGGCTCAGTTGAGAGCAGTAAATACATGACCCTTCAGCAGATGGTACTGTCGCTCCTCCATAGATGGGTCATGTAATGCAGCTCTACCCTTCTCCTTTTCTCTATCCCACAGATGGTTATTGATACGGATGGCAAGTGCAATCACAGACTCTAACTCAGGTGGGAGCTCTTGGGGAACCAGCTGATCCTTAGTGGAGTCCGCCAAACCATGGAGAAAGGCATCGAGCAGGGCAGCTGCGTTCCACCCACTGGCAGCTGCCAGAGTGCAGAACTCGATGGCATAGTCCATCACTCGTCGTGAGCCTTGGCCAAGGCCCTGAGTGTCTGTGCTGCTACTTGACCAAGGGTCGTGTGATCGAAGATCCGTCTCGGTGACCAGGTTTGGGAAGTTACACACCAGGGAGCTGCATGCCCATTCTGCCGTGGCTCAAGCATCCGCTTGCCCGGCCAGGTGAGTGATGATGAAGTTCACCCTGAAGCGATCGGTAGGAAACAAAGGCATTTGGAAATGAAGTCCACACTGTACCAGGAAGGCGAGACAGTTTTCTGTATCACCAGAGAATCGCTCCGCCTTGGCCAGGTGTGGAGACAGAGCGGTTGAGGGCGTCAGTGAAGGAGCCATAGCCGGAAGAGATGACAGGGAAAGAGACACACAGGCATGAACTGAAGGCATGAGTGCCTCATGCATTTCAGGAGCTGATTTCCCAGGTGGCTCACCTGATGGTGGACTGGAAACTCTCATGGAGCTTGGTAAGTTGACGTACACTATTCAAACCGCTGTGAGTTGTTCCTTGTGGTGGTGAAGCTGTTCTCCCTGTGCCCAAATGCGGTTGTGCACGGGGCCTGAGTTGGCTGAGTCCATTTCATGGCCAGTGTGTCCTATTATGACTTGGGCACCAAAAAAGGAAGGACTCAAATGCACACCTCCTCAGCCAGATGTAGATGAAGGGCAAAAATCTTTACTGACAAAAGGTTCGGAACACAAGTAGGACATGCAAACAAATCCAGTGGGGCAGGCAACACAGAGTCAGGGTAAAAAAAAAAAAATCAAAACTCAACAAACCGGGAAGATACAAACAGAGATAACTGCTGGAACTCTTGTCACTAGGAACGAAGACGAACTGGCACAGAGGGGAGACAGGACAGACATTAAATACTCTGGGAAAAGGGAGGGTAACAAGATGCAGGTGGGAACAATCAGGCGGGGCAGACAATCAGCACAGGTGAGGAAATTAGGTCAGGACTGTCAATCAAACCAATGGAGGGGAAAACAGAGGCAGGAAGTGATTCTATCTGAAATGAGAGGAGACATGAATGAGACAATAAATTACGAAACACCAAAACATGACAAAATGAGAATGAAAACATGACCTAAGACATGACAGGTGTGACAATTTTGAGAAGACTGTGTGCATGTAACAGCAGAAATTGACATGTTGCTGGACATTTGTAGGAAAATGCACAGAGAATGAGGAATATCGATTTGTAAGATACATGCAAACCATTGTATGAGAATATGTTGAACTAGTACTTAGTATTTAGTTTAAATATATGATTTACTGCACTTTCACTAGTATGTATATTTTTGACCAGTCTGCATCACTGAAGTTCATCTGATCTACATTTTAAAAATCATCCTTCTTTTATCCCAGTAATGTTAGCATTTTGCGTAATTGCCAGTTTGGAAACAGTAGGTGCTTGGTCTTAATTTTGCTATTTACTGCTATCTCAGTGCAAGTATGGTCATGTTTAAGGCTGTAATATTTCTCTGTGGATGGTGTTTTTGACTCTATTAAATGGGCTCGCCCACCTGTACTCAGTGTTCCTGAGGGGAAAAAAAGATAGAGTATGTATGAAGCCAGTTCCCAACACATGTCATTAGCTCAGTCATACTCCATTAAGCCTAAAGTGGAATGAAGCTGATGTGAGTGCTTTGAATTTTTTTATTTTTTATTTTTTTTCCTTTGGCTTTTCACAGTACCACAGGGCTCAGATAGCTCCATTGTATTTCATGCTTTCAAAGTATATCCAGTTTACATAGAACCATTCATACCGAAAGAGATATTTTAACCAATAAAATGGCTATTAATGGCTTTTTGAAGAACGACTGGCAATTTGTAGAGCTAATGGTTTGTATTTTCTCAAAATATGTAACTGTTTTTAACTGTTTAAGCAATCCATATTGAATTTGGACTTAATGGTAATTGTACAGATTTTCCAATCAGAGCTGGATATCCAAATATGGATTATGTTTTTCTACAAAAACACCAGGGAACTTCAGAAAAAAAAAATAGTTTAATGTTAACTGTATGTTTCCTACAACTTCAAACACTGAAGTTCAATTCCAAGTGACTTCTTTTGGTTTCAAAGAATGACTCTTTTTCTAAAGACAGCTCTGCTATAACACTTTCTGTTTGGAAAAGCCTCTTAAAAGACGCTGTTCTTTTCATGCGGCTCTCAGTCATTGTGTGCTTGTTAGAGGAGTCAGATAGATGTCTCCCAGTGGTAATGATTTTTCTGCAACAGAGGAAGGATTTACTGGGTCATCATTCCAATGGAAGCAGTCAACAAAAAGCAGCAGACTGATCTCTTCATGTTGTCGCATTGAAGTCCAACCTGCATGGCCATGCTTGTCTTTCATTATAATTCTTTTTTTCTTCCTCTGTGTTCTTTTCATTTCTTTATTTCACATCATTTTGACCCTCCACATATCTGCATGTCTATTTTATTTTAATGATTTACACCCCCACTGTTACTCCCTCACTCCATCTCTGTCTCTTTTTTTTTCTCTCCACATTTACTTCACAATGTCTTAATGAACAATCAAGCAAGCTATTGTCCTCCTGCTCTTCATTTTGTAACACTTCATTCCAGACTTAATACTGTTCTGAACGAAGACCTTCAGTGACAAGATGGAAGACAGGCTGTTGTCTCTATTAGGGCATTTATTCATATTCAGGAATTGGGAAGAAAATAATTTTAATAACTCAATTAATGATTTCTTTTTTTCTTTTTTTGCTAATCACAGAACAAGACAAGGCAAGTTAATTACATTCTGTATAATTAGAGCAGCCAGTCTCCTGTTAAAATCACTGAGATTCTCTCATAAACACCTCATTTGTTTTGGCATTAAATGTATTTAAGAACAAAGAAACCTGATCAGAAATGTATAAAAACACAGTTAGTTGTATAGCTGTTGGGATGAAACAAAGGTCATGATATTGTAACCCAAGTTCTCTCAGCAGGGGCGGAGCCCTGGACTCTATGGGTAATGCTCTCGAGCATGCTGCTACCCACTGACAATTTGAATAAGTGTAGCCAGCCAGTCGGGCCTGCTTATCCAACTTAGTGCAGACCCCACGCTGCAGTGGTCATCAGTGGCGGCTGGCTTTTGGGGGCTACTGTTGTACTGGATATCAATGAGATATTGTCAATGTCATCATCTCCAGACAAAGCCGGTACCTCAGCAGGGATGACTGATGGAACAGGAACTCCAGGCTAGAGCAGGAACTTTAACACCATTGATCTCAAGCTCTGGCTCACTCTCAATTGCGTTGAATTTTAGGCAGCACTCGGCAAGCCAGACAGACTAGAGGCTGTTAAAACTGCTGTCTGCACTGGAGCAGGTGTCATGAAGACCCGTCCAGGCAATGAGGCTGGATGTTACAGTACTTCAATGAATCATAAGGGAGAAAGATAGCTTTTGTCATGTGTTTTGATTATTGAAATATTCTGACATACTCATGATTGTAATCAGTCTTTTGAACCTACAATATAAACTACCAGCAGGTTTAGACTTGCTGTGTCACTTTAAATAGAATAGAGCATCATTAATATCTGTTAGTAGAGTGACTAACATTTTCCTGATGTAAACTATTGAACAGTAATCAAAACAGACTGCTGCAACAGTCTGCTCCACACAGATCAGTTTACATATCCAGAGAGTAAATCAGTGCACGGATGTGTGACACAGCTCCGCCCATCACCTGGCTCACCTGAGCTAAACAAGGAAAGAGTTTGTTACTCTTCATCACTAAAAAAAAGCACTTGCAGGTTAGAAAGACCTGCAAGGGCAGCGGGAGGGTTAAATTGGGTGTTAAAGAAGTTTGTGTGAGGCCTTTTTACTGGAAAGAGATCAGAGAGCTTCAGAGGCTCTCTGCAGTCTGCAATCTGAGAAACTCAAACTCTTCTCTTTGGACGATCAGCAACCAGTGGCTCTTATCTGCATTGATTCAGAAAAAAACACACCAACTACAGATTCAAACCCACTGATGAAGTTGCACGCCAACACAAGGCCAGGACACAGACCAGGAAACTCTGAAGCTTTTATCGGAGAAGCTCGGAGAAGCAAGGTTTTTAAACAGGTAACAATGATGTCTGACCAAAAAGCAGAAAACATGAAGGTCCAGGACTGGGATGCAGATTAAGGAGTAATTTAAGATACTTCACCAGTTTCTAGTATAGGAAGAGGAAACCAGGATGGCTGCACTGAGGGAGGAGGAGCGGCAGAAGAATCAGATCATGAAGAAGAAGATGGAGGCTCTGAGTAGAGAGATAGCAGCTCTTTCAGACAGTCAGAGTCACAGAGGAGGAGCTGAGAGCTGAAGACGTCTCATTCCTGCACAACTACAAGGCTGCAGAGGATCCAGCAGCCCCTGATAGATGAGGCCAAACACCTGGGCAACCTGACCTTCAACATCTGGAACAAGATGAAGGAGATGAATAGAAGGAGAGAATATTGTTCTTGAAAGGTAAATACATGGTCATGGTCACCACCAGCTCCACTCACTCCACTTATTCTAAAGCAGAATAAGCTCCAGATGATCAGCGTGAGTCTGGACTGGAACAGAGGAATGCTCTCAGTCATGTAATCCTGATACTAACACACATACACACCTTCACACACTTTCACAAAGAGGATGTTTCCAGTCATTGATTGTACTGATAAACTGAAGATATTACTGTTGAAGGTGACAGTGGAGCAGAGCAGTTTGTGATACAGAGAATAATTCTATTCATGGTGTTGTTTATTTCTTAAAGGTAAAAGTCACTGAAAGTTAATGTGGGAGTGGCGGAGGAGGAGTATAGCAGAACCAACATGAAGGGTGTGTGGGCACATAGGCAGTGAGTGGTGAAGCAAGAGAGAGAGAGAGAGCTGCAGCAAGTGTGTGAGAGAACTGAACAATTCATATGGTAAGCATGACAATTTCACACAAATGTCCAATAGGATAAAGTGAAGAAGTGATGACATTTTGGGCAAACATGGATGTAAACTGAAAATTGGCAGAGCGGTGCACGAATGTGATTTATGGTCTCACCTATTTTTGCCGCTCGTGGTTCACAGGGCGGCAGTAGTAGGGAGTTGGCTTGGGAACCGGAGGGTCACCAGTTCAAGTCCCGACATGGACCAAGAACTGAGTGTGAACTGTTAGCTGGAGAGGTGCCAGTTTACCTCTTGGGCACTACAGAGGTGCCCCTGAGCAAGGCACCAAACCCCCAACTGCTCGGGGCGCTTGTCAGGAGCAGCCCCATCACTCTGACATCTCTCCATTGATGCAGGTATATAGGTCCTGTTTGTGCATGTGTGTGTTACGGGTCTGTATGTACTGTGTATAAGTTAACAACAGAGTGTAAAAATTGAATTTCCCTAGTGGGACAAATAAAGGTTGATCTTCTTCTTCTTCTTCAACAAAGACAGTGACAGTGATTGTTTGACAGTAAATCAACATCATACCAGCAACACTACTGCAGCTTCAATGTCTGTATATGTAGTATCTATCATGGACATGACAATAAATACTTCCTGCTTTCATGTCAAAATAAGTCCTTTAGTGTGTTTTTTTTTTTTTTTTTTTTTTTTTTATTTTGTTTTGTCTTTTGTGGACAATTTTCCTGCATTTGTTAACATGAGGTTTTTTATTCTGAAATATTTGCAGGACACTGTTTTTGTAAATGCAATAAATTGCAGGACTCCATGAATGAATAAATTACTGGATTTTAATTGCAGATTATTACTATTATTTACAAATCAGCACACACTTCTTAATATTTTTGTGTCTGAAATAAATATAATAAGTATATATGAAATTAAATGGCCATTATTAAAAGTAAACTATGTAGAAAGAAAGGGCTGGCAGCAGCAGCAGCAGAGATGCTGCCAGTGTGGACGCCACACGCGTGAGGCATGCACAGATCAGCGAGGCAGCCATCTTGCACTGCTCATCGGGCAGTCTGGCCCAAGTGGGAGGGTTCAATTAACTCTTAACAAAGAGGGCAATCTGAGTATTGCTGCCAATGAGCAGCTGACTGTTTCTGGGGTGATGCAGTTGAACATAAGTTTAAGTTCCATTATGTGCTGTTCCAGATTCATCCACCATAGCAAAAATAAAGTACAAGGGGAAATTAAATGTTTGTAATTAAATGGCATAAAGGTCAATGGTTGGCAGGTTCAGTCCAAGAAACAGTAGTAGTAGTAGTAGACTGGTTGTCAGTAACTCTCGTTTGCACGCTCTCTCTGTAGGGTTTGGAAACTCATTTCACTTCCACTGCCTTCACTCTCACCCTTGCTCTTTCTTTGGTTCTCTTTCCACTCATTCATTAATGCTCTCTCTTGCTCTCTCGCTTTTTCTGTCTCAAGGATTTATGAGATTCCTATCACTCTGTTTCCCTCCATCTCCCCATCTGTTTTATGATAACACTTCCACTCTCTTTCACTCTCACTTTTCTCATCTTGTTGCAGTCCAAAGATCAAATGTTTTATCAGACATGAAACTGTCAGGGACCCTGTGGGTCTGCTGCTGACAGCTGTGAGTGGGGAAAGTAATCTGAGCAGACCATTGTTTTCCACATGAACCCTCTTTCTCTGTGTTTCCCTCATCCTTCCTCACTTTCTCCATTGTTTTGCCATCTCTTTTCATTTCTCTTCCTCTGCCTGTCAGCCACCCACTCTTCTCATTGCCCCTGACCTCTCCTGCTCTCAGATAAGACCGGCTCCCTTGGGTACAAAAGCAAGTAGTCTCATCCATTGATCCAAGTCCAGGACCTGACATACAGTATATCATCACTCTTCCTTCCTTCTTTGCAACCTTTATCTCTCCGTCGGATTACTGTCTGTCCCTCGGTCCCCTCTGTGCCTCACTCCCCAGATTGGAAACATGTCTCCCAGGAATTACACCATTCTCACTCTCCATCTTTTCCTCTCTCACTCTCCAGATTCACTTTTTTTCAGATGTGATGCATGGTGTCCCAAACACATTGTATGTGCTGTATTTATTAAACAGATGTCGCAGGCTACGCAGTCTTGTGTGTGATTTCATTTTGTTAGCATGTCTGTATCTCTCCTTGCAAAAATAATAGAGGGACACCTATTTAAACTTTATTTGACAAAGATCAGCATGTGGGGGAAAATTTGCATAATGATATTTTCTTTGACATTTTGAAATTTGAAAATTTTGTTTCACCTACGAAACTGCTCTCATCATTTATTTTGGCTGGACTGCAGAGGGCCAGGGATCTATTTTCAAATCAACACTTCCTGTGTTATTTCAAAATAAAAGTTCTTTCTAAAGACAGGATTCCATCATTTGTTAACACAAGGCTTTATTCTAAAATATTTGCTTGACAGTGTTGTAGAAAATGCAGGGACATGCAGGGCTCCATGGATGAATAAAGAATTGGGTTTTAAGTGCAGACCTTTTTTGCCTTTAAAATAATTATAAATGACATTTATAATGAAATGAAATGGCAATTATGAAGGTAAACTCTATGGAGAAAAAAAGGACCCCAGCAAAAGCAGAAATGCTGACAGTGTGGACACTACATGTGTGAGACATACATCACTTTAGCAAGGTATGCACTGCTCAACATGCCCTGTGGCCTAGGCTTGAATGATGAAGTTACACGATTGATCTGCCGAGTGTTGGAGTTTCCTTTATGTATTATGAGACTGTCCAGCACGACACATCCAGCTCACAAAACTTGAAGCTGTCAAATTACCCAATTTAGTTCTAAAATGAAATGAGATTCAGCAGCGGCATAGCCTATTTCTCGCTTAAAATGTTTTCAGAAGTAGATTTTGGTGGATTGTTTAGGTGGAATAACAGAAAGTTTAGGCCACCATGTTTGAAACAGCCAGCAGAAAACCAGGGACCAATCAGGTCCATTCAGTGATCGCTACTTCCACGGCCAGTTATGGTTGAAATGGGTCCCCTAGTCAAAGAGTACAGAAGCAAAGAAACAAAACCCCAGGGTTTTTTTTTTTGTTTTTTTTTTCCCTCACAGTCATTATATTTATAATATGTTATTGTTCAACACTTTCCACTTTCTCTCCCATTTTGGGAGAATAAAGCAAGAATTTTGTTTTACTTGTATGGTATGTATGTATGGCACTTATGGCTCCCACTACTGCTCCCACTGCTGAAGGACCCAGCAGATAAATTCCAAATTGGATTATCAAGGTCTCTGCTCTCCAGTTGTTGGACTTGGGGGACTTTGAAAGACATTGTGGATTTTGGACAAAAAAAGTTCCTTTTTTCCGGCAGCCAAAGAAGTGTGTCTCGGCCAGCTACATTTCCTCTTAGTCTCTCTATAAATCAGATTTTGTACTGTTCAGCACTGACTCATTTTTATCATTTTTTCTATTACTAAAATTACAAGCTCTGAAAACTTTACCAAGCACATTCAACAAGAGCCAAAGACCACTTAGAGGAGAGCTGCCATTAACGGCGTGGCTGATGGATCCCAGACTACTCGATCTGGGGCTGCATCGGAGCAGGCAGGGTAGACTTCTGGAAGAAGGCAGTGAGAGGCTGAGGTGAGTCTCCTCGTCACCAGCTTATACAATGTTCAGTAATCCTGTCTATCCTGAGTGATACCAGTAGGACTGAGTATCGGACCCTTTAAACGGTGAGCTGGTCAGTTCGGTTTGGTTTGGTGGATGTTTTACTGGCATCCAATAGTCACTTTCAGTCCAAAAGGGTGGAAGCATAACGTAACAATTAACTTTTAATGTGTCCTCAATGACCATGTACCACATTATAAACATGACCAATGACTATTTGTCAGTGTAGCCACAAATTCACAGACTGACCATACACAGCCCAGACACACAATGTACTCGGTTTGGACCGAGTCTTCTTCTTTTTCTTCTTTTTTTTTTATTTTTGTTTTGTTTTTTTCCCTCTCTCTTGCAGTGGCTACTGTTTTTTTATTTTATTTTATTTTTGTTGTTTGGTTTTTTTCCCCCTGATTCTGGAGTTTCTTGCTTCCTGCCCTGCCAGAGGGGTGCAGGCAGTGATCTGGCAGGCACCTCGTTAGATACATATCCCTTACTCTGCTTCGAGAATCTGCAATACAGAGACACAGATTCCCAGTTGGAGAAGTCATTGCAATGCATTGAGGCTTGAAATTAATTTCATATGTCTTTACAAGAGAATCCAGCTAGGCAAAGAGAGAGCGAGAGAGAGCAGAGCTGAGAGAAACTAGAGGCACTGATGTACATGCATGGATAATCATGCATATTCATAATCACGATGATAGCACTGCACTGCGTGCTGAAACAATGTCATCTCAGAATAGCAAAAGACAATGCAGACCAAAAACCCTGTAGAGGCAGCACAATTACTTCCACAGAAAGCCACACTGATTTGGTTACATCACATGAGTTTAACAGAGTATAGCTCCAACAGCAGCGTCCTGGAGGCCTGCTGCTTCAAAACATCATCAAACAACATGTAACCATAGTGTCCCTGGTTTGAGCTGAGTGTAGGACCTTCTGTTGCATCCACAGAGAGTGAACATAGTCACTGTGATGTGGACCACCGTGGTGAAGCCTTGTGTTCGGCATTTTGATCATCACCATCTTGTTTTTTTTTTGTTTTTTTTTTCAACCAGAAGCGACACAAGAGGGTGGAGCTCAGTACAACCAAATGCTGACTATGATATTTTTACACCAAACTGTTACAATTAACTTCCATGAACTGAAAACATGGCGGTGCAGTGGTTAGCGCTCACGCTTCACAGCAAGACGGTCGCAGGTTCACAGGTTTGCAGGCTTAGCGCCCTTCTGTGAGGGGTTTGCATGTTCTCCCCATGTTAATGTTTCTCTGGCTTCTCTGACTTCCTCCCACAGTCCAAAGACATGCAGATTAATTGATGACGCTAAGTTGCCCGTAGAATGTGAGTGTGAATGGTTGTCTATGTCTATGTCTATGTTCTCTCTGTACTCTGCGATGGACTGGTGACCGTCCAGTGTGTACGCTGCCTTTGGTCTAGCTGGGATCAGCTCCAGCCCACCACAATGAAGAAGAAGAAAACACAGACAACTCCTAGACTGTCACAAGGTTGCCCCGCCCTAAAGCATTCCTGGTTTTATGGTATATTTGACTCTAAATGGGACCGTAATTTACTAAATAGGCGGATGGGCGGAATGGTAAGAGGTTACGGTACCATTGAGACATGGAACATAATCCAGGAAGTCCAATTGGAGTAACAGACTAATGTGTTCATTAGATACCAAAACTGCTGCAGTTGGAAAATGATCATGATGACAATCAGGCAGTTTAAGTAGAAATACACCATGTTGTATGCCAGATGATGTTGCATTGCCGTAACAGAGTGCTGCAGGCATACTATATTGAGTAGGACAATCCAGAGGTTAGCATCACACTGGTTCCCTTGACAAAAGCCAGTGAAAAATTATTTGGGATTATTGCCGAAAATAAATTCTTTGGCAGCCAAATGTTTATGATACTTACACATTTTGTTCAGCAAGCTGATCTTCACAAATGAATGCCACTTTTATGTTTTTTGAAGCGTGATGCATGAGCGTCAATCGACATAAGTAAAAAGCTATATACTATAAATTAACTACACGACGGTCGCATGAGCGTGAGTATACAGTACATAGCAAGATTTTAAAGGCCAACAAGTCATTAAGATGATTTGGAGTCTCAATTAGCCACTTGTTAGCAACCAACTTTGTTTCAGTCATGTTAAAAGCTTTAAAATTCACAAGTGGGATATTTACTGATGTATTTCATGTTGCAGAATAAAATGTTAAAATCTCTTAAGCCACCTCATTTCAATCATCAAACTAAAAACCCATTCAAACACACTGACCTCAAGATGCAGGAACCGGTGCAACAGTGCAAAACTACTCACTCATTTTCAAGTTTTAGGACTCAGTCCTGCAGCACTTTATTTATTTATTTATTTATTTATTTATTTATTTTCACCAGATCCCCCTGCCTTGGCACCACTGCACCGACAGACTGACTCCATTCAAATAAGGGCTGTGTTTTTTTTTTTTTTTTTTTTGTAACTCAGGGCTGCTGTTGGTCAGTGTAATCCTCTTTTTGTGGTGGATTTATTGTATGTACAACATTTCATGGCAATCCATCAATTAGTTGGTGACATATTTCAGTCTGGAATGACCAAAATTAACGTTTCTACCGCCACGGCATTCACACAGAGACACAGCGGCCACTCACACTGGAGGAGGAACAATTCATTGCTCTGCATTGGCTTTGAGTTGTGTGAAGATGTGACATTCTCTATTCTGTTTGCAAGCAAACAACAGAGAAATGCATATAGCTGCTGTGTGCTGAGATGAACTACTAACTGGGTAAAGAATCCAAAACTAAGTTTTATAAGCTCTGAAACCAATAAAACTGAGCATTTAAGGGGAAAAATGGGAGAATCTTGATAGTAACTATGCCTACTGTTACATTTGCACCAAACATTTTGTCCAGATGTCAGTTTTAGGCTACCTATATTTCTGTAAATCAAGCTAAAGCATTTTGACAGCACACAACCTGCCTAAGTGGAATGTGGATAGATCCCAAAAAAAGCAAGTGCCTTAACAGTAGCTTGCTAACACATAGCTAACATTGGTTTGCTAACAGCTAACTTCATCATCATCCATCATCACTGTAGTCAGCAAAATGGATAAACACAAAACAGGATCTTCTGTATCCCTGGGCCTACAGAGCAAGCACACTAGTGTTTCCTTTAATGTTAGGCAGTTCATTTTACAACTTTTAGGACCAAATGATTTGAATAAATGCTATTCAAAAGTGTTCTTACTGGGAAGGTTATTTTCCTCAAATAGTTACAGACGTCTCTTTACCAATCTGAGCCTATAGGAAAAAGTCTCTTTGGACACAGTGGCATCACAAAGTTGTAATTCCACAGTTTGGCCACTACAAAAATTGGCCTCAGTGCTCGGCAGTCTTCCTGGGGGCTTGGCTTCACATAGGGTGCTAAATTAATCCTCTGGCATGCTGAAATCTGATGTTTTTAGTTAGCTACAGGCATTTTGTTAGAGTTTCAGCCCTGGTATCCATATTGTGGCACCAATTGTTTTCCCCTCTGAGCATGTTTTTCAGATTATGACGTGTTTTGCTGTCTCCATGGCTATAAAATCCCCCAGAAACACTTACA
The DNA here is from genome assembly GCA_947000775.1 of Pterois miles. Taxonomy (NCBI): domain Eukaryota; kingdom Metazoa; phylum Chordata; class Actinopteri; order Perciformes; family Scorpaenidae; genus Pterois; species Pterois miles. The sequence goes on from CAMQGK010000474.1 coordinate 3,025,421, forward strand.
AAGGAATGACAAAAATATTCATAGTGGATGACAAAGGTAAATTGTTTAAAAAAAAAAAGTTAGATTTCACACCACAACTTATTTCACAGACCTTATGGTGTCAATAGTGTCTGTTTCATAATGACAAAGCTACATTTAAATACTGTATATCACACTGCCTACACAAATCTTTATCTCAGCACTCTTGGACAGGAAGACATGAATCTCTACAACACTGCACACAACATCTAATTATTAACTGTATAGCAAATACTGGCAATATATGTCATTTGCCTTCTGGCACAAACACTGCTGAAAGTTGTTTTTAATGGAAACTCCGCTCTCTGGGGCTGTGGATGATGTATCCCTTCACTTTAAAGCACCAAATTTACTAGTTCTGACTCGTTGCCAGTATTTCTGTCTGAGCACTAATCAATTATGTGATTAAGTAACGAGACAGCACATTATAAGCCAAGCTAAAAAGTTAAATTGTACTGCATGAGCACAGGGAAAACAGTGGATAATAAGCAAAGACAGACTGATAAGTGAAATGTAACCTTTCATTAGCTGAATAAAGGGCACACTTCCTCCCACAAGGACACAGTAACTTGACATCTCACAACAGAGCTGCCCAATATGAATGTGGTTCTGTTGTTGGGTTTCCATATGCATCATTTTAATTCTGCTGAAATTTCATTATGAGCACTGTTGCAGTTAAATTGGAAAATATGTTGGCTTACCAAACTTAATATAAGTTGTGACTCTGTGGTTCTGCCTTGATTAGTTTCGGTGCATTTTCAATTATTTTGGTTTATTTATTTATTTAACTACTATTTGATTGTTTTTTTTTTTTTTTTTTTTTCCAAAATCTCATTCTGTGGTATTTGCACTTGTTTGGTATTCTGGTGTATTGAAAAAGCGTAAAGTTTCACTATAACCTTGCTTGTACATTACATCTGAAGTTTCCCAACCTTTCAACCTAAGGAGACCAGTGTTCAACTGGTTTAAACAATACTAGCTGTCTTCATCTTCATCTTCAACCGTTTATCCGGGGTCGGGTCGCGGGGGCAACAGCTCCAGCAGGAGACCCCAAACTTCCCTTTCCCGGGCCACATCAACCAGCTCTGACTGGAGGATCCCAAGGCGTTCCCAGGCCAGTGTGGAGATATAATCTCTCCACCTAGTCCTGGGCCGTGCCTGGAACACCTCCCTAAGTAGGCGCCCAGGAGGCATCCTTACCAGATGCCCGAACCACCTCAACTGGCTCCTTTCAACGCTCTATGGCTCCTTTCAACGCTCTACTCCGAGTCCCTAACAGATGGCTGAGATGCCAACCACCCTCCTCAGAAAACCAATTGTAACAACCAATTGTAACAACCGCTTTAACAACCCTTGTACTCGTGATCTAGTTCTTTCGGTCATGACCCAGCCCTCATGACCATAGGTGAGAGTAGGAACGAAGATTGACCGGGAGATTGAGAGCTTTGCCTTCCGGGTCAGCTCTCTCTTCGTCACAACAGTGCGGTAAAGCGACTGCAATACCACCCATGTTGCTCCAATTCTCCGGCCAATCTCACGTTCCATTGTTCCCTCACTCACGAACAAGACCCCGAGGTACTTGGAACACCTTCACTTGGGGTAAAGACTCATTCCCTACCTGGAGTAGACAATCCATTAGTGTCCTGCTGAGAACCATGGCCTCCAATTTTGAGGTGCTGATCCTCATCCAACCCACTTCACACTCGGCTGCGACCCGATCCAGTGAGTGCTGGAGGTCGCAGACGGATGATGCCAGCAGGATCACATCATCTGCAAAAAGCAGCGATGAGATCCTCAGCACACCAATGTGCAAACCCTCCTCCTCCCGACTACGCCTCGATATCCTGTCCATGAATATCACAAACAGGATTGGAGACAAGGCGCAACCCTGGCGGAGGCCAACCCCCACCGGAAACGAGTCCGACTTACTGCCGAGAACCTGGACACAGCTCTCGCTTTGAGAGTACAGAGATTGGATGGCCCTGAGAAGCAACTCCCTCACCCCATACTCCGCAGAACCTCCCACAGTATACCCTGGGGACCTGATTGTATGCCTTCTCCTAGTCCACAAAACACATGTAGACTGGATGGGCATATTCCCAGGCCCCCTCAAGGATCCTTGCGAGAGGAGCACCCTAGAGTAGACTTTACCAGGGAGGCTGAGTAGTGTGATACCCCTTTTTGAACAGGGGACCACCACCCCGGTCTGCCACTCTTTAGGCACTGTCCCCGATGTCCACACAATGTTGAAGAGGCATGTCATCATTTCTGGGCGGATTTCGTCAATCTCCGGGGCCTTGCCACTGCGTAGCTGTTTAACTACCTCAGTGACTTCCCACAGGGAAATTGACGACGATCCCCCATCAGCTTCCAGCTCTGCCTCTACAAGAGACGGCATATCAGTCAGGTTCAGGAGTTCCTCAAAGTGCTCCTTCCACCGCCCGGTTACCTCCTCAGTTGAGGTCAACAGTGTCCCATCCTTACTGTACACAGCTTGGATGGTTCCCCGTTTCCCCCTCCTGAGGTGCCGGACAGTTCTCCAGAGGCACCTTAGTGCCGACCAAAAGTCCATCGAACTCCTCCCACACCCATTGCTTTGCCTCCTTTATGGCAGCGACTGCTGCCCTATGGGCCTGTCGGTACCTTGCAACTGCCTCCGGAGTCCTCCGAGATGACATAGCCCGGAAGGACTCCTTCTTCAGTCGGACAGCTTCCCTGACCACTGGTGTCCACCACAGTGTTCGAGGGTTACCGCCCCTTGAGGCACCTAAGACCCTCAGGCCACAGCTCACCGCCGCAGCTTCAACAATGGAAGCTTTGAACATTGCCCACTCAGGTTCAATGCCCCCAGCCTCAAAAGGGATGCTAGAAAAGCTCCGCCCGAGGTGTGAGTTGAAGATCTCTTGGATAGGGGCCTCCTCCAGACGTTCCCAGTTCACCCGCACTACCCGTTTGTGTTTACCAGGTCTGTCCAGAGTCTTCCCCCACCCTCAGATCCAACTCACCACCAGATGGTTATCAGTTGACATCTCTGCCCCCCTCTCTGCTGAGAGAGAGCTGAACAATACTAGCTGTATTTAGTGAAATTCAGGAATAGTATATCATCTCCTTGTAAGCATGACATATTTAACATTACCTTTCTGTGGAAATTACAGACTACATAAATATATCAAACAACAAACTGCTATACTACAAGTATCAAACATATATTAGTAGAATCCACAACCTACATTAATATTACTAAACATAAGCAAACATACCAATAAACATACAAAATCGTAACATTGTGCAGGAGCTCTAAGAAGCCCTATACTACTATTGAGTTCTGTTAGACCCAAAATGACTTCACCGTGCGCTCGTTTCACTGGTACACTCTCATTGTATTGTCTAGCAACTAGACCCAAAATGGTGTCACCCGTGAAAACTGCCAGGACGAGCCCAAGATATTTTGGCCGTTAAAGTGCATAAAGTCAGTACGAACAACATCAACATTCAGCGGAGCTGCACGTCAGTACAACCCGACCACATTGCAATAATAGTAAAGGTTTATTTATACTTTACTGATCTGAAAATGGCAGTTTGACCTGGAGTAATGTGGACATGTTGAATCTTGTTTTCCCTCCAGCTTGCATCTGAGGAAACAGGAAGTTGGTACTCCTTTTCCTCCAAAATCACATAATCACTGCATTAGTACGCAGAAAATGAATGAAGACATTGACATAAATTAAATGTGGTCACATTGTCTAAGGTGCATCACCGTTGCAAATTGTTAGCCCTGAAGTGGAGCTGAAGAGAGTAAAACAAAGCCCTGGATTTTTCACATTAAAAGCAGTCTACAGGCTGATAGAGGAAACCCAGAAAGTCACAGAAGGTCTCATTTTTTAAGTTAAGTTACTTTTCACACATCAGAAATATAAATATAGCAAAATGTTATACACATAAAAACTTACATACAGTCCCTTTAAACTTCAAATTTCAGTTTCAAATTTGATTTGGTGACATCTGTGGTTACTGTGGTAACATCAAGTGCATTCTATTACTGCAACAAACAGTGGTTGGTAATATAAAGATTGAGATGTAATGTGTAAATACATTGAATGGATTGCAAAAACAAGGTTTGGTTTCATTAAAGCAGGATTCTGTCTTTAATAAAAAAAGAATTTAATTGTATTTGCATTTCATCCCCAGAAGACTCAATGTTTTGAGAACAGCTTGTCCCTGTTTTTGTGCTGCAGTTACAATCTGGATCTCACATGGAGATGCATGCATTTTAATTACAATTTAATCTGACGAGGGGCTCTCATTGCATATCATGATAATAATGCTTTGTGTGCTCACAGCAAATCTATACAGCGTGAGTTAAAACTCTGCTCGGGGTCATATGTTACATTTGAGTATGATCGACTGAAACATAGGATTAATATCATTAACCTGATTGCATCGAAATGAAAACATGCTATGAACAAGTAAAGTAACCTGTGTGTGTGTGTGTGTGTGTGTGTGTGTGTGTGTGCGTGCATGTGTGTGTGTGTGTGTGTGTTTGCACATCATAGACGGTAAGTGTATGCATGCATGTTGTTGTGTACCTGTGTGTACCTGTATAATTCATTTTCATTTGTTTGGGTGCATGAGCATTTGTGTATGAAACAAATTATACCTGATGTTAAACAACAACAAGTCTTCCATTCCCTGGAGCTCAGTCATATAAAATGATGCACAGTCACACAACCAGTGTGGAAAAACAATACGTGGCAGTACTCTCTTATTTACATAGTATCAGCAATCATTATTTCATTAAACACGTAATACTGTGTAATAATCAGCTGTGGTTTTATTGCTATTATTGTCTTGGTCTGTCATCTTCTATAGTAGGCCTATAATACTCCAATAATATTTCAACTGTAACATTATAGGGTAAAGGCGGAGAGTTTAGTGTTGATAGTTAAAGTGTTTCTCTGTGTCATGTGTAGCCTATAGGAGGGTATCACTCAGGATATTATGCAGCACGATAACGAGACACATTCTGAATTTCTGCAGTGAATAAAAGATACTGGGAGATATTGGGTTTGGAGATCCTCCCCCATGAAAATTTGAAGGTTTTACACTTAAAACTGCACTTATGACACCATTTTGGAGCATTATTATTATTACTAGTTAAAAGCAGCAGTAGGTAGGCTTGGAGTAAATATGATTTAAAAAAAAACAAACAGTTATTTTCATAAAACAGTCAATATACCCATCCTCCTTTTTAAATTCTGATGATGTCATGTGACGAGCACTACTAGCTAGTGGCCAATAGCCAGTTGTTTCGGAATACAGATGTTAATACATCTACCACGTACAGGCTTACATCATACGGCCATATACTGTATATCTATCTATTATTACAGCCATGTACAGCTAGCAGGAATCATATTTTCATCGTGAGCTGCATGGTTCACAGCAGCAACAGACTTATATGTTAACACGAGGCTTTTATTCTGAAATTTGTGCAGGACAGTGTTGTAGAACATGCAGTGACTTACACAGCAAGTACCAGATTTCAATTGTGAATTATTATTATTTACAAATGAAGACACACTCATTTATCCTTTTCTGTCTAAAACAGATGTAAATGACATTTAGAATAAAAAGAAATGGCCATTATGAAAGGTAAATTCTACGTAGAAAGAAAGGGCTGACAGCAGCAGCAGGACCTCAGCAGAAACACAGCTGGTGTGAACAGCCAACGAATGAATCAGTTAGCAGTTCAGTGAGTCAACCGCCACACGCTGCTAATTCAGCCGTTCTGTACAAGCTGTAAGTGTGCAGGACGGTACAGTCCCAGGAGTCTGATGTCCATTCATTATGCTGAGAAGTTCATTTTACAACTTTTAAGACATAATGATATAAATAAGGGTTTAAGTGTTTGTACTAGAAAGTTGATTCACCTAAAAAAAAAAAAAAAACGATCCTCTGATTTCTAGACATCTCTTTATACATCCATGGCCACAAACTCATTGCTGTTTTCGGTCCAATATAGCAGCAGCTGTTGTCAAAAAAAGCACCAGACTTTTGTCTTTTTCCTTCTATACTCTTTGGGAAGGACCTAAAAATGCTGAAAAACCCTCACTGTTGGCAGTGAAACACATTTTGATAGAAATGTGCTGCAGATATTCAGATGAATCCTAATATTTTTGCTGACCTCTTATCTCTCTTCTGGCCAAACCATCAGGCTTCAGTTATTTGTACACAAGCAATATTTACAAGTAAGGTGCAGATTACTGTGACATTCACTAAACAATGATATGATGGTTGTGATGAAGCAGCACAGTGCACTAATCATGGGATCTTACAGACAGGTTTTTCATGAATGACATGTTAAAGAGCTGAAAATGAATGAACTTAATGACTCTCAAATGCATTGCTTTTCAGTTTAAATCTTGCATTAAATCTTGCATCTGAAGAGCGTTGCTCAGTACATTTCTGTGTTACTGCAAAGACGAGATCAGACTGCAGGTTCAAGGTATTATGCGTTTAAGTGTAAAAGCTCATGTAACACATTCAGTGTGACACGCATACTCAAGCTAATGTCACTTACTGTAATTTGGGCTAGATCAGAAGATATAGTTTCGCTCAGGGAGGATAAAGGTAATGAGGACAACGGTTTGGAAAAGAAAATGTAACAAAAATATATTTATTGGCAGTAATGCCGTCTATGAAATTTCAACAACAGAAAAAGATCAGCTATGGCTGACTATTGTGTACTTCGTAGTATGTCAAAACAGGTATCACTAATATTCATCACCAAAATTACAAATAGCAACTTCAGTTATAAATAAACACAAAACAAATTCACAGTAAAGAAATATAATATTCAAAGTACAAATAAATTAGAAAAGATGATAAATAAATAAGTCCAAAATAGTCAATTGTCCAAACAGTCAAAGTCAAATTCGTCCAAAGTCAATACGTATCACTTGTCTACCCGGGTAGTGTGATGTCTTTTATCTCTTATCTGTATGATGTGAATTGAAGTGATGTTAAGCACGTGGCAAAAGACAGGTTTGGACTCACACGCAATAACAGGCTTAAAGCAGGGGTAGGCAATAATCGACGTCTTTAATACAAAGCAGGTCTGGTACACGGGAATCAATACTTGCAGTCAGAGTCCAAATCAGAAGGCTGAGGCAGGGTCACACAAAACAGGCTGATAGTCATACACGAGGAGATCAATATCAATGAATGCTGGGACGCTTAACTCTGGGAAACAGGCAAGACGAACTGGCACAGGAGGAATGGGGAGCACACATTATATACTAGTGAAGGGAGTGACTAACTACGGACAGGTGGAAACAATCAGGGGCGGGGGCGACGATCAGACTCAGGTGAGTGGTGAGGAAAACTAGGTCACTGGGCAGTGCTCAAACGTGCAGGCGGGAAAGCATGCAGGGCAGGGGGTGAAGTGATCTGCAACAAGAGGAAAGGTTAAACATGCCAAAATAAAACAGGAAGTGCACCAAAATAAAAGCATGCAACACAGACACAGACTAAGACCTAGTTTTCTTAACAGAACCCCCCCCTCTAGGGACGGCTCCTGAAGTCCCTAACCCTTCAGGAGGAGCTCTGTGGTAGTCTCTTATGAGACTTGGGTCCATGATGTCCTTGGAGGACACCCAACACCTCTCCTCCGGACCATATCCCTCCCAGTCTACAAGGTATTGCTTACCCCTCCCCCTACGCCGCATATCAAGAAGCTTCTTTACCGTGTAGACTGGGCCCCCGTCAATAAGCCGGGGAGGAGGAGGAGGTTTGGATGCCGGAACCAGGGAGCTCTCCTTTGCTGGTTTAAGTCTTCCCACATGAAAGGTGGGGTGGATCCTCATTGACCTGGGTAGTTGCAGCTTGACTGCAACAGGGTTGATGATCTTGGTGATGGGAAAGGGACCCACAAACTTGGGAGCGAGTTTCCTTGATTCCACCCGTAGAGGAAGGTCCTTGGTGGATAGCCAGACTTTCTGGCCGGGTTGGTAAGAGGGAGCAGGAAGTCGGTGTCGATCCGCGGATCTCTTGGTGCGTGCGGCGCTTCTCACAAGCATCTGGCGGGCTCCCTTCCAGATCTTGCGGCAGCGCCGCACCAGAGCCTGGGCAGAGGGAACACTGGACTCTGGTTCAACTTCTGGAAACAGGGGTGGCTGATAACCATAAACACATTGAAAGGGTGACAAGCCAGAGGAAGAACAAGGTAAAGTGTTATGTGCGTACTCGATCCACATCAGGTGCTTACTCCATGAAGATGGATTCTGGGCCACCAGACACCGCAGTCCTGTCTCCAGTTCTTGATTAAGCCTTTCCGTTTGGCCGTTTGACTCGGGATGATGTCCCGAGGAAAGGCTTACTGATGCCCCCAACAGGCTGCAGAACTCCTTCCAGAATCTGGAGACAAATTGTGGTCCCCGGTCCGACACTATGTCACTAGGAAAGCCATGAATACGGAATACATGAAACAACATCACCTCCGCCGTCTGTTTAGCGGAGGGTAACTTTGGAAGTGCTACAAAATGCACCATTTTAGAGAATCTATCCACAATAGTTAAAACAGTGGTGTTACCTTCAGAAGGTGGTAGACCTGTGACAAAATCTATTGAAATGTCGGACCAGGGACGATGAGGAATAGGAAGGGGTTGTAGCAGACCTGAAGGGGGCTGGTGTGAAGACTTTCCTCTGGCACAAACCGAGCAGGCCGCCACATACTCCTTGACATCTTTGTCCATATTGGGCCACCAGAACCGCTGTTTTATGATGAATGAGGTGCGTTTGGAACCAGGATGACAGGAAATGCGTGAGGTATGGGCCCAGTGGATGACCTGGGATCGAACCGTCTCTGGAACAAAAAGCCTGTTTACAGGAGTATCACGGGGAACAGTAATGTCAGAGAGGGCTCTCTTTACCTTATCCTCAATTTCCCAAGTAACTGCCCCCACTACACAAGTCTCAGGAAGGATATTAGTAGGGGACTTAATCGAACCCTCAGCATCATATATCCTAGAGAGGGCGTCAGGTTTTCCATTCTTTGAACCGGGTCTGTAGGATAAGGTAAAGTTGAACCGATTGAAAAATAGCGCCCATCTAGCCTGTCGGGCGTTAAGACGTTTGGCCGTTTTAATGTACTCTAAATTTTTGTGATCGGTCCAAACCAAAAAGGGGTGTTCCGCACCCTCGAGCCAATGCCGCCATTCTTCAAGGGCCGCTTTAACGGCTAGCAATTCACGGTTGCCAATGTCGTAGTTTCTCTCTGCTGGTGTCAATTTTCGGGATAGAAACGCGCAGGGATGCAGTTTGTTGTCAGACTTCGAGCGTTGGGACAAAACCGCCCCAATGCCCGAGTCGGACGCATCTACCTCCACAATAAACTGCCTATCTAGCTCAGGTAGACTAAGGATGGGTGCGGAACAGAAGCTATCTTTCAATTTGGTGAAGGCGCGCTCTGCCTCAGGAGACCAAGAGAATTTGACTTTCGGTGAGGTCAGAGCGTGTAATGGCGCAGCAATCGCACTAAAATTTCTGATGAACCTCCGATAGAAGTTTGCGAATCCCAGAAATTTTTGTACCAACTTACGGTTTGTGGGAGTAGGCCAATTTGAGACGGCACTGACCTTCTCAGGGTCCATTTGAATGCTGTCAGGTGTCACCACAAAGCCAAGGAAAGAAATGGTTGAGACATGGAACTCACACTTTTCCGCTTTAACGAACAGTTGGTGATCTAATAGTCTCTGTAGCACTCTCTGTACGTGATGCACATGGGTCTGCTCATCGGGAGAAAAGATCAGTATATCATCAAGATACACGAACACGAAAATGTTCAGCATATCACGTAGGACATCATTAACTAGGGCCTGAAACACTGCTGGTGCGTTAGTTAGACCAAAGGGCATTACTAGATACTCATAGTGGCCACTAGGAGTGTTAAAGGCCGTTTTCCATTCATCACCCTCTCTAATGCGAACCAGATGATAAGCATTCCTAAGGTCTAGTTTAGTGAACACTCTAGAACCTTTAAGTTGTTCGAATGCAGTTGACATTAAAGGGAGAGGGTACCTGTTCTTGACAGTAATATCATTTAGTCCTCTGTAGTCGATGCAGGGTCTGAGGGTCCGGTCTTTCTTCTCGACAAAGAAGAATCCTGCCCCCGCTGGTGAAGATGAGGGCCGAATGATCCCTGCTGCCAAGGAGGACTGGATGTAGTCGTTCATGGCTTCTCTCTCTGGGACCAAGAGAGAGAATAATCTCCCCTTAGGAGGGGAGGAGCCAGGCAACAGGTCAATTCCACAATCATATGGCCGATGAGGTGGAAGACTGGTGGCGCGGGCTTTATTAAAAACCTCACGCAGGTCATGGTAACACTGAGGAACCCCAGTCAGGTCCGGATGGGTATCCGTGGAGGCTGAGATCACTGGGGACCTCTTCTCCTCACAGGCAGGCGAGGAGGCGACGTCAGTGGGCTCCGAGGAAACAGGTGGAACACAACAGGTTAAGGCACATCTCCCCCCCCAGTTCATTATTTCCCCTGAAGACCAGTCAATGTGCGGGTTATGTTGCCTCAGCCATGGAAGACCGAGAATTAGAGGGTGAGCAGCCGACTCAAAAATGTGCAGACTAATAGTCTCTGAGTGGTTACCAGTAGTGATGAGCTGCACAGGTTGAGTGCGGTGAGTAACCCGACACAGGAGTCTCCCGTCGAGAGCGTTGGCTTCCAGTGGTTTCGGAAGAGGAATTGTGTCTAAACCCAGTTCATTAACCAGCGCCCGGTCGATAAAACTCTCATCTGAGCCGGAGTCCACCAGAACTGGCTGGATGAGAGACTGGAGAGGAGTAATGAGCTCTGCCTGTATGAGGGAACGAGAAGAAGAGTTAGTAGAAAATGTTTGGCTCACCAATGTCCTGTCGTTCATTGAGGAGCCTGGTCTTTTTAACGGGCACGAGAGTAGGAAGTGCCCCTGCTGTCCACAGTAGATACAGCGTCTCTCCCGGAGGCGGCGCTGGCGCTCCTCCGGCGTCAGCCGGGTCCTTCCCATCTGCATGGGTTCCGATGAGCCACTGGAAGGCGGTGGGGACTCATCAGGTGAGGAAGGCAGAGAGGGACGCCACGGTAGTCGAGGTGGAGCATACTGCCTCGCGTTGGTTGCGGCGGGAGCTGCCACTTGCCTCCTCTCCTTTTCCTTCTCACGTTCCCACAGGCGATTATCAATGCGTATGGCGAGAGCGATGACTGCGTCGGGGTCGGTGGGCAAATCCAGCGGAGCGAGTTGATCCTTGACTGGATCAGACAGTCCGTGGAGAAAAGTGTCTAGGAGCGAGGCGTCATTCCACCCGCTGTCAGCTGCCAGTGTGCGGAAATCAATCGCGTAGTCTGCTACACGCCGCTTCCCCTGCCTCAGCGACACCAGCGCACGAGCCGCCTCTCTTCCTGGAGTGGTATGATCAAATATCTTACTCAGAGTGTCAGTGAATAAATCAAGAGAGGCACATACCGGTGAATTTCTCGCCCACTCCGCCGTAGCCCAGGCTTCCGCTCTTCCGGAGAGATGCGTTATAATAAACGCGACTTTGGATCGCTCCGAGGGAAACTGCGCTGCTTGCAGTTCAAAATGAAGTCCACACTGAACTAGGAATGAGCGGCAGTTTGATGAATCGCCGGAGAATCTCTCCGGCTTGGCCAGATATGGAGAGGTGGACAGGTTGAATGGAGGTGGAGAGAGCAGCGGAGGAGCCGGTGCGACCGCAGCGGCCACCGGGGGGGTCGGGACGGCATCCGCCGTAGAACCGGCTGTCTGGCGAAGCTCAAGCCTGTTGACTAATGCTTGTAACTGTGTACCAAGTTTGGAGACTTGTTCCCCAACTGAACACTGGAACATCTCCTGACTTTCAGTCAGTCGTTTTACGCCGTGGCTAACGGCTACGAGCTGCTCCTCGTGTGAATGGAGTCTAATGGATCTAACCTGCTCGCTGTTTGCTGAGTCCATCTTATGGCCAGTTCGTACTGTTAAGCACGTGGCAAAAGACAGGTTTGGACTCACACGCAATAACAGGCTTAAAGCAGGGGTAGGCAATAATCGACGTCTTTAATACAAAGCAGGTCTGGTACACGGGAATCAATACTTGCAGTCAGAGTCCAAATCAGAAGGCTGAGGCAGGGTCACACAAAACAGGCTGATAGTCATACACGAGGAGATCAATATCAATGAATGCTGGGACGCTTAACTCTGGGAAACAGGCAAGACGAACTGGCACAGGAGGAATGGGGAGCACACATTATATACTAGTGAAGGGAGTGACTAACTACGGACAGGTGGAAACAATCAGGGGCGGGGGCGACGATCAGACTCAGGTGAGTGGTGAGGAAAACTAGGTCACTGGGCAGTGCTCAAACGTGCAGGCGGGAAAGCATGCAGGGCAGGGGGTGAAGTGATCTGCAACAAGAGGAAAGGTTAAACATGCCAAAATAAAACAGGAAGTGCACCAAAATAAAAGCATGCAACACAGACACAGACTAAGACCTAGTTTTCTTAACAAGTGATCTCTCCTGGTGCTCGTTGAAGCCGTTCTCCTCGTTACATCCTCCACGCATGTAAGTTGGGTCCTTGCTCCTCTTCTCATTGGTTCGGGCTTTGCTCGCCATCAGAATCGTTCATACACAATGAGGAAAAAAAAAAAAAAAACAACCTGCATAGAGTAGCAGGTTTTTTAGATCAATTAATTATCTCTTATAAACATATTCTTAAATCAACTGTACAGTATTTCTTTCTTTCTTAATCAATGAATGTAAACCACTCAATTGTAACAATATATATCATTGACAGCTATAAAATGAATTTTCACAGCCAATACACCCACAATGATGTATATGAATTGTTTTTAACTAATTTTAGCTGTTTTAAACCTTTGACATCACACAGTGCACATAAATCATAAACAGAATTTCATCTGAATCATATTTGAAACAAACAAATCAAGTAACTGAGTAATACTCAGCTGCACACTGCTGCGCGTTTTAGCTCGTATCAATTCCACTAGCTTTGTAGCTTTAGCTAGTAATTAACAATAGCAATGATTCAATTAACATATTTGCAACACAGAAGTACAAAATAAAACTCAAATTAAACAACTATTATATATATATATATATATATATATATATATATATATATATATATATATCTGGTTGGTTTTTAAACATCTTCTAAAAACATGACAACATAACTTAATGATATATCCCTGTATTAGGTGAACAACCGGCCATAGTCGGCAGCTGTTAGCATGCTATGCTAAACGCTCATAGCGTCTACTCACCGGAGTTTTCCTCGACAAACAAAAACGAACGGAGATGTTCACAACTCAAAAAAACAGCTCCTCCCGATGCGGATGCTTGTCAGAATTAATGCATTACAAGAGAAATCAGTTTTATGCACTTTCGTTTAGTTTTAAAACTTGTTGCTCTCTCTTGCTGTGGCCTGTCGGCTCGCGTCGGCATGAGTGCAAAAAGGAAGAGGAAAAAAACAAGGAAGTAAAATAACCTAAGAGATCTCGCGAGACCGCGAGTGACTGTGTCTGTGGTTGATGAGCCCTCTGCTGATGGAAATAAGGTACTACAACACAATACAACAAGCTCAACCGGTACAGTTTTGGGAATTGCTCTGTGTGTATAACTACCGGGTGTTACACTCAGGTGTCATGTGAACGTTGATCTGGGGTCAGCTTTTTAAATCCCTGCAACATTGTCAGGATTAAAGCCGTAGAAAGTGAATAAACATGTCGTCTGCTCTGAAGGACATCTCCATTACACACACACACACACACACACACACATATTAGGTACCAGTATAATCCAATATGATAGAGTTGACGTGTGTTGCCTGGGCAGGAAGCACTGCCTTAATGCGGCTCAAATCAATATTCTTATTACACCAATGTATGAAATGACATTGTGAATTCAATATGAAAGGTGTCTCTGGTAATGCAGCCCATTCTCATTCCCAAAGAGAAAATTACCAACGTTTTGTTACGCCCACCGGAGTGTGATCAAATGGTAATTTTAAGCCTCACCCGGTTGTTTTAACTTAAACCTAAGCAAGAGTTTTTATTTTTTATTTTATTCACATTAGGCACATGTTTCCTGTGACTGGAGAGGATGTCAGACAAAACAAGAGTATGTGATGAGTTGGGATGAGAAGGTGATGAATCTCCAGTGAACTGATCAGCTGAATCTGCAGCTTCCTTCAGCTTTACAGAGCTTTAAAGCCAACAGATATTTTTAAAAATGGATATTCCCCCTCAAAAAACAAACCTGTCCACACAACCTTCTTTTTACAAAATATTTCTGTCCACACTCAAATGCAGCCTTGTCATTCCCTTTCCTTTGGCTTCATTACAGTCAGTTGGATAAGAGTTATTGTTGGTGGGGGGCTGGGATTCCTGGTCCAGCTGCATGACTGTTATCACTGTTGTCATCTTTACATGCATAAATGAGGAAAGGGAGGTCATTCAGGTTTTTGTCCATAGCCCTTCTTAGTGCTCCAAACCTTGCCTTCAATTGCCCAAAAGCTCATTCAGTCACCATTTGGTTGAACATGTTTAATGTGTTCCCCGCTTTAGTCTCTTATGACATTTTTTTTTCAAATTTGAGCAGTACGAACACAACTTTAAAAAGCCAGTAGTCTGCCATCTTTGTTTCAACAGACTGGGCATGTGAGTAGTGCGTGATGGCTGCCTCGTTGAAGTGCTGCATGGCTCGTGCCTGTGGCCGTCCACACTGGTGGCATTTCTGTGGCTGCGCTGTTCCTGCCAACTCTTTCTTTCTACATAGAGTTTGCCTTTTGTAATAGCCATTTCATTTCATTATTAATGTCATTTGAATTTTCTTTAGACAGGAAAAGGTTAACAACTGTGTGCTAATTTGTGAGTAACAGCAATATCCACAATTAAATTGTACACAATTAATTGGGGGGTGGCAGTAGCTCAGTCCGTGGAGGACCCGGGTTCAAATCCCCCATGGACCAAGACCAACTGGTTGCTGGAGAGGTGCCAGTTTACCTCTTGGGCACTGCCGAGGTGCCCCTGAGCAAGGCACCAAACCCCCAACTGCTCTGGGCGCTTGTCAGGAGCAGCCCCCTCACTCTGACATCTCTCCATTGACATGTATATGTACTGTGTGAACAACAGAGTGTAAAACTGAATTTCCCCACTGTGGGACTAATAAAGGAATATCTTTCTTTCTTTCTTTCTAAAACTACTACTAAATTCATTCATGGACCCTGCAAGTCACTGTGTTTCCTACAACACTGTCCTGTAAGTATTTCAGAATAAAAGATTTGTGTTAATAAGTGAAGAAATTCTCTCAACAGAAAAAAACAACCTTTAAAGCTTTTATTTTGAAATGGAAGGGAATGTTTATTTAAAAATAATTCTTTCCTTTTTTTCATGCTTGTGACATGTTCTACAGGCACATTGAAACTGTAGTAATGTTGTTGGTATGATCACAATATACTGTCAAAAGATCACTTTCATTGTTGCTGCTGTCAATCCTGTAGCCCATGGTAGTCAAGCAACGCTGCTCATGAGGGCAGTGTGGCTGCTTTAACCTGTAACATGGACGCTGAAATAATAAAAAAAAACAAGAGGCTCTGCAGTGTGTGTCCCGGCCATTATTGTTTCTGCAGCATGCTCATCACACAAAGCAACAATGGGCATGCATGAATGAGATGACGTCATCCTTTCCTTAACACCCCATTTTACATGTCCACATCTGTACGAAGTAATCAAAGTTTTTAAAAACACATGCACATGAGAAGGTTTTTTTGAAAATATGACCCAAAATTCAGTTTGCATGTGGACAAGAAGCCAAATCATAGGGGGAATATCTCTATACCTGCACACAGGGCCTTATAGTGACTTCTAGCTCATTATTTATCTGTACGGTCCACAGCTTTACTGTTCTGGTTCACTCTCAGCGCTCTCATAGCGTTGTTTCCAGAGAAAAAAAGCTATAAAAAGCCATTGTACGCTACCGGCTCAGCAGCAAACAGCAGACAGACAGAGAGTTAGAGACAGCCGGGTGAACACAGTGGAGCATTTAGCAGCTAAGAGACAGATGTTTCCTTCGGGAGGTGGTGGAGCCCAGAAACAGAGCTAAAAGAGAGAGAATACTGGTCTTCCATTCATCAGGTGGACACAAACACAAAGACACAAACACGACAGGATATCAGCTTCAAAAAAATTGACGATATGTTAATGTTGTGACTACTTGTTTCTCCTGAAATCATGTGGATAAAAACATCAGTTACTGCAGGAAGACTGCAGTCAGGGAGCATAAGTCTCTGCTGTGCAACATATTCCACACTTCACATGAAAGATTATATTACCGTCGCTCTTGATGAACATTGATTTGTATCACTTGCTATATTTCTGTAGATATACAGTGCGGTAAATCCCCCAGCCACAGAGGAGGGTACATGCAGTCTGCATTTTAAGTATGTTATACAGCAATATTGTTATAGATGAGGATTTCTCCAAATCTGGCGTCTCTCTTACTTTGTCGTTATGTAAGTTTGAATTTTTCAAAACATTTGTTTTTGGATACACTCAATTGTATTTATTGATTTCAATGTCATTTTTATTTAATGGTATTTCAAATCATCTCCATAACATTTAATTCTTCATAAATAGCATTAATGTTTAAAAAGAAGCAACATCCCACAGGATGGCATGTAAACACCAGGACATTACACAGACAATCTGTATGCACGGACATGAGTACGCATTTTAGCACTTTCATATGTCATTTGTATGCCAGGCAAACGTCTGCAGTTAGGCTAATCCAAAAACCACATATGTAGGGTAAAGGAAAACATCATGGTTGGGCTGAAAATAAGTAAATTAAGTAAAACACATATGGAAAGAACTACAGAAAATGTGCTACAATTTTCAACAAAAATCGTGACAATTGTCAGGTGACAAACATCACTACCATAACTTACACAACATTAACACCAGTAAACATGGTCTCGAACACAGGTCTCCTCGCTATACTGTGTACATCATTAACTCTTACAGCAGCATTTATGCATGGATGTGTTTACATGCAGGCAGTACAGGAGACATGATGTACAAAAGATGTGGAAATCAAGTGTTGTTGTACGCCAAACGCTTGTGCATCATTGTGGCATGTATACGCTGATTCATGTGAGCGGGCTGAATGAAGAGTTTAGAGCCTGTTACTGACCCTTGGGGACCATCATGCATTCAGATTTATTACCAGCAAACTGTACACATTTTCCAAATAACTACACAAACATCTGTTCCTGATGACACATGCCTGCAGTTTGGAAAGCAATATGTCATGATTTATAGTATCAAATGCAAGTGTTATGTATTTCTTCCTTTTTTTCTGATGAGTTATTATGTGTGAAACCATTTGATTTGTGTCAATTGTCACATACAGTATGTGGACTGAATGGGTTATAATTCCAGTGAACCCCTAGTGGCAGTACTCCCAAGGCTTCTGGCAAAGGTTTAATATTATCAGTCTTACTTACGCTTTGAGAAAATAACTTCTACCTTAATTAATCATCCTTCAGAACCCCCCTGAGTTCAGAGTGTGACAGCAATCATTAACCAACATGGATAATCTGACCAGGAGAGCTGGAGCACCTCATTAAATACAGTGTTTTGGAAGCAGATTTAGAGGCACGAGTATGTAAACATTAGTCATGAACTTGAACATTGCATATTTAAGTGACTCCAAAATGAATTATACACAAACCAGTCGGGATGCATGAGAAAAACAAAAGTAAGCTCCCCACATGTTTTCAGACGAATATATATATTATGCTCTGGATAATAAGTTGTGTCTTCTATAAAAAATAAAATAATAATAATAATAATAATAATAATAATAAATAATAATAATAGTAAATAAAAAGTTAATTGACCTTCAAAATGAAGTCTCCCCCCCCCCCCCTCATCCATCTATCAATCCATCCATCCATACATCCAAAACCACTAATCCCGTTAGGGGTCGTGGGGGGCTGGAGCCGATCCAGCTGACATTGGGCAAAGGCGGGGTTCACAAGACTATCACAGGACTGACACATAGACACAGACAACCATTCACACTCACATTAACATCTCGAGTCATCAATTAACCTACATGTCTTTAGACTGTGGGAGGAAACTGGAGAACCCAGAGAAAACCCACACTAACTCAGGGAGAAGATGCAAAATTAACTACTACTACTACTTAACTGTGAAATTTCAGTGTTTGTGGCCTGAATTTTGCATATTACACTGTTTAAGTTTTAAACTGGACTGTGATTGGCTTCAGGTATGTCCTGTCCAGGCCTTCAAAACTCAAATTCAAAATTCCTCCACACAACTCTCAACATGGCACTGGCTAAATTGGAGGTTATGCTTAGAAGGCAGCCTGCAAATTGCAAAATCTGATCTGAGATCTGCAAAAACTTGCAAAAACTCTCGTGAGACTCACTGCCCGATGACCTCTCCTTAGCTCCTGGGGGCTCCTGGGGGCGGCAGTAGCTCAGTCTGTAAGGACTTGGACCAAGACCAACTGGTGAGGTGCCAGTTTACCTCTTGGGCACTGCCGAGGTGCCCCTGAGCAAGGCACCAAACCCCCAACTGCTCTGGGCGCTTGTCAGGAGCAGCCCCCTCACTCTGACATCTCTCCATTGATGCATGTATATGTACTGTGTGTGAAAAACAGAGTGTAAAACTGAATTTCCCCACTGTGGGACTAATAAAGGAATATCTTTCTTTCTTTTCTTTCTTTCTTCTTAACTAACTGTTCAAGCTCAATGCCTAATTTTAACTCTTCAGGGTCAATCCCTAACCTTAAAAATCTTGCAAATGTGTCCCTGGTTTGCAGGCTCCCTTCTAGCCACCACCCAAATTATAGCACCATGCAGTTAGGCAAATCCTTTTTTGTTTTGTGTCGGCTGTCTGCAGTTTTAGCTGTTCACATTTACAACATAGCTGCTGTCAAAAGATGTCAGATTAGCTTGTTTTAATATTATCACTGTCATTTTACATGGTGTGTGCATGGCTCGAAAGAGTATAATAACAATTAGGATGTCATGTGTGGTGTATAGAATTATTGTCTCTAGTATGGATTTGGGACACTGTGGGTGTGTTCCTGTTTCTCCTCATCATCCCTCCACTACCCAGACACACTAACTAAAGTTGTAATTTACTGTCTTTATGTCAGAATCTTCACTAAACTGCTTATCTGCATCTAATTACCTCTACATGTTTGGTTTGTCTGGGATTAATATTCTTATTTATTTCTATTTTTTTTTTTTTTAATAATCCAAATAAGCCTTTAAAACCACTGGGATGTGACATGTAGTCTGGTCCATAATCCTGCAAGAATTATTTACCTCTGAGAATCCGAGAGTGATTGTCTTGCTGGAGCTGTAGAGCTTATTATTGGTGTAGGTATTAAAGGGGGGACGGCTGCTAAAAAGAGAAACCACAGGAACATGAACGATCTGCCTGCCAATGAAAGAAATAGTTTCCACAGAGAGAGGGGGGGATGAAGGATAAGAAAGAGAGGGAAAGATATACTTAAAGAAAAACACTACGTAACTACCACAGTCACTGTGAGGCCCTGCAATTAGGGCCAATGACTGAACATCCCACAAAAGATGAAGAAAGGAGGAAAAACAACCATAATCTTTAATATCATGGTTGTGATGAACATGTCGTCACCTGAACTCGATATTTAATGATTATCTGATGAAGCGTTTTCATACCGGAGCACAAAGCACACTTTAGCACCTGTATAAGATGCATCGGAAATTTCAACTAATTCCAGTGAAAATCCATCTGCGTCATTATTAGGCAAACAAACAGGAGTTTCACTCAGTACCAGCATTTGTGTCCCAGCTAAACGTTAAGAGATTATTACTAGGGCTGTCAAGGTTAATTATATGTAACGAATATGCAACAATTTCCTGAAAAAAAAAAAACAAGATATAGACTAATCCCTCTCAATCATCACTTACGCCCCTCTAGAAGTGTGTGGTGGTGTCTGTTTCTGCAGAGATCCTGCAGCCCTCTGCCTGAATTTTCTCTTTTCTTTTTATTTTGCTTTACTCTGGACGCTTCTGTGTGTCTGCAGCCTTTAGGCCAATAACAGCGTGCAGGGTGTGCAGCCTGTTCAGGAGGTCAAATACCGCCGCTGTGTCACGCCCCTGGGCTTCTGATATCACGCCATCACAAGCTGGGCTTGAGTTTGACATGTTATGATTTGAACATATTTTAAATGCTAAATGCAGTACTTGTGAGGGTTTCTGGACAATATATGTCATTGTTTTGTGTTGTTAATTTCCAGTAATAAATACATACATACATTTGTATAAAGCAGCATATTTGTCCACTCCCATGTTGATAACAGTTTTAAAAACTTGACAAATCTCCCTTTAAGGGACATTTTTCAACATAGAAAACATGTGTGAGTCATGTGATTCAATATTTAATTTGACTGACAGTCCTATAGCAACCATTTCACATTAACCACACGTGCACCTACAGCATCAAGATACTACTCAGAAAGGCTGCCCCCTACACCTGAGGCTTCTTCCCAACAGCAAAACATGATGAGTTGGAATGAGATCACGTTGTTCAGTGTTAGCTCTTGTGGTTAAGAAGTAGATCTGGTGACAAAGATTGTGGGTTCAAATCATGTTGTTTTTGATGTTATGAGAATATTTTATTTTAAATCTTGAATAACTGAACATTTATCAATATTCATGTATGCATTTGAATCAATCATCCATCTATTCATTTTCTCCTGCTTGTCTGGGGGCGGGTCATGGGTGCAGCAGGCTAAGCAATCCTTCTCCCCGGCAACATTTCCCAGCTCTTCCTGGTGGACCCAGACCAGACTAAATGTATAATCTCTCTGTTCTGGGGCGACCCTGGGACCAGTTGGAGGTGCCCCGAAAACCTCCAAAGGGAGGCATCAATCATTATAGCAGCAATCAACTGCAACCAATGAGCCCTTTGTCAGTGCTGTAATGTACCATCCAAGGACCACTGTCATAGAGACTATAGTTGGCCTGTTTCCAGCAGATGTATCATCAGCACTAAAGTGAAAATTACATCCCTGATCACAGGGATAAAGTGTGTGTGTGTGTGTGTGTGTGTGTGTGTGTGTGTGTGTGTGTGTGTGTGTGTGTACATGAGAGGGAGAGAGCAAGCGAGCAAGTGTGTTTTGTACAATACATACTATAACCACAATAGTCTGTTTCCAGCACAGTCAAAATAGATTAAAGATTCATATTCCTCCCATTGCTGTTATCACCATGTGATCTCATCTGATCTCATCAGATAAAACATAATAGTGAAACCTGTGAACAGGTGGCACTAATTTTATGTCCCTCTCTTTGTTCAGAGACGCAGTCAAAGTATATAAATTCGGGTTAACGTTAACGTCAAAATAATGTGTTAATGCAGATTTGTTTTAATGCCACTGATTCATTTAACACAATAACACAACTGATCTTCTGGAAGTTGTAGCAGGCCCCATTTTAAAACTAGAGTGAAAAAAACTAAGGAATCCACAGGTACCGACCATGTCACAGGAGGATAAATAACGTGCCAAACTTAAAAAAAAAAAAAAAAAAAACTGGCATGGCCATTTTCAAAGGGGTCTTTGACCTCTGACCTCCAGATATGTGAATGTAAATGGGTACTATGGGTACCCACCAGTCTCCCCTTTACAGACATGCCCACTGTATGATAATCACATGCAGTCAAGGGCAAGTCATAGTAAAGTCAGCACACTGACACAGTTTGCCATGTTCTGATTGGAGCAGATTTTTGATGCTAAAGTCAGAACCTGTGAGGTTTTCTGGACTATATCTGGCATTGTTTTGTGTTGTTAATTGATTTCCAATCATAAACATATGCATACATTTGCATAAAGCAGCATATTAGTCCACTCCCATGTTGATAAGATGTTTTAATACTTGACAAATCTCCCTTTAAGGTACATTTTGAACTGATAAAAAAGGTGTCATTCATTTGTGATTAATTGCGACTACGGACAATCATGTGATTAATCATGATTTAATATTTTGAGCAATTGACAGCCCTAGTACAAAAACTTGCAGGGAATCTGTGTATATAGTATGGTCATCCATTAAGCAGCTCAAAGTGAACTCACCCTCCATAGAAAGGTAGAATCACACATGATTTAACTGCACTCACTTCCATTTGGCATTTTTTAGCATCACAGAACTGAGAGTGCGGTGTGGCGTTTACTGACACCATAATTTTATGTATCAAAATTTATGGATATTCTACATCAAACTGTTTTCATCCATCATTTGGAATGAGTGTTTGCTTTCACCCTGTTTGATCTCTTGTGGTGAAATATGATCTATTAACTATACGACTTTTATGCATTGTGATTTGTGTACAGCATAAATTCCTGGGACAGAAGCTGTACTATAGGATGATGTTTAACAGTGAAAAATGTACATTTCTGCATCATTTCTGGTACCATTTGTGTACAGTGTGTATGACTTCTTTCTGATTTGTCTTTCTTGAGGGCCTAACATAGGTCAGTTCTATCTCCACGTTGTTGGTATTCACTCCACATCGGCTCTATGTTTATAATACGCAGTTCTTTATTGCAGCATGTACAGTAACAAAAAAAAAAAAAAAAAGTTCAGACTCTGTTGCTGCATAGATTTTGTGGGCCGAGGTTAAGGAATATTAATATGATCCTTTATCGCTACCCACAGGACAAATTCCTCAACCAGCACCAAGCAGCAGATCAGAGTCCGGTCAGTCATAGCCATAGCTGGCAGGGCTTCAGTGTCATGGCCATTGCAGAAGCACAGATGCTTGCTGACACTGGGTCATGACCTCAGTTTAAATGCAGACTCATAGTCCAACGGGAGGCTGTTCTAATGCTACCACCAGGCTGATGCATGGACACAATGCAGAATGTTCTTCATTTGACTATACCAAAGGTCCACTTTTTTGGCCAATTCAGACGTCGGTTCAGGTTAAGGTGAGGCAGAGCTTTGCTGGTAAATGTGCACAGTCACTGGTAAGAAGTGTGTGTAGATACTATATGATGCACTGATGGACGGGGGGAAACACTTCAAGAGTAAAACCAATGTGTAGTCTATAGTGAAAATAATATATAAAATATATAATATTAGACTTTATATCATGGCTTTGGATGGCTGCACGGTGGTGTAGTGGTTAGCACTGTCGCCTCACAGCAAGAGGGTCACAGGTTCGATTCCAGCTTGCGGCTCTTCTGTGTGGAGTTTGCATGTTCTCCCCGTGTAAGCGTGGGTTTTCTCCGGGTACTCCGGCTTCCTCCCACCGTCCAAAGACATGCTGTTTAGGTTAATTGATGACTCTAAATTGCCCGTAGGTGTGAATGTGAGTGTGAATGGTTGTCTGTCTATATGTTGTCTGTCTCTATGTGCCCTGCGATGGACTGGCGACCTGTCCAGGGTGTACCCTGCCTTCGCCCTATGCCAGCTGGGATCGGCTCCAGCCCCCCCGCGACCCCTAACGGGATAAGCGGTTGACGATGGATGGATGGATGGATCATGGCTTTGGTGAACAGCCAATTCTAATTGGTCGATCATGGTGTTCTGTGATTTGTTATTTATTTACACTGTAACAAATTTCTGTAAATTTATGGTGAATTTAAAACAGTATCTCACTGTTTTTTATAATAATTGTAAAATACTGTTAAATATTCATCCACAGCATGTAAATTAACAGTTAAATCAGTCAGTTAACAATAACAGTAGATAACTGTAATTTAACAGCATAAAACTATGGATTACTGTAAATTTCCGATGTCAGAACAGTATGTTACCGTAATTTAAAAAAAAAATGTAAAATACTGTTAAATATTCATCCACAGCATGTAAATTAACAGTTAATGCCTGGTTAAGAATAACAAACTGTAATTTAACAGTATAAAACAGTATTTTCTGTCAAGCGGTGGAGAAAGGCAGGCAAGCACATGGCAGGCAGTTCATGTGGACTTCAAACAAAGAGGTAAAGTTATTTTTTATCTCCCAATACTGTCAGTGTCCAGTATTGTTTTGTCTGCATGATTATTGAACAGTTGACATTATAATATATTTCATTAGGTCTGTTTCACCTGGGGGCTGCACGGTGGTGTAGTGGTTAGCGCTGTCGCCTCACAGCAAGAGGGTCGAAGGTTCGATTCCAGCTTGCGGCTCTTCTGTGTGGAGTTTGTATGTTCTCCCCGTGTAAGCGTGGGTTTTCTCCGGGTAAACCCTCCCACCGTCCAAAGACATGCTGTTTAGGTTAATTGATGACTCTAAATTGCCCGTAGGTGTGAATGTGAGTGTGAATGGTTGTCTGTCTCTATGTGCCCTGCGATGGACTGGCGACCTGTCCAGGGTGAACCCTGCCTTCGCCCCAATGCCAGCTGGGATCGGCTCCAGCCCCCCCGCGACCCCTAACGGGATAAGCGGTTGACGATGGATGGATGGATGTTTCACCTGGTCAGGCTGCTAAAATTGTCAAAGTAAGCTCTGTAATTTAGCAAGCTTGAACTAGCTAACGTTAGCAATCTGGTGTTGTTTCTAACCTTTGTAAGGTGTGTTAGCATCTTATCATTTACTCATTTGATTTCATTTAAAAGTTCTGACAAATATAGGCCAGCCTATTAACAGTAAATCTGATTTACAGCCTTTCATGAAATAGTTTTGTAAATAAGGTAACGTTAGGGTATCCTTAGACTCAACTGAAGCCAGACAGTAAAGGTAACTATTTTGAAGATCTGCATTTTATTCTCTGTGGTGGCACCTGTGGTGATAAACAGTGGTTCTGGACCTCACTCAACCTGAGGATCCAAACAGTGTTGCCTGTGAGATTTCCTGCTTGCAGAAACAAAATATTAGGCCAGGCTGCTTCACATTCACACATCAAACTGAAGTCTGTTGCGGTAGCTCTGTCTACTTTGTTTTGCAGACCAACTGCTGAGTGAAGTAGAAATATTCCTTATGTAACATACACGAGAAAAGAAAGGGTTGTTTATATTATATCTGATAATTAATTTCACCAAAATCCTTCCCATGGTGTTTTTGATAATTTCGTTGTTGTTGTTTTGCCCTCAACCTGACACGTTTATTTATCTTGGCTTTATATTTTGTATTTCCTTTAAATTCACAGTCAGCGCTTTTATTTTGAAAGAGGATAACAACAGACCGGAAGATATAGGTTGGACAGACGGGAAGTTGTTTTAGTGTGTGACGGCACGGAGCCGAAATCAGAGATTGATTTAACTTCTGATGCCGCACGGACCAACGGACTTCTTCCCCAGACCGCCGAAGTCTCCGAAGTCTGTGTGCAACCTCCGGTATCGGTTGCTGGCGCTGCTGATACCTACGGACTGAACTGTTAGCCATTAGCCAGTGTTACGGAGTGTCATGGCGGCGGGAGACGGCGCGGCTTCTGCTCATGTTGGT
This sequence comes from Pterois miles, assembly GCA_947000775.1. NCBI lineage: Eukaryota > Metazoa > Chordata > Actinopteri > Perciformes > Scorpaenidae > Pterois > Pterois miles. The sequence goes on from CAMQGK010000474.1 coordinate 3,050,971, forward strand.
GACGTTGAAGAGGATGTTTCACAGTTGCTGTTTCCTAAAGTATGTTTTTGTTTTTGGCTGCAAGAGGAATAAAAGCCTTGGCAGACAGCACCTTCTGTTTCCTCTGTGTCCAGTCGCCTATTTTGCACCAGAACACGACACAGGGTAGTCGGAGTGTGCGGCCCGCCCCGGCTACACTTATTTGTGGGGATTTATAGGAATTAAATGCGAAATAGCAGATTTAATATCATTTGTAAATAAAATGGTGTATACTGTAAAATTATCATAACACAGTTATCCTGCTGTCATGTACTGTAATCCAAAATACGGTAGTATACTGTTAAAATAAATAACTGTAGATGTGCTGTAAAATTACCATACCACCCACTGTTATCCTACGGTAATATACTGTAATTCAAAATACAGTACTGTACTGGTAAAATAAATTACAGTAGGTGCATTGTAAAATAACAGTAAATTACTGGCGTCCCTGCTGCCAGTAATTTACTGTTATTTTACAGTGAAATTCTTTACAGTGTATATAAGACCATTGCTATGTTTAACAGACCGATAATATGGCCGCAGTATCAGTTTTGTAATTAAATTGGTTGTTGTGATTTTCATAATAATGGCAGTATCCAAAAACTCCAAATATTGAACACAAACTCTGTATTGTTAAAATCATAGTTTCCTTTATCAATAAATGATGTTAAGTTTGTTGTTGAGTAACCTTGTTTCTCGCAAAATTACATTCCCATACAACTAAACTGCACTCTCAAGTATATTTTGGGGGAAACTTGTTGGTGGTTAACTGTAAATTGAAGCAAAACAAAAATGTGCAACAAAAGTGGTTGGAAAAAAAAAGGATCTGGGTTTGGCTTAAAATGACTACAGTATGTGTAACAATTATTATTATGTTTGTTTTCCCCATCTATTTGTGATAAGTCAAAAACAAATCGGGATAATAATCTGTGATAGTAATCAGTGGCGTTTCCCTCGAAACATAATTCACAATGCAGTTTGTTTGTACGGGAACACAGTGTTTAGGAGATAAGGCAGTGCTGAGGGTGTCAGGGAAAGCTGGGTATTTAACCAAAAGGGGGAGAGAGAGAGAGAGAGAGAGAGAGAGAGAGAGAGAGAGAGAGAGAGAGAGAGAGAGAGAGAGAGAGAGAGAGAGAGAGAGAGAGAGACCCCACACGCAGAGACACACCAACAGACGGATTAAACAAAAGGCGAGTCTTTAATGTAAAAAGACTGTAAAACCAATTCTTATAGTAATACAAAATAAACTACACTAGAAAGATATAATAACTAAACACAAAGAAACAACAAGGAAACTAAATATGCCAATACTAAGATTAAACTAGATCTAAAGTGCACAGAGAGACAGGGAGAGAACACAAGACAAGTTAAACACAGGAACACCAGGAGTGCACAGAAAGACCTTGAAACAGGAAAACAGGAAAAAACCTACCATAAAGAAAGAGATGTGAGGCTACACAAGGAGAAGTGAGTTTAAAGGGAATCCAGGGAGAACACGAAGAAATATGTGAGTCAAAGGAACACAGAACACAGGGAGATCACGAGGACTTTAGACAAATGAGTCGACAAGAACAAAGGGAGTGGTTTAAATACAGAGGGGATGACACACAGGTGGAAACAATCAGGCAATCAAAAAAGGAGGGAAAATAGACAAAGACAGGAAGTAAAGTTCAAAATGACACAGAGACACAAGACTTTCAAAATAAAACAGGAAACCACCAAAGACAAGACACCAGGACCAGGACAGTGAGTGAAACACAACCAATATGCTAGAACAGAAACTCAGTAACAAAACAGAACCAAATTAATGAACTAATCAAAAAACTAACATAGAAGACCACAACCGTGACAGGAGGCTCAGAAATAACTGTGATTCAGATGAGCATAACAACATTGTACCAACTCCTCTTTTGTTTCACCTGAATTTTAGCAACTGTACAGTTGAAGGACACAATTTAGAAAAATGTTCTTCAATAACTGATGTTTTTTTCCACTTGTTTTGAGCAGAAACAGTAGCGAGCACAACGTAAACGTCACTTTTTAAGTTGATATGCTGAACTTATTTCCACACCCAGCAGCTACAGAGCAACATGATGATTCATCTGTCTTTGCGACTGTGTCCACCTGATGAGTGTCAGTCCAATATTCTCTCTTTTAGCTCTGTTTTTAGTCTCCACCCACTCTATACAATCTATGTATAAATGCTGTAAGAGTAAATGACATAGTAAAAAACACTGAGACTGTTGATTAATGATTGACACATTTTTGTTGACAATAGTGACGTGTTTTCTGTAGCTGTTTCTGTATGCTTTGCTTAGTTTACTTACTTACCACATATGGTAAATAACCAGACTTTTAACCGGGAGATCCATGCTTACAACACTGTTGTTGACTGGTGTTTTATTTTGAAACATATATTAGTGATGTTTATTGTTTGTTTTCTGTAGTTTTGTTACATTGTTTCCGTATGTATTTTACTTTGTTTGTTTTTTTTTAAACCGATCCGTGACATTTTTCCACCTAACAAAATGGTTTTCTTGCTTAAATCTAACTGCAGAGGTTTATGTTGCATACAGATGACACACACACACACACACACACACAGGCACACACACAAAAAAAGCATACTAATGACACACAGAATGTCCTGTAATGTAGTGATATTTATATTCTGTGAGACCAGAGTGTTTTTGCTGCATTAAGTTGTTGGCTGCACAGATGAGCTGAAACTCACTATAAAGCTCTATAAAGCCTGGATGTTTAAGTAGCTATATACATATTAGTTACATATCAGTTTTATAATGCCAGTCTAAAAATATGAAAGTGACCAGGACATGTCCTCCCCATCCCCAGTGGACATGATGCCCATGAATGTATGAACAGGTGGCTGGTGTTCAGTCATGTGACTCATGAAACAAATGCAAGTTAGCCTTTACTCCACGGCATCCGGGCTCCCAAGGCTAACATCCAGCCTTTAGACTTTACTGACAGCCAGTCCCTGCATGGCGTTGCCATGGCATCGGGCTGTAGGATGAAGGAATTCACCCACCATTGGTGGAAGTCTGCCTGGAGGCTTCTCAGGATTCTCTCATGCGTCACTCTCCGCAAGCTGCTCTGATGTCTTCTCTCTCTCTTTCACACCTAGACAGCTCCGACTTTGCTAGTTAACACAAAATCATCCATTCTTTCAGCATTTGCAGCTTGGACAGTCCTTCTCTCCATCTCCCACTCTCTTTTTTTACATATCCCAGCTGCCGTTCATTTTTCCTCCACCGTTCAGTATCTCACCGTCACTGTCATTTTCCCTCTAGCTTCTGCTACACTTCCATCCACCTCTTTCCAGATTTGATGTTGCTTGCGCTGTCTTCATTTACCTTCCTCCTTTTCTCAGGCCTCACCATTTCGTCAATCCATTCATCTATTCACCATCTGCCCCTGCTTTTTATTCTTTCCCTCTGCCCCTGCATCGTCCTCCATGCATGCTTCCACGCTTCCATCATTTTCTCCTGACCGACTCTTTCTCCCCCTCGCTCAGTGTCTCAGCTGCCGCCTCCGGCCTCCTCTCATCATGGCTAACACCCCGCTGAGGGTAGGAAGGGACTGTCACACAGCCAAGAGCAAAGTAGCACGCTGGGTGAACAGAGATGTCTCATGTGGAATACGAGAGGCATCATGGGAAAATCTCTTTTCGTCTCCTCAAACTCCCTTTGTGCTCCACTATTTTCTCCTCCCTTCCGCTTTTTCTGACTTTATCTGTATCTTGTTCCATTCCGTTGTTTCTTAGTGTTAATCCGGTTTTCCTGGAGCATGTGCTGTTATCTCAACATGTTGCCTTCCCACGTGCACAAACTCTTTTTCTAATAAAGTCATGAAATTTTTATTCCTACACACTGCCTGGAGAGAAGTAACTGTGTTATGATTCAGGGGAGGCTTACACTTACACTTCAAGTTATTCCTCTCTTGATTTTTAAACCAGATGAAACCTGATCTACCACTATAGAGTCAGTACGGTGTTTTTTTACCGCTGGGTAGGATGTGGCTCAGAGTCCTTTATTGGTATGTTTGAAGACCCCAAGCAGACCTTGCCTTTCAAAAACTGTCATTAAGAATGTGGAGCTATCTGCCTCAACTTATTATCTGACAAAATGTTTGTCAGATTTTTACCAGAAAAAGGCACACTTGATTTACGTGCTTAGATGCCACAAATATTCAAACTAACATCACATTTAAAGCAGCAGTAGGCGGACTGGAGCAAATATGATTTATTTATTGATTTTTTTTTTTTTTTTTTTAAAGGTCACTGTCCTGACAGTAGTGCATGAGACAGGTAATCAGAAACAAAAATCATGTGCCTCTTTGTCCTCCGGTGTCCTCCACTTCTCCTAATGGCATCAAGATGTCAAAGACCAGAGGAAAACAAGCAATCAGAGCCAAGCTGCCATCTCTGAGCTGATTGTTTACATTTGGTCAAATCTGCAACATGAAAAGTTCCTGTTCACACTGTACAGACAGCAACCCCGACACTGATGAAAAACTGCATCTGAAGTTGTGATCTGTGTTTTATATGATTTCTAAACAGGTTTATGGACCACCACTCTAAAGAGTAAATACCGCAGTTTCTGTGTGTGTGTGTGTGTGTTTAGATTTGACTGAGTTCTGACTTTAATCTGAATAATGTGGCCATATTTAGCTACACACCGACCATTTGAACGTCTGACATGGCTTTGTGGCAGCTGTGATGGAGTGAAATTTGAAATCAGCAGTGATGACTCACAAGTATTGTATTCTGTGTGACACTACCATGGAGTACTAAGTTGATAGATTTAAATGCTAGTGTTCACAGCATATATTTCTGATTTTATATTAAAATGTGCGTGTGTTAATTTTCCTTTTCTAGCTTTTAGACTTTATCCAGCCCAGTCACACACCAGTTGTGAAATAGTCACATAGACATGGATTTCACTTTTTTTCATGTGTCAGCATGAAAACCATTCATATGGAACCCACATAATTGTGAAACAGGAAGTATAAAGAGCATTATGTACTGCGGAGAGGGGGTCTGGGTGGGTGGGTCAGAAAAGGAGACTGGTTTTCATGTCCCGTGTGAAACCACAAGTCAGTGCTGACTTGTCATGTAACTTCTATACTTACACTGAACAAAAATATAAACGCAACACTTGTTGTTTTTGCTCCCATTTTTTATGCGCTGAAGTCAAACATGTAAGAATTTTTCTGTGTAGAAAAAGGCCTAGTTCTCTCAAATATTGTTCACATTTGTCTCAATCTGTTAGTGAGCATATCTCCCTTCTGAAATAGTCCATCCAACTCACAGGTGTGTCATATCAAGATGCTGATTAGACAGAATGACTATTGCACAGCTGTGTCTTAGACTGGTCACAATAAAAGTCCACTCTAAAATGTGCAGTTTTGTCACAGCACGATCCCTCAGATGTTGCAAGTTTTGAGGGAGCGTACAATTGGCATGCAATGATATGGAAGTTACAGCACCTCCAGTTATTACTGCGATCTATTCCTAAACCTAAATAAGTAGTTTTATTTTGAAAAGACTGGAGTGGAAATTGGGGCTGCACGGTGGTGCAGTGGTTAGCACTCTCGCCTCACAGCAAGAGGGTCGCAGGTTCTATTCCAGCTTGGGGCTCTTCTGTGTGGAGTTTGCATGTTCTCCCCGTGTAAGCGTGGGTTTTCTCCGGGTACTCCGGCTTCCTCCCACAGTCCAAAGACATGCTGTTTAGGTTAATTGATGACTCTAAATGTCCCGTAGGTGTGGATGTGAGTGTGAATGGTTGTCTGTCTCTATGTTTTCTGTCTCCATGTGCCCTGCGATGGACTGGCGACTTGTCCAGGGTGAACCCCGCCTTCGCCTGATGCCAGCTGAGATCGGCTCCAGCCCCCCCGCGACCCCTAACGGGATAAACGGTTGACGATGGATGGATGGATGGACGGACACATGACACACATGCATTACGTGTTGCTGGACGGCAGTAGCTCAGTCTGTAGGGAGTTGGCTTGGGAACCGGAGGGTCACCGGTTCAAGTCCCGACATGGACCAAAAACTGAGTGTGAACTGGTAGCTGGAGAGGTGCCAGTTTACCTCTTGGGCACTGCCGAGGTGCCCCTGAGCAAGGCACCAAACCCCCAACTGCTCGGGGCGCTTGTCAGGAGCAGCCCCATCACTCTGACATCTCTCCATTAATGCATGTTTGTGTGTTTCAGGTCTGCATGTACCATGTATGAGTCTAACAGAGTGTAAATTGAATTTCCCCACTGTGGGACTAATAAAAGGTAGATCGAGATCTAGATAAGAAAACACACAAAATATATGTTGCTGAAAGTCATGCTGAGCGAAAAAGGGAAGTTTGTGTCTATGTACATGTATCAAATGGATTAAAGTCCATGACTATTTCCCAGGCTGCTGTGAGACTGCTGACAGAAGAGAATGACAGCAGGTGATTGGGTCAGGGTGACATTCAGTGAGACGGCGTTGGATGTTGCATTACATGTTATGCGTGTTAGACTCACACAAACACATTTCATTCACGTAAATACCATGAAAGAGGGAGTCTCAGTCAGAGGTGTGACTAAAGTGGCTGCAGATGGACACAAACTGAACAACCTGGCTGCTGCATGCGTACAGCTGGTGGAAGTGAACACTGCCATGAGATTACATAATGTTAGCAGTGATGAAGATATGAGAACATTTAATGGTTAGTTATCAAAAAACAGAAGAATAATCCATTTTTTGTAGGTGGAATCAAGGAGAACAAATAACACCTGTGTTTTGGGAGGCTGGTAGCATTTTTTTTTTCATTATATAAACTAATGATAAAATAACATAAATTATGGCATTTCTACTAATAAGTGAATATCATTAATCATGATTTTTTGTTAATTAGTAACTGAGTTGAATTAATTATAAAGTTACCGTTTATAAATGATGGTTATTATAAAGTGTCACCTATAATTGTGTATAGTTTTGTACATTTTAATTTCTTTATTGTGGTGGGCTATTGTAAACTGAAAGTGTTTTTGTGCCGATTTGACTGTGTTTCGGATTTAAACCAAATGCTAATAGGGAACTTGAAAATTTTAATGAAGCAATCTGTAACCTTTGTCTGAAGGTGGCAGCATCTGGAGGCAACCCCTCTGATCCACACACACTGCCAGACACACAGCCATCCATCACGTGTTGTGTTGCACTGATGCAGTGAGCAAATCTATGCATGAGATGGCTCAGCTGCATGTGAGCTGCATCTCTTGTAGATATTCGACGTCACATAGTTCATAGGAAAAACAGACAGGGAAAGGGACTTTTTGACAATATACATAGTATATTATGTTATATTTGACATCATAAATGAGTACAGTTTTAATGCATATAATGTCAATGTCTGCCCATGGGCTGTGTGGCTGCTCTAACCTGTTAACATAGATGCCAGCATAACAAACAACAGGTACCACGCGGTCCTGACATTCCCTGCGTTGAAACGCTATTACACAAGGTTCTGCAAGAATGGGGGTCAGAAGAGCATAAAGTGTCCTGTCTAATGATCGACAGTGGAAGCAACATACAAATGTCTGTTCATAACTTAGGCTGACCCTGGCTGAGCTGCTTTGGACACAACCTGAACCTCACTGTGTCTGACACCGTGGACAGGATGGAGGCCGTGTCATGGCAGTTTGGCAGGCAATCAACGGCATGATGGGAGCTGCAGAAAGCCCCGTTCAAGCTTGGCCTCCCAGAGCCCTTACTGATGGCGATGAGTTTATTCTTAGGTAATAGCCTATTGTTTGGTGACCAAACAGTGAAAGATTGATAAAAATAGAATATATTAAATAATGATAATAAAAGCCAGACAAAATAGATGGATTTTCTTTCCACCTCAGTGTGGGTAGTTATAATTATACCACACCCTAAGCAGTCAAGTAAGAAGCAGTCATCCTCGGGTGGACAATATTGCCTGCCGTGAAACAAGAGGGAGATGAAAAAGAGGAGAGAACCACCACCAACTTTATTAAAAAGAAAAGTAGGTGCCACAGCAACTTCCTGAAAAGGTGGCTGCGGAGATTGTCACTTACGCTCTAGTCCTCCATCAACACAGAGGAGGATGCTCTCATGTGGTGGAAAGTAAATGAAGTGAGGCTTCCTCCAAAAACTACCTTTGCATGTGTGCTATAAGCTGTGCATCTGTGAGTGTTTCAGCACGGCAGGGAACATAGTCCCCCCACAGGATCCCCTCTTCAGCCAGGTAGGGTAAGCATGCTGCTTTTCCTGACAAAGAACATGTAAAGCACTGTTGCCAATTCATAATTTAGTTTTCATTTCCTTTTTTTTTTATTTTGAAAAGTTTTTTTGACATTTAATTTACATCATACTGCAATGTAGAATGCTTTATTATCTCTATTTGTTTCTTGAAGTTAGCTTAGGTTTTCTAAAGGGAATCTGGTGCTTGGGAACACTATCGCTTTTGACCACAGGAACTGCCAAAATCAACACAAAATGAAAGTTCGTTGCAATTGCTTTAACTACTCACCATGTCTACCCTTGCAAATACTGTAAATTGTGTTTGTGTGCAGTGGTTAGCACTGTTGCCTCACAGCAATAGGGTTGCAGCTATGAATCTGGCTTGAGCCCAGTGCCAGCTGGGATCAGTACACACTGTATTCTGCATTCCTGAGTCCTATCCAGTATGCAGTGGTTACAGAGATGCATTTTGCAGTATGCTATAAATCACGCTTTAGGCTTCCAGCTCTTAAATCACTGGATAAAAGAAAACAAACTTGTACCACTATTGCCATATTTATCTCATGTTGCAATCTCCAGCTAATATTATAAAACTGCAAACATTCAAAATTTCTAGCCTCAAAAATGTTCAGAAGTGAATTTAGCGATGAAATATTTACAGAAAAACAGCTGTTGACAGCTGTAGCCTGTACTGCTCCAGTGCTTTGCATTGTGGGATACAGTAGACAAGGTAGACAGGTCCTATACAGACTGGACATTTTTTAAGTATTCGCATTCTACATAATACATGCTACATTTTGGTCAAATTCGTATGTACTACTAGTAGTGAATGATATTTTCAATACAACCTTTGTTTTATATACTTGATAAGTAAGGATGTTATTGTTGGTCAATGGAGATGGAATTGTTTTCCAGAACAGGGAATTAGTGTTTAATATTGACAGAATAAACAGCTGTATTGTATTTTAGTAGTGATTTGTCATAAGTGTATTAAATGCAGTTGGTAACCGCAAATGAAAATTAGCAACATTTACACAATTATAGTGCATAACAGAACTTCATACAACTAAGAAACTGGAAATATCAAACACAAAGAAATCTAATAAAATCTACTTATTTACTTCATAACAGTAAATCTTACAGATATATCAGATATATAAGATTTACTTAATATTTTCAGGACAGACAACCCTGTCTATGAAAAAAAATAAAGTCAATTTACTCTTTTTTACATTTAGTTTAAAGAAATATAAGTTATAACTTAAAATAATTAAGTAACATTTACTTAATATTGTCACAGATGTTAAGTTTAGTAATAAGAACATTTTACCTGATGCTGGCAAGTGAATTGTACTTGACATTACAGCAGTAATTTTTACTTATATTTACTTTATTACACATTGTTACAGGGATTTTATCAAGTAAATCCTACAAATTGTTTTTTTTTCATTGCATGAACTTCTTTATACTGACTGCACATTGTTGGTAATGCTAATTTTGATACATTTCAGCATTCAACATGACATGCTCCATCATTTATAATCTCCTGTGTGTGGAGGCTGAATCTGAATCCAGTGTGGGAAAGGTGGACTGAATTATCTGAAGGATTTTATCTTTAAATAAGAGTTTTTATTACATTACAGTTGTAAAATAACAAGTTGTCATTCCCAAATTGTCAAATACCACCATTGGAAATGGCATTGGATACCAATGCAGCACCCTCTAGCAGCAGTATGTGATGAACTGGACTTTCAGCTGACTTCAATATAAACCACCCATGGCATTATTCAACAGTTGGAGCAAGTCATATTGTATTAATAGTGCGAGAATCTGCTATGGGCGGGTGAGAGATGTGGTCAATGGGTCAATCAAAAACAAGACTTTCACAAGGAGACTGATGTTCGTGTCCCGTTTGATACAAAAAGTAACTGTGACTTATTTTGGCACATCAGTCTTTAGTCACGTGACTCGGTATTCGGTAGTCCCATGAGTCTCTAATCAGTGAAGTTAACGTCCACCAGGACTGTTTCCTAACCATGCCAAGTATTAGTGTTGTCTAAACCTAACTCACTGTGAAAGTGGAAGTTTATTTTGAAAGGACATTGTGCATGTAACAAGTGGCACACCATCCCTGGTCCCCCTCCAAAAGTAAGAGGGATACCCCCTTCATCGGTGTCCTTATTTCTTCTGTCAGGTTCAACAGCCAAATAGATGCACAGGAGTTCCCTGCTGGTTAGAGAGATTGGCCGGTTTGCTGAAAGGTTAAAACGTCAATCCTCGCCACAGCTATATGATAAATTACTCCGCCCTCGACTCTGAGACTAAACCACTACCTGCTCACTTACTGTGCAGCAGTCACCCTGCTGAAGAGTGTCAGCTAAATGTCATCAATTAAGTGTTAACATGTAACCCAACGCCAAAATGCTGTACCGCCTTGTAGGTGTCTGGATACTTGAAAGAGCACCATTAAGGATATAAAGGTCATCACCCGAAACACTCCAGCACCTCTTAGCCACAAGGGAATAGGAGATATTTGTTCTCCTTTGGAGATGCACCAAACTGTAAATCATTGAGGGCTCCAGTAAATCATCTCTGGTGTGAATGAGTGCAGATTTAATGGGACACCATCTGGTTTACTCAAATAATATACATGGCATTTGACACTTTGAAGAGATTTTAAAGAGACCTGATGATCCGTCACTACTCTGAGTTTTACATCATAAAGAGCCAAAGTTGAGTGCAGGTTAAGCATCAACAGGCCAGACAGCATCATACATTTTAAATCAGATCATTTTAGGTTTTGACCTTTATCTGATACGAGTTTCTGGTGCACAGTGTTTCATAAATTACTGAGCGTGTGTCAGACAGCCAGAATGACATTTTACCACAGACTATGAGGTCTTCATTTCCATGTATTGGTTTATGTGGTACACCTAGCTAAAACTAATGCAGTCCAATATATAATAAAACTGTTTCAGAGAGGTGTTTATTCACCTAGATCATTTTAGAGGATGTAGTTTGTGGTGCTGCAGAAATGGAATATAATAGTATTATTATTATTATTTCTTTCTTTCAACACACTTTCACTCTCAACTCGTCAAATTCCACCACTTGGTCAGTCAGAGACCGGCGTACAGGTTACCCCTCTTGTGTTACATTTGGACGGACCGGGGACCGCGTGTACATATACACTTGTTACATGCACTTTTAAAATAAACTTTTGTTTTCACAGAAAGTTAGGTTTAGGCAAGACAACTGTAACTGCATTGTGTTGTTTAGATTAGATAGATAGAAAGACACTGGAGGCTCTGGAGGCTCTCCCTGTCAAACCAAAGTGCAAACATACCCATTTTGTGTAACTATAAAAAAAAGAACAAGATAGACATAGAGTGCATAGTGTTACACAACCACTTAGGAAGGGTTAGGAAATGGTCACGTTGAATTTGATGATGACTGATGACTCACATTACTACTGACTGATATGACATAATAAATCAGCTTTCATTTTTAGTTTCACATGGGACACAAACACTATGTCTCCTGGTTGAAAGTCTTGTGTTTGTTTGACCCATCCACCACCCCTCACAGCCACTCTTAGTGGACTCTCACACTATTAATTCTACGTCACTTGCTATGATTGTTGAATAACACGGTGGGTGGGTTTACTTTGGAGTTAGTTGAAGCCCGTTCCATCACACTCTGTTGCTAAAGGGTGCCTCCATGCGTTGGTATCCGATGCAAAAAGTCTAAAATGCACGCAGAATGTCCATAAAAGTCAGGCTGTTTATATGCCTTCCCAAGAGATCAGGTTGGGTGAGTAGGACATGACTCTAATGTTGGAGTTAGAAACGAGATTGACTTGATACTGAATTTACCGTGTGAGCTGTTGTAATTTTCATCCCTATATTTGTGTTTTTATTGTTATTTGACCTTTATGTGCTCTAACACCAATAACAAACTGCACTTCATTAGAAATCCAAGCATTGTATAAGATAGATCTGTTTCTGGCATGTAATAAAACCTAAATCACTGCGGCACAGCTTAAAGTGGGATCTCCATTTAAAGGTGGTCACATTCCTCCAGCTAACCTCATATCGTGAGATTACCACTGATGCAGACTGACCCTTGGGCTGTGTTACATGGACCATGCCTCTTCTTGGCTCTAATTTGCAGCTTATCTGGTCTCCAGTGCACCTTCAGATGCCTGCAAGCTGTCCTGTATCTGTTAGCTACCGAACAGGTGGGACACGAGGAAGTGGAGATAAGATGCATAGCACCATAGGGAACGCCCGGAATGGCGTGGATGGCCTTTCGCAGGCCACTTGTGTATTTGTGCGTGCGTGCATGACCCTCATTTGACCAAATGGCAGTTACGTGTTGATGTGTTCTGCTGGCGTCATGATAATTATATTTCTGTACACCCGCTGCGTGTGTGTGTGTGTGTGTGTGTGTGTGTGTGTGTGTGTGTGCGCACAGATCAGCCCTGTATCAGAGATATCTGGCTTCGGGTCAAGGCACCAGCTGATCTCACTGGTTCAGAGACACCGCATGGACAGTTGTCAGTAACACTGATTTATGACCCATAGTGCAGTGCTTGGCTGCTACACCACATCCCTTAAACACGATATCAGTTTATTGTTTCTCCTCTCTATTGGATTTTCTTGGCATTTTATTCTACAGTACATTCAATAGATCCACATGGAGAAATGGAGAAAAAAAAAAAGAAGTCAATAGACGTACCACACCAGAGCTGCACACAGATTCTCCACTGCACTGATTCGTTTTTCAAGCAAACTAAAACTAATGTGTTTCAACAAATGGATACCATACAGGATTATATATATATATATATATATATATATATATATATATATATATATATATATACTGTATATATATAGAAAAGGCTAAATAAACCTAACATAAAGATAAGAAATCATTAGTGAAATCATTTTATGTGTGAAAAGGTGACAAAAAGCTGTCAAACTAAATAACAGCAAACATAAAATAATAAAAAAAAATTAAGTGAAACAAAAACAGACATTAATTGGAGTAATAATACAGCAGGACAGGTGCAGCTTAAGGGCTATCTTTAAGTAATAAACATCATACATACAATAATCATCTTTGTCACACACACCTTTATTGGTAATATCTTCAGTTCATTCAGAGTGCCAACGACTGGAAACAGCCTCTCGGTGAAAGTGTGTGTGAAGATGGGTATGTGTGTGTTAGTATCAGGATCAGAGAATCCAGATCCACTCTGACCCTCTGAAGCTTCTTCTGGACTAGAAGAGCAGAGGCTGGACCTGGTGGTGACCATGCAAAGTATTTACCTTCATCGAACACTATGCTCCATATTCCAGACTGTATGTGCCTTTCCTTTGGACATACTCTCCTAACTCAGCCCGTCTCCAGTCTGTACTGTCTTCAACTTCGACATCCCAGCTGTGAGTCCCTGAGTGAAATCCCTCAGAGCCCAGGACAGACCAGTGTTCATCAAAGCCCTCTGGATTACCAGGAAGCTGCTGTTCCTCTCCTCGTCTCCCACTGGTCAGATCTTCAGACAGGATGAGTTCTGGACCAGCAGTGTTTGGATCCAGAATCACAGGAATGTAGGAGACCGTCTCCTTCATCTTGTTCCAGATGTTGAAGGTCAGGTTGTCCAGGTGTTTGGCCTCATCTATCAGAGCTCCTGAGAGCATCTCTGGATCCACTGCAGCCTTGTAGTTGTGCAGGAATGAGACGTCTTCAGCTCGCAGCTCCTCCTCTGTGACTCCGACTGGGTCTGAAAGAGCAGCTGGCTAAAAAACAGGTTCTTTTTACACCCAGTTTAAAGGTGGTTCTGCTGTTGAAGATCGTATTACAAACTGGACACTCACATATTACACTGACATGAAAAAAATGAGTAACGCTGTGTCACGAACACCGGTCTCCTGGTGGAAAGTCTTGTGTTTGTTTGACTCACCCACCACCCCTCCTACCTGACCTGAGCAGACTCTCACACCATTAAAGCTTCATCACTTGCTCCAACTGTTGAATAACATCACAGGTGGGTTTACACTGGTGTTAGTTGAAAGCCCAGTTCATCAAATACTGTTGCTACTGGGTGTCTCTATGTGCTGGTTGCCGAGGGGTACTGACCAATGGTTTTTGATGAGTTGGGAGTGAAAATGTCTGCTGGTGAACCTGCATGATTTTGTCTGATCCAACCCGAAGCCATTCTTCACACTGAAGGGCTCATTTACTTATATTATTATTATTATATAGATCATATAGAGGCATCAGTGTTAAACTGAAACTGTTTCATAACCAGTTAAAAGTTCCCACAGTAACTTTAATTCAGAGAGTTTGTTGAGCTTGGGGCTGATCCTGGCAGGTGTAGATGGAATTACAACTTATTGTTTACCCTCCATAACTGTAGGCAGTACCTCCGACTGAATATTTGTAAAGGTGTTTGCTTGAAATACCTGGAGACCCATTAAAAGAACAGTGTATAATGTTTTGGGGAATCTATTGGCAGAAATGGAATGTAATGTTTAAATGTTTTTAATTGTGTATAATCACCGTGTTTCCGTTAGCTTATAGAATGAGCCCTTCCTCTCTACATAGGGAGTGGATCCTCTTCACAGAGTCCGCCATGTTGCTCTGCCATGTTTGTACAGCAGCCCAGAATGGACAGAATAAACACAGACTAAACACTGGCTCTAGAGAGAGCCTTTCATGTTCCTACGTTACCTGAAGGCCACCGTAGTTCTCCAAAACACGCCTCAGTGTGCAAAACAATGGTACCGCCAGCTGCCGTCTGACTTCTGTTTCTTCTGAAGTAGTGTTATTATGGTTACTATGGATGACCTCTGAGTGAGGAGAACAGCGTTACGGCAGTTTTGCACTCGGCAGGTAATGTTACTGCAGTCTTGGAAAAGGAGGAGTGAGGGGTGAGGCCCTCAGTTGTTAACAATCTGCAACGACTAAGTCCTACATGCTACATCCATCCATCTTAAACCGCTTATCTCGTTAGGGGTCATGGCATTGGGCGAAGTCAGGGTACACCCTGGACAGGTCGCCAGTCCTGACACATAGAGATAGACAGCCTTTCATCAATTAATCTGCATGTCTTTGGACCCCTAACACGGGGAGAACATGCAAACTCCACACAGACGGGCCAGATTTGAACTTTGTAAACTGTTTGCACTCACCTTAAAAGGCACAGACACTGCCCAGTGCTAAATGTTAACATGGCAAGCACTGTACTCTAAACCTGCATCATGCATAGTACACAATGTAAGTACTTTACCTTTTGTCTGCTGCAAAGTACCAGTTCAGATTGAAGTGTCATTGCCAGAAATGAAATCGCAAATCACTGGGTTAATTACACAACCTCGACAGGAGCTTTTCAAGTCAGTGTACATGTAGTGTGATCATTACAGTGCTGAAAACTCATTACAAAGAGTAATGAGTCAAATCTATACACAGGTTTCTACAGATTTTCTATTTCCATCCACACTCTTCAAGACTTTAATTTCTGGGCTTCAATATTTGTCAGAGAGTTTGTTTATTACAGATAATCACCAGTAGCAGTATGTCATTTGCAGTGTGGGAGGAAATTTCCTGATTGTGTTTGTGTTTTCAAAACCAGGAAGTCACGGAAATTATATTTGTTCAATTAACCTGCAAGCACTAAGCAGCATTTCCTGTATAAAACCAACAGAAAGGCAAGTTTCCATTTAAATAAATATATTTAATATAATGAGTTCCAATAATATTTCAAATTAAAATACAGAGCAGAATGTGTGTTTTGCATCGATGGGATTTGACGTGTTTTTATTTGTTTGTTTGATATTGATGAGTCACATTATCTCCATGTGAGAATGAGTCAGGCACAGATTCTGATAGAGAATGAGAATGATGGCCAACAGATGATGTGATTCAGACCATAAAACTACAGACCTGACCTTCTGATAGTCTGAAACATCATTTAGAAGTACCTTTTCTTCAAAGTGATGTATCTACACCCAGATATTATTCGCAATGAATTCTCCTTGGTTTGTTTTCCAGACTACAGAATGACATGAATCAATCTGGGCTGATATGAATCATCAAATTAAGTTAAGAATTGCCTCATTATAATCTCTTCTATATGTCTGACTGTGAAAGTTGACACTTGATCTTGGCATGTGTTACCTCTAGGCCAGATTATTGCAGCTCCTTATTATCAGGCTGCCCCAATAATTCCCAATTTAAGACTCTCCAGTTGGTCCAGAATGCTGCAAATCATATTTCTCCCATGTTAGCTTGTCTGCACTGGCTCCCTGTAAAACCCAGGATATAATTTAAAATATGTCTCCTCCCCAAAGCCCTTAATGATCAGGCACCATCTTATATTAAAGAGCTAGGGCCCCATTACCCCACTGGAACACTGTGCTCTCAGAATGCAGCGGTTTTTATATATATATATATATATATATATATAGTTATATATGTAGTTACTGCCCACCGCCCACCAGCCGGGTAAAACTTTCTCAGTTTACAGCTAAACAGTAACTACAAGATGTATCTGAGAACATTTGAGGGGAGAAATAGAGAGTAACAGCATACTGATTGATATTTGATCAGCGCTGCCTAGTTTGACTTGGTCACAGTTTGCAAGTGACTGACAGCTGTGGCAGAGCTGACAGAGACGGCAAGACAGATTTTTGATGCTTAAGTCAGAACATGTGATAGTTTCTGGACAATATATGTCATTGTTTTGTGTTGTTGGTTTTCATGAATAAAAATATACATATATTTGCATAAAGCAGCATATTTGTACACTCTCATGTTGATAAAAGTATTGAATACCACAAATCTCCCTTTAAGGTACATTTTGAACAGAAAAAAATGCAATTCATTTGCAATTGAATTGACTTGATGTGATAAAGAATCCTAAATTCAAGGTTCACTAATGTAGCTCAAAGACTACCTGTTATCAGTCACATTAAGGACAGAAGTCCTGTACTTTGGTCGGGCGACGATGCCCGAGCAAGAAGAAGACCTTAGGACAGGTTTGGAAGCATTTAGTCTCTGTATGTGAGTGGACTGTAAAGAAGCAGGCAACAAACTGACTGGTTCGTGGTCAGCACCATTTGAGCACCCCTTGTTAAGACAGTTTGGTAACACTTCATTTTACAGGTCTGCAAATTTCATGGTAATTAGGTGATAATTAGCAAGTAACCTATTTGAAATTTATTTGAATGTACTGCAAAATTAACCCAATATTTACCTCAGAATGTATTGAAAACTACTATATTATAAACATTATTTAATAATCATATTCCACTATTTCCCAATAGCTGGAAATTTATTTAATACATTTCCAGGAAAAGAATACAAAGTTAATTGATCAGCTTTATTTACATGTTTATTGGTGAATTGGTGATAATTAGCAAATAACTTCTTTGAAATGTCTTTAAAACTCCCTGAATCATGACATCAGTTTCCAGTTTCAGTCTCAATGGTGAGATTTGTGTCTGATCACTGTCTTCTATTAGTTTTGGTTTCCCGCCTCTGATGAAGAGCAGCGCACAGCCGCTTCTCAAGACAAAGGGCCCTGTTTTAACCATTATGTGCTATGTTAGCATATAATTATTATATCATGTTTGTAATAAAGTAATTTTCGATACATTCTGAGGTAAATATTGTTGTAAATAATTTGGCAGTAAAAATAGATTTCAAACAAGTTACTTGCTAATTATCACCTAATTACCATAAAATTTGCAGACCTGTAAAATTACCAATAGTTTTTGTTGGATACGGTCTGCAAAGAACAACTTGAAATATAAGAATATTCAGAGCCATGCTGCTATGTGAAGAATCCATACATTCACACAAGTCTGACAGAAAAGGAGAAAGTTTCAGCTCAAATAAAACAGATCAGTAGAGGCCTTTTCTCAACTTCATTTCCTCCTGTTTTGTTTTGATCGTGTTCTGTAAAGGGATCCACTCTCTATATTTAATCCACTTTGATGTCATGTATGTCTGACACCTAACAGGCAAACCCACATTCTCTCACGTCTGCCTTTTCACACAGGCAGGTTTCCATCTCACGCTATTCTGGCCTTTTAGCACCTTGCTGCCTTGTATCCTCCTCAGGGACACGCAAGGCACATAAAGGTGCCGGAGACCAAAACACACGATAACAGGAAGACCTGATAATTGTTGCAACACACACACCTCTAAGACAGCCTCACACGCACACACACACACACACACACACACACACACACACACCTAAAGACTGGTGCTTTCAATATTTCAGGGAACATTGTTCGTCATGAGAGTAGAATGAATAAATAAATCAAAAGGACTCTCCCTCTCCATTTCTCAATTCATGTCCTCACTTTCTCTCACTTTGCACCTCCTCCTCCTTCCCAGTGTCTCTGTCTCAAATATTACATAATGGCAGTGGTGGTGGTATTGTGAGGTTAAAGTCTGCATATAACAAAATGTATAGCGTCTGGGTTGCCATGGCAACAGACTCCGAGCCCACAAAGTGCAATGGGAGCTGCAGGTGATGTCACACAAGCCTTTTAGGTGATTGACAGCTGCTCAGAGACAGCAGACTCCAGATCAGCTCTGATTGGTTGTTTTCCTCCGGTCTGTGAAATCTTGCAGATGCCATCAGGAGGACCTTTTTTTTTTTTTTTTTCAGATTACCTGTCTCATGCACTACTTTCAGGATATATTAGGACATTTGCTCCATTTCTACCCACTGCAGCTTTAAGTACTGTTATGTGGGTACTTCCACTATATGCTTCTTCACACTTCCACTCCACTACATTTCAGAGGGAAATATATTTTTGCTGCACTATGTTTATCTGACAGATACACTGGTTGCATAATCACAATCTGTTTGGTTTGTGATTTCTTGCAGAAGAAAAAAAAAGTTGTGTCTCTTACGTTTCAGATGTGAATGAGTTGTCAGTTCCACCAGAGAGATTTCTCTCCTTTAAACTCTCCAAATGCTAAATATTTCATTTTTTGTCCTGAAATAATACTTGTGTACTTTTACTGCTGATAATTGATGAAGCTGATACTACTTAAAAATCTGAATAATTCCAATACTTCTGAATCCACCACTGAAATGAGTACAAGCCTCCTCATTTGATGTGCTACTCACATATTCGCCTTTAAATGATGCACTAAGTCAAATTTAAAGCCTGGAGCTGCTGAGTTTGTCTTGTTCATTTTGAAGGTGGAAATCTATGGTGATTTCTAGCATACTGAATGATAATCAAAGGAAGATGGGACACTGCCATGTTTGTTTCCCATCACTGCACTAAGTTATGGCTTTGTCATGAATTGATTAAGGTTTCAAAATAGCCCGTAAAGGAATGTAATTCAGCGCGGTTCATCTGGGCTAGCAATGTGATGTGATCATTAATTTGTATTACAGAGATTCCCAAAAGACGATAATTCCCCCAGTTTTGTTTTTTGACAGTGAACTCGGAGGCGATCATAAATCATACTTTTCTCGTACAAGGCGGTACAAGATGTCCCGTCCAAAAGCAATTCATCATATTAATCAATGTGTCACCACTGTACTGTCTTATATTCTCACTTTTTCTTCTCGCTGAACTCAAAGATGGAGAGTTAATCCACAGACGTGAGATTTTAAGTGTACAGATAAAAGTGAACAGAAATTAAAGCAGGAACTTTGACGCTAACTTGCTCCTCAGTGATGACTTCAGGAACAACATGTTCGAGGAACAGTTGGTGCTTTCTTTTCCAGGTGGAGGGGAGGTCATATTCAGTCAAGCACTAGGAACCAGAGGAGGGGCAGAGTTTATGAAAAGGGGCTGGAAGCTCAGCTGTGCCCTTCGTCCTGCATTCAGACACACCTGAGAAGCAGAAGCTGAGGCCAGCCTTTGTTTGGTTATGATTCGGTGGGTATTCTTTTTATTTTGTTTTTATTTTTTCCAAAAAATTATACACTGAGTTAATAATATCACATAGAATAATACTGTATGTACATTAGTGTTTGGTGAGGGACTAAAACCTGGAGTGATTGCTTCAGCATATCAGCCAAGAATCACTGTATGCTTAATCCTGATGCTCTTGAATACAGTAGAACATATTCAGCTGTGTCACAGCATTTCATGAAATAGTCACAAAGTTGAATCTATTCGATTTGGGTACATAGAAACAAAACAATTCAACATTGTGGTTTTTTCTGCATTTTCCTGAGAACGTCCAGCAGCACGTGTCTTTTCAAAATAAAAGTACTTAAATAGCTTTAGGAAAAAATGGCAGCATGGCAGTAAATGGATAAAATAACACCAGAAGTGACGTAGCGTGTGTACAGAAGTTACATGACAAAAACTACTTAGGTGTCTTTAGGAAAAGGTCGTGGGAAGTAAGGAAGTTACGTTACAAATGAATCAACTTTGACTTGTGGTTTCATACAAGACATGAACACCGGTCTCTTGAGTGAAAGTCTTGTGTTTTTTGACCCACCCATTCACCCTGACTTCCTCCTTCTGGTGTCTGCTGCACTCTATACTTCCTGGTTCACAATTACATGGATTACATTGAAATTAATATTGTGCCGACCATTATGAAAAAAAAAAAAGTGAAATTCATGTCTGTGTACACAAATGAATAAGTTAAATTTGTGACTATTAAACGAACTACTGTGCGACGGGGCTGTCATATTGTAATTACAAGTTTCTGGCTTGTAAACAGCCTTCACATCAAGATCCACAAGTCAGAAAGTTGATTCTGATTGGCCAATTGTAGCTTTATATGGTCTTTTTATAGCAGATCGTTGTTATGTATAACAGACCATTGCTATGTGCACAGTTCTGATGTCAGACTCTAGCATTTTTGTGTCAAATTATCAATTTCTTAAGTAAGTAGCTGTGTAATAAGTGGGATAATGTACATCTAGTGGGTCATTGCTGTGAAACAGACCCCTTCAGGGTGATGAGAGACCCCCAGGCATGTTCAGCGTGTGCAGCATCGCCCTGTCAGGGTTTCTTTCACAACAATGACCAGTTTGCCGTACATTGTCCCTTACTTAATGAATAAATATTGTTAATACACAGTATTCAAGTACAGCAAGGTCGATGTGAATTTATTTAGCATATTTTGCAAAATGTTGTCATTGTTCTCTTTTTTTGGTATTTTAATGTGCTTTTGTTTTATTTAGTGTTCAAACAGCTGAGGGCCAAACTGCTAGAAAAGCCAACCACAAAATTCCCAAAAAATAATTTTAGCGGAACACTACACTAATTTCCCAGAGGTACCAGTCTAAATCCACATTATTTATATGCTTTATTTTTCTTTTTATTTGTTGATTTATCTACTTTTTTAATTTTTTTACTTTAAATAACACATTCCCTTTCTTTGACCTGCATTTGAGCCTGTCAGTACGGTGAAAACCTGATACGTTTCAATCTGTGTACTTCCCATTAAAGCTATAGTAGTGCATGAGGCAGATAATTTGTGAAAAAATAATGTTCCTCTGTATGCTGATAATGGCATTTGCAAATTCCCACTTCCTGAACAAACAATCAATCAGGGGTGAGCTCTCTCAAAAGCAGCTGTCAATCACTGCTTGAAACTCACAAGCTTCGATCAAACTCCAAGTAGGCAGCGATTCAAATATGAATCAAATCTGTTACTATAAAGCTACTACTACTATTCTTTGGATAAAATGTTTTCAGCAGTATCTTGTCCTCACTGTTTCGCTATAAAATGGAAAAGTTTGTCACCCAGTGGTCCATGTTGAAAACAGTGGAGCCACTGTGTGCTCTGCAGCCTGTTCTCATCCCCAGGGCGTCAAATACAGAAGCTTTGCCACAGTGTTCGATGCCGCCACACGAGGAACAATTTAGCGCCATTATTAGAAGCACCAAGCTGTCCATTAACTATAATGTAAATCCATCTGCAGCAACAGTAAACGCTCAGAGAAAGTGCTCTGGTGATGTAGTGTACAGAGTGAAAAGACACACCGGGTGGGTGGGAATGGAGGTGGATGGGTCCGACAAAGATAAGGCTTTCATCCAGGAGACAGCTGTTAATGTCATGTTAATAATGTTAATAAAGTATCACTTTCAAGTTACAATTAGGGCTGTCAGTCAATTAAAGTATTTAGTTGCAATTAATTTTAATTTTCATCTTTTCAAAATGTGCCTTCAAGGAGATTTGTTAAGTATTAAATATTCTTATCAAAATGAGCGTGGGCAAATATGTTGCTCTATGCAAGTGTATGTTTATATACTGTATATTAATGGAAATCAATCAATGACAAATATTCAAAACCCCTCACAGGTTCTGCATTTAGCATAAAAATCTGCTCCAGTCATAACATGGCAAACTGCAGCCCAACAGGCAACAACAGCTGTCAGTGTGTCAGAGTGCTGACTTGACTATGACTTGATCCAGACTGACTGGGACTATCAGAAAGTGGGCATGTCTGTAAAGGGGAGACTGGTGGGGACCCAGAGAACCCATTTACATTCACACATCTGGAGGTCAGAGGTCAACGGACCCCTTTGAAAATGGAGCACCATTTAGCCTCCCTCGTGACAAGCTAGTATGACATGGTTGGGACCAATTGATTCCTGAGGTTTTCTAGTTTCATCTTCACTGTAGCTTTAAAACCTGCAACAAACTAAAAATTGCAAGTTGCATTAATGCGCGAAAAGTGACACCAAGGAGTCAACAACAAAGACAAAGCATCGGTATGTGATGAGTTGGGATGAGAACTTGTTGATGGATCGGTCGCCTCTGTTGTAGAGATTCGGGGAGACAGGAACTCATGACAAACAACATGTATCTGGGTGAGCTGTGAGAAATAAACCAGATTTTACATTTCACTTTAAGCCTCCTCGGTGTTAGGTAAACTAATTTGAATGAATTGTAAATAAGATCTTTGGATGAAGCAGTCTCTGGCTCTGGGCCGTGTGTACCTGGATATAATCCTTCACTGATGGGAAGCACTTCTGCTGCTCAATGAAAACCACTGTCTCCTAGTGTATTGTAATAGAACTTTGGCCACCGCCCATCCCCACTGTGACTGACTGAAGGTTAAGTGACTTCCTCAAGGTCAACAGAAACTACTTGTTCAATTTCCTCTCCCAGATTTCCCACTCAGTCTGAGGGTTCACACTGGTATCTGTGCTGTCACGAACATACCACCCCAAACCTGAGTATCACAATGACTCACGGCTGTCACTTCATTTCAACGTGATTTAGCGCCCGATCACAAGCCATAACGCATTAAGTCTGCACCCACCTCTCGACTCATTCCCATTCACAACCTGCAGGAGGAGCATCACCCGGCGGTATGATCACAAGAACGACTGATTAATAGGAGTGGCATCTCCATTGTGACAAACAGATTTCCCTGCTAACCATTCAACGGGGAGTGTCAGTCTTTATTAGACATTTTACTTCCTATATTCATTTGAAACCTATACGGAGGTGGAAGGAAGTTACTACGTGGCAGTAGCTCAGTCTGTAGGGAGTTGGCTTGGGAACCGGAGGGTCACCGGTTCAAGTCCCGCCATGGACCAAGAACTGAGTGTGAACTGGTAGCTGGAGAGGTGCCAGTTTACCTCTTGGGCACTGCCGAGGTGCCCCTGAGCAAGGCACCAAACCCCCAAACTGCTCGGGGCGCTTGTCAGGAGCAGCCCCCTCACTCTGACACCTCTCCATTGTTGCATGTGTGTGTTCAGGTCTGCATGTACCGTGTATAAGTTAACAACAGAGTGAAAAAATTGAATTTCCCCTCGTGGGACTAATAAAGGACTATCTTCTTCTTCTTCTTCTACTTATATTGCTGTAGTCTGAGTAATGTCACATCATATCCATTCTGTACCTGTCAAAAACCAAAAGAAAACCACAGCAAGCCGAAACCAGAGAGTAGAAAACGGCAGAGGGTCTGCAAGGATATGACTGCACCCTAACATTTTAAATCCAAAGTGGTAAACACTACACATACAATGAATATGGAAGCTAGGGCTGTTAATCGATTCAAGTATTTAATCGCATGATTTTCCATAGTTAATCAAGGTTTCTTTTGTTGTCTGTTCAAAATGTACCTTAAAGGGAGATTTGTCAAGTATTTAATAATCTTATCAACATGAGTGGGCAAATATGCTGCTGTATGCTAATGTAATTATATATGTATTATTCAAAATCAATCAATCAATTAACAACAAAAAATAATGCTAAATATATTTCAGGAACCCTCAAACTGCATGGGATTAGCAGAAATCTTGAGGTGAGAGGTCAAGGGACCCCTTTGAAAATGGCAATGCCAGTTTTTTCTCACTAAAGTTTAGCCCAACTTTGCAGCTTTATTTAGTCTCCTTCATGACAAGCTAGCATGACATGTTAGTACCAATGGATTATACAGAAACTAAAGATAGATAAAGATAGATTCCAATAAAACTAAGTCTGCTACAACCTAAAAATCGTGTGTGTTAA
This sequence comes from Pterois miles, assembly GCA_947000775.1. Classification (NCBI taxonomy): domain Eukaryota; kingdom Metazoa; phylum Chordata; class Actinopteri; order Perciformes; family Scorpaenidae; genus Pterois; species Pterois miles. The sequence continues at coordinate 3,075,731 of CAMQGK010000474.1, forward strand.
AGAAAATACTGGCATTAAAATGAATGTGTGTTCATGCCTTATTATCATGTGAACTTTAACAGCCCTAATTGGCTCATAAAACGTGTCAGTGTGTCGTAGATGTCCAAGTGAGTTTCATTTGTATAAGACAAACATGGGTAGTGTGTTCTAAAGTCTGAGCGATCTAGCACAAACAACCACTGAGTTACTGATGCTCAAACAGAAAGTGTTACTATCGTCCCCGGTCTCCCCTACATAGTTGTAAGGCTTCAGCCACAGTGTATATGTGAATTTATAATCTCTAATATTAGGTATGGTAATTTTAAAAAAAAAGAAAACTATTGTGTGCAGAGTAAGAATTAAATCATTCCACAGGCCAGGCCCCGACACTTATTATGTAGCTTGGTAGCTGTGCACCATTTAGCAGGTTTGTATGAATAAGGTTTTGTCTTCAATGACACAAGTGTTGGAGGAGCATAATGACCTCATTCTTAACAATATACCTGCCAGCCAAACCATTTCTTGGCGCACTACAGAGACATTCAGGGAAAATCACCCTGAATGGAACAACTGCGACCTGCACACTTCTTTCTCCCGCTGCTTTTCTCTCCTCCCATGTACTGAACGCTGCCACGACTGCAACAGAGGCTATAATCAGCAGCGGCAGCAGTGGTATTCTAACCAGATGATTATCAGCTCTGTCTTTCTAATATTGTATTCAAATGTTGGAATGAGCGCCCTGCAATTAAAGCCAACCCATGTGGGATAATTCTGAATAAGTCAAATGAATTGTGTGAACAGCGGTGACATGCCGCCGCCCTCCTGTTCTGTATGCTGCTTTCTAAAGGCTTATTTCATTTCCCCTCACTGTGGCTTTCAGCGTGGAACTCCGCCATGTGCCACTGTGGGTGTTTTTCATGTTTATCAAGGATTCCAAGCAGGGAAAAAAATTACCAAATGAAAGGACAACGCTCATCATTCAGGCTGTCTTTTTTTTTTTTTCTATGATAAAAGTATTTTTTTTTTTTCCAGAGCATTACAATTGTTAACTATCATCACTGTAGTTTCTAAAATTGAAAATCCCAAACCACTGACCCTTCACTGCTGAAAAGATGTAAACTTGAAGCCCTGCACTATTAATCTAGTTTCTGTAATTACAGACCTTGATTTTATTCAACAATAAAGGAAAGCAATGATAAAGCAGAGAGGTCAATGAATAGCACAAACATAATTTCTCTTAAAAAAACTGAGAAAAGACTAGTATGTTTGGATTTACTTACAGTTAAAAGTGGGTGCAAGACAAGTGAAAAGTAAGGGAAGGTATGGTAGGAACATGTTCATGTAATTAACAGCTGAAAGTGTCATTTCCTGCAATAAAGTGCCTTCTATCACGACCAATGAGTCAGCTCTTAAATCTCTATCTCATTGTCCATTGTTTTTTGTACTTTCAGCAGAGTGACAGAGTTAGCATATCTAACACAGTGCTCTAACAAGTGGCAGTACTCAAATTCACATGTTGCCATGTGTATTGGTCAGTAACAATAGTCCCTTGTGACTTATTCCTATTTATTCATTATCTTTTTAAGCATGGTATACACAATCAACTGTTTTTGTTTTTTTTGTTTTTTTGTTATATTATTATGCCAGTCCTCCTGACCTCCCCCATGGAGATACACAAGCAATCCCAGAGAGAGAAGATACATGCAGCAAATGTGGGACCAATGGTTACTTCGAAACCCATAATCAAGGCTAATAAAGAAACAGCTGTTAGCCCAGTGTTCCGACATCCATAATCAAAAACTACTCTCACAACTAGAGATTGATGAAATACTACATTAATGCTACTGCTGGGGGGAGTCAGGACGACAGGCCAGTGGGGGGATGCTATCATCACCCCCACAATCCGAGATCAGGTACCAAGCCCCAACAGACACCAACAGCCTCAATACACGAGCTGCTGACCTTAGAAGGAAGATCGTGACCCAACTAGGAACCTGGAGCCCCCGGCGAATACCGAAGCTGAGTTGCCAAGTACCTTCAGAAGATCTGCTAGTAGATCTGAATGCTTCTCTAATGACAATCCCTACGGGAACCATCACTGACAATAATAAGCTGATACACAGTACAGCAACAGTGATCCTTGAGATGCTTGGTTACAAGATGGGTTTAGGACATAACAAGCAGTACCCGCTATGGGAAAGATGGTTAGAGACAAAGGGCAACACGGAGATAAGTTAGCCAGCTAGCAGAGCTGCAGAAAAGGAACATGGTGAATAAAGCCGCACCCAAGACCTACAACAAACTCTCCATGCCTGAGGAACTCGAAACAAAGACTAACAGCTCTGGCCATCCGGTTGAAGAGATACACCAAGGAGGTAGAGGCTAGGAGAATAAACAAGATGTTCTCCACTCAACCAGCCAAGGTGTTTTCTCAGTGGCAGGGAAACAATAACCGGTCAGACCCACCAAGAGCTGAGACAACAGTACTAGAGAGGACATATTGGATAGAGAAGCATCACATAACACCGATGCCCAGTGGCTAGTAGAGCTGACCACAACAACCTCCCAGAACAAGAACCAGTAACCATCTCAGTGGCAGACATCTAGGAAAGAATGTAAAAGATGAAGAGCTGGACAGCACCAGGCCCCGATATGATCCATGCGTACTGGCTGAAGAAGCTAACTGCACTCCATGAACACCTTGCAGCACAGATGAACCAGCTGCTGAGGGATGGGTCCCACCCAGAGTGGTGAACCAGGGCAGGACAGTCCTAATCCTGAAGGACCCCCAGAAAAGATCCATCCCATTCAACTACTGACCGATAACCTGTCCATGCACAACATGGAAGGCCCTGTCAGGCATCATTGCGGCTAAGATGAGTAAGGATGTGGCTCAATACATGAGCGAGGCTCAGAAAGGAATTGGCAGTAACACCAGAGGAGCCAAGCACCAGCTACTGGTCGATAGAGCAGTCGCCCAAGACTGTAAGAACAGACAGACCAACTTGTGCGCTGCCTGGATTGACTACAAGGAAGCTTACGACTCAATGCCACACACATGGATACTGGAATGTCTGGTACTGTATAAGATCAACGGGAACCTAATGGCCTTCATCCAGAACTCGATGGGAATGTGGAAGACAATACTGATACATCAGCGGTAATATTGTTCTAATATTCATTATTGTGTATTTGCGATTTTTATTTTGATGATCTGGAAACATGGTTTGCTGAAACTTTCCTGCCATTAAAGCCACTTTGAATTAAACTGAATAACTGAATTGCTTAGATTTAAATAGTAGTTTCACCTCGTTTCACTTTGTACAACTGATAAAACGTAACCACAATTATCATTTTTTTTCACAAAGTGACAACGGTAGTTCTTCACCTAATTTCTTACTCTTAGTAGTGTGTTTTCAGGTGGGTGATGATGTCCCTTTAGCCAGCGAGCAGCAGCAGCAACTCAGCTCAGAGCTTCGGAGACCAGCACCATCTGGCTCAGTGTCGCTGCCACACGATGGATGACACTGTTCGCCTGCCTGCTTCCCAAACCCTGACTGCGAAGGCAGGACAGCATCCTCAGACAGTAACAGTGGGTGGATTTTACACATGTGCACGCCATATTACTGGCAGCTCACCAGGAGTGAAAATGAGACTGTTCAGCTGGGCTTGGAGAGCCAATTTCCCCACCTTTGAATTCACTACCACATCTCAACACAATCACAGAAAGAGGAAACTGCTGCTTGATATTGTATCTATAATTTGCACCATGACTGCATGGTGCCCCAGAGCAAGTGCAGTTACTTTTCTTAAATTATTACCAGAAATGAGAATAACTTAAAGTTTATGTTCAGTACAATTGATAAACTGGCTAATCCACCACTCACGGCCCTGTTGTCAACTCTCTGTCCAACTAGTGCAGCAGCTAAGTTCTGCAACATCTTGACCAGTGCCTTCTAAGTTGGTCAACATTGTCTGCAGCTGTGTTGCAGATGATGTCCTTGAGATTGTTAATGCCTCCCCACGTTGCAAACATAATATTATAACACCACTGTCTATTCAGGGGTGGATTAAAAAGTCAACAGTAGATAAATAACAGTGGTGTACATTATCTGAAAGCTGGGAACCTGAAAATGAATTTGAGATGCACTCAGAAAAGGATGTTTGTGGCAACAGCACAAGTGTAAATACAATTTTATTTGATTTTGATTTGATTTTATCCTATTAGACGCATGTGTGAAATTGTCATAACTGGCATCTGAATTTTTGAGTCATGGCCATAAATTTGTTTCGTGAGGTCACAGCGTCAAAGTGACCTTTGACCACCAAAATGCATTTGTGCCAGATTTCAACCAAACTTTATTTGCAATGTGAAAAAAAAATCTGGTTGCAAGACAAGAAATTCTGATGGACAACAAATGCAATATGTTGTCTTTTTACTGTTTGCAATTTGCAAGATCTATTTTAATGTTCTAATTAGCAATATTTCCTCAAACTATTGGTATTATTGGTAATCCTTTAAAATATCCACCATTATAAATGATTGTAAATTGATAGTTTAGGAGCCAATCCCAGCTGGCAGTCGGCGAAGGCGGGGTTCACCAATGCAGGGCACATAGAGACAAACAACCATTCACACTCATACAACATACAGTTACAAGAAAACATATGTGAACCCTTTGGGATTACTTGGATTTCTGCATAAATTGGTCATAACATGGGTTCATACTTATTCGTTATAATGTGTGCCACAATATACTAATTTGTGATAAAATCACAAATTATAGCATTCTCATAATTAGTAAACATTATTATTGTTTTATTGTTTAACAGTAAAATTTTCTTTATTATTTATTTATTTTTTTTTAATTTTTTAACTATGCTTATACATGTGGTTACACAAACACACAACCAACATCAAGCTGCTAAAAATCCACACATGCTTCTTTAAGTCAGTGATGTGCGTGAGAGTTTACTGCAAACATCACAGCATTTTGTACTATAATGCTGCAAGTTCGGTGTTACAACTCTGAAGCTCTCGGTCAACAGCACTATGTCCTAAAATCAAAATGTGGACTTTCCTCTTGTTGAGTCATTGATGATCTAACAAGATAATCACACACTCTCCTTCATAATCCATTTTACTTGACCCTTTTGTGCTTATTTCACAGCGCCTATATGAAGGACAATAAAGTGCTCCTGGGAGGTATTTTTGTGACGCCCTGATTCCCTCAACAAAAAGCAAATGGCATTTTCCATTTGGTTCTGGATTACTGTAGAAAATAAGCTCCATGGTAAACACACATTTATGATACTTATTTGATTCTATAAGATAATCTCCACGAATGAACACCACTTTTATGATTTTTGAAACATGAATGCAATCACCAGACGTAAAAAGCTAACGTTCATCTACAGTTGTGTTCAAAATTATTCAACCCCCACAGTAGATAAGTGTTTTTGCAAGTTTGACATTTAGTTTTCATCTTGTTTATAATCACATTAAATAATGACATGTCAAATAGACAAATACAACTGAAATTACAACAAAAATGTTTGTAATACACCAATTAATGGCCTTTCTGTGATTACCTCGTTGACAAAATTATTCAACCCCTTAGGTATGTACAACTTTAGTACTTAGTACAACATCCTTTTGCAACAATAACATCCTTTAGACGTGAAGCATAGTTTGACAAGTTTCTTGCAGCGATCCACAGGTATCTTTGTCCATTCCTCATGGGCAAAGGCCTCGAGTTCATTAACATTTTTTGGCTTGCGTGCTGCAACTGCCTTCTTCAAGTCCCACCAGAGATTTTCAATGGGATTTAAGTCTGGTGATTGCGATGGCCACTCCAGAATCTTCCAGCCCTTCTTTTGCAACCAAGCTGTGGTAGATTTGGAGGTATGCTTAGGATCATTGTCCTGTTGGAAGGTCCAATGTCTCCCAAGCCTCAGCTTTGTCACTGACTGCATGACATCTGCATCCAAGATCTTCTGGTAGTGAACTGAATTCATAATACCTGCACACGCTGAAGATTCCCTGTACCTGAAGAAGCAAAACAACCCCAGAGCATGACTGACCCCCCACCGTGCTTCACAGTAGGCAGGGTGTTGTTTTCTTTATAGGCATCATTCTTTCTCCTCCACACGTACCGTTGATCCATCGGCCCAAAAAGTTCCAGTTTGGTCTCATCACTCCAGAGAACAGTATCCCAAAACCTTTGTGGTTTGTCCACATGGTTTTTGGAATACTGGAGTCGACTCTTCTTGTGCTTTGGAGTCAGCAGGGGGGTGCGCCTGGGAGTTCTTGCATGGAAGCCATCATTTCGCAGTGTGCGTCTTATTGTCTGGGAAGAAACCTGAATACCTCCCTTTGACATGTCCTGTCGTAGTTCCTCAGCTGTCACCTGGGGATTTTTCTCCACCTTTCGCCTCAGGTATCGCACAGCAGTTGCAGACAGTAACCTCTTTCTACCACGCCCAGGTAGCGTTTCCACTGTGCCTTTAGCTTTAAACTTGCGGACTATGCTCCCAATTGTGTCTCTTGAAATGTTTAGCCTCTTTGCCATCTTTTTATATCCATATCCTTGCTTATGAAGTGAAATGACCTCCTCTCTGAACTTTTTTGACCATTCCTTAGACTTCACCATGTTGCAAAGATGTCATTAACTGCCAAGAAGAGCCATGTGTCACAGTCAATGTTCCCTCTAATTTTTCATGTAGCTGGGCATACACACAAGCTCCCTGAGCAAACTGAGGACCACTGTGAGTAACATCACCACTTAAAAAAAAAATCTGAAAAATGGGATGTGTAGCTGTTATATGTGACTCACATATGACATAATATAACATATAACATAATAATAAGTCATATATATACATAATATATATGACTAGCATTTTGTGTACTGATATGTCTGTGCTCTCATCAACTATCAGGGTATGCCAGGGTGCATTTTTAATACTCTCATTGATTTCATTAAATCTCATTGATTGAGTTCACAAATTCAAAGGCATAGTTTTTGCTTCGCCAGCTTTCTGGTATACTCACATACTTTGCCATGTGATCGTGGATTTGTTGAACTGACAGCATTGATGCATTCATTTTGATGGCAAGTAAAATATTGTCAATGAGAACTTTAACTTGCTCGGGGTCCGATTTTGTTTTCTGTGACAGCTTGTTCCTTTTGTCTCTGTCTTTTGCGCTATCCCGCAATAATGTACCAATCCCCTGTCCCGTCTTGAGTCTTCGTACAATTCGGACAGCTTTTAAATGACTTTTCTGCTGAATGTGACGCATGAGATGGTTCAACTTCCATTCAATCCACATTTTTCCCTCCGAAAACTCACTTGCTACTTTGGCATCGCTGCGTGCAGAGTAGACCTTTCTCACTCGAAAAAAAAAAAAATCTCACCCAATTTCACCGCTTGTTCTTCAATTTGCACATACTCCGACAGCCATTCCATCTTAAAAGAACTGCATTTCTCTTTTACTTTGGCTTGGTGAGTGGATGTGTCGCTGCCTGTTTGTTTCGCTATGATACGGGGTTTGTATCAGCATCTCTTAACTCCGCCGCACTGTTGTTTACTGACCTGCTAACCGAACCTGCACGGTGCATATAAGCAGGGCACAGATGCGAGCACTGCCATGATTGGCTACGTAGCGTAAGTGAACCATATCGTATCATTGGCTGAACACCTGTCACTCACTGAGAAACAAAAAAAAAAATAATATTATTGTGCGAATTAATCAGATTAGATTAGGTCTAATATTAGATATTAATTAATACGTTTATGTTGATTTTTTTTTATGTGCTGGATAGATTTTCTTGTGCGCTGAGAATGTGCAGGCAGTGCACGATTGCGCATGCGCGCAGCTTAGAGGGAACATTGGTCACAGTCCTTTTAAATCTGGTTAATTGCTGCTCATTAGGGCTCCGTTCACATCGACAGGTGTTTTCATCAGTTGTTTGACAACACCTGATGGAAACCTCTGTTCTTAAGAGTGGTGGACTAGGGGAGTTGAATAATTTTGTCAATGAGGTAATCACAGAAAGGCCATTAATTGGAATATTCCAAAAAATATTTTTGTTATTTCAGTTGTATTTGTCTATTTGACATGTCATTATTTAATGCGATTATAAACAAGATGAAAAATAAATGTCAAACTTGCAAAAACACTTATCTACTGTGGGGGTTGAATAATTTTGAACACAACTGTAACTAAGAATATATTCAAAAGCACATTGACTTCAAGACGAGGTAACCAGAAGCACCAAAATGCCAACTCATTTCTGGGTGTTAGGACTCATTCCTTTAGCGCTCTACAGTGGGTGGGATTGCGTAAGCCTCCATTGACCTTTTGCACTGGTGTTGAGGATTGCATCAGTAAACTGAACTCATTGACTGAGCATTAGACTCTAAATAACTGCCTCATCACATGAAGTGCCTCTATTCCCCTCAGTGCTATCATATCAGAATGATATCCAATCAATATTTTAAAATGCATCACTCACGGTCCTCCTCTGGTTCAGGCTATTACTGCAAAATTGACCTTTTTAATGGTTGTAAAATTAAGTATTTGTGAGAACAAATCAATGGCTGACATTTGTTTGGCTGCAGTGAATCAATATCTGATACATGGGATGGCCCAAATAACAGCAGGTTAACATTACAGGCTGCAAAGATAATGCTGAAGTGATTTTTATAATCTCCTTTTAATCTCACATGCGAAACATTGCTAACAAGTGAATTTAGTATTTTGACCATTTATCTGAGAAATGTGTTGCAGAGCATTCACAGCCTGTTCTAATTTTACCACTGAAACTCTTCTACCAATGGAGAGTCAAACGCAGAAATAAGACCAAAACATCCACAGTAGTTACTAATGTAAATTACATTGAAATACTGTGACATGTCCTAAGATAGATATACTCAGCATTTCCAAGGTTTAGATTTGTGAGACATAGATTAAAGCAAGAATGGTCAAACAAACGCAGCAGGGCTAAAGTATCCTGACTTTTAAAGCTTCAAAAATGTTGATTCTTACACTTCCCATAGTGCAACTCACTCAATTGAGGCTTTTCATTAACTCTGACAGCATGCTGAACACTTACTCAGTGCTGGCTGGTCACTCAAAAATGGAAAAGGACAAGAAGAAAACCAACCCATGGTGTTATTAGTTATTTCTCTGATTTTGCACTTGCACCTCCATTTTACTCAGTGCTGCTTGATACGCAGTATGTGCTCTCACGTTCCCCATTTTTTTGTCATATTGGGGGGTGAGGGCGTCTTATGTAGGATTCTGATGGGGTTTTTTTGTTTTTTTTATTCCTGTAAATCTTTTAATCTGGAAATATTTTGCACTATAATTTCACAACGCTAATTATTAATATTAGTATTATTATTAGCTGTACTGCTGTATGCTCATTGCTTTCGCCTGCCATTGCTGCTTGTATGATCAATTATTTTCTTTTTCTGAAATTCAGAATTTCATATTTTAGAAAACCGTATAAGGGCGATAGTCTGGAAACAGACTATTTCCCCGTACTCTTTTCTTTTTTCTTACCTAGGCGTATCTGGAAATTACTGAAGTCAAATTCCATACTTTTCCATACTGCGTAGGAACCCTGGTCTAATTATGAGGCAGGTTGATTTCCTTTGGAGTTAGCTGAAAGCCTGGTGCGTCGCATACAGACACTGAAGGATGCCTCCATGCACTGCTATCAGATGCCAAGGGTCCAATGACCAAGCTGTGGTATTTGAGAACAGGGTGGAAAATAAAGTCACCATCCTCCACCATCCCCCCCAGTCCACTTTCACTCGATGGAATTATTTGCATTAAAAACATATTAACATTATTTAATGTGAAATTATTTACTGCTTTCCTCTATGTTTCAACTGTGCAGAAAAAAAGATGTTGTTGAATAGATTAATCCCATTGATGCTTTTATGTTAAGTAACTAACTACACTGGGATTTCATTTGTCGGGCTGAAAATTGTGTGAAGAAAAAACAGAAACATGTAGACAATACATTTTTCTCTCATATTTAAAATGCACTTACATTGTCTTGTTAAATGTTATATAGTGAAAATGTGCCACACAAGAGAGCATACTCTAAATGCACAGCTCAGTAAGAGAGGTGCACACTTCGTGTCCCAAGCCATGAAAAATAAATACCATTTTTCAGGAAGCTGGCTGAGATCCGTGGAATTAAAATCCCTGATGAGCATATATTGCTAATTACAGCAGGGGCTTAGGGATTTCACATGGTCGTGTACCATAAACTCCCCAGTGTTGTACAGATGACTCAACATCTCAAATCAGTGTGTGGATGATGGGGGATAATATACAGTCCAATCATCTCATGTGCACAGTCATACCTTGTCAGGGCCGCAGACCGCTATGATTTGTGTTACGTGCCTGTCCAACAGTGTACATAGTGAGCTACTGTACAAAATACAGTGCAACCCAGTGAGAACTGGTTTAAATCCCAGTAGAATTATGTATTGCCAATTAACCCATTTTAAAATGGGTTCTCTGTTTAAGAATATCAGCTTTTTCTTTATAATAGGTCACTCAAAAATAACTCAAGATGTCATGGACTTCTTTTTAGCTATGCTAGTGACATAGCTCTATGGATGCCAGTGTCCGTCTGTCAGTCCATCACTTTGGTCCAGATTGAACAACAGTTGGCTTGTTGGAGATGAACTTCGCTTCGCCTGGAAAGTAGATGAGCTCAGCCAGCAGCAGCAGGGGATGGTGACGAAAAGCTGCGGTTTCTGTCCTTGCAAAGCATATTGTAATAAGCACTATTGCTATATAGTGCTATATAAATAACTGTCATTGTTATTATTGTCCACCATATATATAATATGTATTTATTAACAGATGGAATCTTCATTGCACAACATGTAATTAATAGCCTAAAATGTAGCATTAAATCACAGACTGTTGGGACTTTCTACAACACGTGGTGTTTGTTGTCAAACTAAGATCCAATCAGGTCTTTGATCGGGCGACAGTACGCGTTTCCCATGATGTAACCTACTGGATTACCAGGGGGGGCACTCAATAATCATAAATAGTTAACAGATGGGAGTTTTATATATATTTTCCTGTGTACCTTGTTGATTTACCTAAAAAATAAAAAAATCCACTGATTTACAGTCTTCTCTTTTACATCCATAGCCAAGGACTCATTGGCGAGTTCAAAACGGTGGCAGCGCTTCTGCAGCGCCATCTAGAGGCTATTGTCTTTGCTTCTATACTCCTTGATTTAGCTCTCGGGTAAGGAACAACATTGTGAAAGCCTCTCCGGGGAAGCGGAGAGAGGGTCCATCATACTTGGGCATGGCACAAATCAGTAGAACCTATTATGAAAACGCCCTACGTCACCAACTCTGAGAGCGTATATTGATGTTTTTATACCCTCTCTGTATTCTGACCAGGCCAAATTTAATTCCCTGCTTCGACTTTGATCCCAGTGTTTACTTGTCCCTATCAATACTCCTTCCTGCATTATTTTGGCCTTCATCCCCTCTCTCTCTCTTCCTCACCTCAATGGGTGGCAAATTAATCCTGTTTACCTTGTTCCTTTTAATCAAAGGACCGTCACACACTGTGCCAGGTCGTCATTAAAGGTCAACGCAGTGGGCAGGTGAGAAATACAGAAGCAGCTGATTTACAGTTTGTGATTACAGTGCTCTCATTAATATGACTCATTTGACAAACATAGAAGGTCAATGGTGATGATGTGTCTTGCTGTGGAAATGGTTCAAAGAAGTTGAATTGATGTCAGTCTCAATACATGTACAGTAAATAATCTGATGTGAGTTATTTAGTTGTATAGAATAAAGGATTTTATTTTTCCAGATAAAACTACATGAGGATTTCCAGCTTCATGTAGTTACAGTATCAGCAATAAAAGTATTATCAGCTCGGTGTAGTTAAAGTATAAGTAGTACATAGTACAGTACAGAAATATGATCAACTGCATGTAGTTTAAGTATCAGAAGTGAAAGTATTCAAGTATTATCGGCTTCAATTAAAGGACTGAATGCAAGATTTGGAGTATTTTACCTCCACGGCTGTGAGCTAGCCAGTGGTGCACGCTCACATGCACTAAAATGCATGTGTGGCAGAGCTCAGATTACAACAGAGAGAGAGAGAGAGTGACTTCATTCTCTGCTCAGGTAGACATTACTCCTCTGTATATTTACATAGACAATAGTTGTTTGCGGCTGTATCAATGCTCTGAATATCACATAGAGATCATTTAAAGTTTAAGTGTGTTTTCATCTTTTTGCTGTTGTAAACTTTACTGTTGCTGCTCTAGAAACAACATGTTCCCTAGTTGGATTTAAATATTCAATTCTAATCTGGTTCTGGATTTAAAAACAACCAGGCTGACATAAGTATAGATAATATTCATAATTCAATATCTGTTTATTTATCACAGGTCATATCATCATTGCAGTATTGATCAGTGTTATTGCACATGGCAGATTTTCCTCATATGGTGCTGGTCTAGTTTATGTTACTGTTGTTTAATAAGCTTTAGTGCTGGCTGACCTGACGCTGACCTTTATGTTAATTAGTTTTTATTTATTAATACTTTCAATCAATCAATCTGAACCATTCTTGAGCAAGATTCTGACCCATAAGTGCTCCTGATTGTGAAAGAGGCAAGTGCTGTCAAGCACTTTGGTCTCGTACATTCCCATACAACCAGACTTTTTTCTCAATTACACTTTGGAGGAAACATGTTCCTCCTGGATTACACTCTCAATTTAAAACAGATTTAAACATGTGGTTAACATAAATTGAAATGTGTCCTGTGTTTGTTTGACCCATCTTCCCTTTTCTCTCACCTGCCCAGAATGCAGTCTAGTTTTATGGGAACTGGGGCTGTCAAAGTTAATGTGATAATAACGTGTTAACACAAATTTGTTGCCACTAATTTCTTTAATGTATTAACAAAAGTTATATTTCGGAGGTTGTAGTTGTAGGCAGTTTTAATGCTGGAGTGAAGATACTGGTATCATATGAAACCATTGGTACCAACCATGTCATACCAGCATATACATAGGCTAAATAAGGCGAGGAAATGGTCAAAGCGGTTCCTTGACCTCTGACCTTCAGATATGTGAATGAAAATGGGTTCTATGGGTACCCGCGAGTCTACCCTTTACAGACATGCCGACTTTATGATAATCACATGCTGTTTGGGGCAAGTCATAGTAACATAGTTTGTTGTGTTATGATTTCAACATATTTTTATGCTAAATGCAGTACCTGTGAGGGTTTGTTGACCTTTATTTTAGAACATTTATTGATCTTTATTTTAAAATCAATTCAACAATGATGACCTGGCAAGAGGAGCCCTAGCAGACAATAACAAGAAAAGAAAAGGAAAACAGATAAATAGAAACAGTATGCATGAATCCAAGACACGCAACCAAGTTAAAAACAGCATAAATAACTTCTAGAATATATGGAGAGAGAGCAGAAAGGGAGTCAACATGTACAACAGTCAACTAGGGAATGTTGTAGTTTCTGTTTAAACACATAGAGTGATGGAGAGCTGAAAGTTTAAGGCAGTTTTGAAAGGAGTTCCAGTCGTTTGCTGCAGCAAAGCAAAAGGGCTTCTGGCCGAAGACAAGAATAGATAGAGTAATGATATCACTAGACCTCAGGTGGCAGCTCAGGTGCTTTTCCCTGGAAGAGACTTGTAGATAAATAGAAACCAGTGATGAAGCCTCCTGGTGTGGAGGGAGGGCCAGCCTATCAGTTGCTTCTTCTTTCTGGACAATGTCATCTTTTAGTGTTGTTAATTGATTTCCAATAACAAATACTGTCTATACATACATTTGCATAAAGCGTATATGTGTCCACTCGCATGTTGAGAAAAGTTTCAAATACTTTAGAAATGGCCCTTTAAGATACATTTTGAACAGATAAAAATGTATGATTTTTTTTTTTTTTTTTTTTTGCAGGGCTGGACGGGCACATCACAAAAGCAATATTCTGTTAAAATCCTAAAATATCACAAACTGCACTCAATTTATAATGTAAATGATTTTTATATGGCAGTCAAAACTCTTAATACTGTCATATTTTATAAGAAATTGCTACAAATGACTGTACGTAGAAGGCAAGGACATTAAGGTAAAACAGCACACTGCAACGCTTTGATAACTGAGGCCAACAGGAAGCATTTTCATCAGTCTACCTGCTGCTTCTGAAGGTAAATGGACAACGGGTTTTGAAATCTTTCCCCCACAGAGGTCTTTTCAATCAGCAAACACAACAAAAGCTACTCTTCCTCTTCTGAGAGTCTCTTTCTCAGTGTGAATGGCCGGGCAGCTCCCCGCTACCTCTTTGTTCAATTTTTGAGAGCCGCTGTGATCGGCAGTGCTGCTGTGAGATCTCGCCGAGGCAATAAAAGTGAAGCCTCATAATGATGTGATTATTTTTCAAATTGCACCTTAAGCTTCAAAGAGCAGCTGGAGAATGGAGGTGACATTTAGTGTCGCACTCCTATTATGTTTGCATTGCAAACTGGACAATACTAATAAAAATATTGAGTTGTAATCTGCTCTTTATTCATTAAAAGTAACATTTCAATTAATCAAGCATTCATGATGAATTTCCTCATTTTTGGTCATACAAATAACTGGTACTTTGCAGTCAGCTGTTTTTTTCCTTCCTTAGATCATATTTTTAGTGTTTCCTGAGTATTTCTTGTTTTCATATTAGGAAGCCTAAAGTACGTCTTGCCTGAGTGATATTGATTTTTTTTGTTTTCCTCAGGTAAAGATGAAAGCTTTTGGGATGCCCCATATAGACATTTAGACCACGAAACCTTAAACAGAGTTCTCCATAAGGAATTTGAAAAATCCTTTTCTCTGACCCCTCACCTCAAGCTGAGATGTCAAGAGGGAACTCAACAACAAACCCAAACTCAAACCACTCATGTTTGTGGAGAAGGAACGCTTCAATATCAGGGTTGTATTATTTTTAGACCTATCTCTGAGCTGTTGCATCACAAATCTTAAAGCAACATTTGCGAGAGATGCATTTGTTGCAATGTATGTGCACACAGTTCTGTTTACAGTATAATATATTTGGTGTTTGCCCACACATTGGTTGGCATGAACAATCCAAGCATACTGTCCAACCCTGTCTGCAACAAAATTATGTTCCCACACAACTAAACTGCTTTATCTTGGCTTTAAATCACTATGAAATTTAAACAAAACAAAACTACTTGTTTAGGTTTAATAAAAAAAAAAAAAAAAAAATGGTTTGTGAATCTTGACTTTTAGTTCCAGATGGGACACAAACAGCAGCCTTCTGGGAGATGTCGTGCTTGTTTGACTGAATGAATGAGTGACAAAGGAAACAGAATAAAAACTTTTTTTTGGCTTTTCAAGGCTGTTCATCATGTCATGGCCAGTGCTGCTGGTAGAGCATATTGAGGAATCGCTCACATTAATTCAAATGGTTGTGTCGTTGCATTACAAAACAGAACAGTTTTGTTGAATTGATGTTGGTAGTCCTCAGCAAGTTTCTTCAAAGTGACAGTATGTTTGCTTGAAATTTTATTTTGGTAACTGAAAATGAATGAAAACACCAACGACTATTTGGTTCACCTCTCTTTAAATTGTCAGACTAAATGAGTTCAATTAGCTGCTGCCATCATGTGTTACATCATCAGTGAAGATCAATGATCCGTCCCAGAAGAAGCCATGCATGTGATAACACTGGGTCAAACAGGATGAGGACTCAAAAGCACGACCAGGAGAGCAGGCAGGTAAAATTCACGAGAGGACTTACACGGGAATAGACACGAGGACGCTTTCACTCGGGAGTACAAAGACGAACTGGCACAGAAGGAACGGGAAGCACAGCTTAAATACTAAGGAGGGGAGTGACTAACTATGGACAGTTGGACACAATCAGGGCGGGGGAAGACGATCAGACGCAGGTGAGGGTGGATGGAAAGTAGGTCAGGAATTTCATTCATTCAAAACACGGAAGAACAGGAGGGCAGGAAGTGATGTGCTCTGAAACAAGAGGGAGAGTTAGACTTCAAAATAAAACAGGAAATACATATAAGACAAAACACAACATAATTTCAGCTTAAGAGCTGACGGGCGTGACAATACAGCCCAACCATGACATTACCTCCACCGGGTTCCACAGATGAGTTGCTGATCATTTCTTTCTCCATCACTTTGGTAAAGGTTCATCTTTGTCTCATCGGTCCAGAAAACTTTGTCCCAGACCTGTTGAGCCTGGTCTCTGTCTTTGTAATCTGGTTCCAGTCTGTCCTTCCTCTTCTTATTGCTAATCAATGGTTATCCTCTCCTGGTGGAGCCTCTGTCCTTGTAATCTGGTTCCAGTCTGTCCTTCCTCTTCTTATTGCTAATGAGTGGTTGTCCTCTCCTGGTGGAGTCTCTGTCCTTGTAGTCTGGTTCCAGTCTGTCCTTCCTCTTCTTATTGCTAATGAGTGGTTGTCCTCTCCTGGTGGAGCCTCTGTCCTTGTAGTCTGGTTCCAGTCTGTCCTTCCTCTTCTTATTGCTAATGAGTGGTTGTCCTCTCCTGGTGGAGTCTCTGTCCTTTAGGTCCTGAAGTCCTCTGTGAACGGTGGATTGGGATTCCTTCACTCCTCCCTCTGGAGCTTGTTGCTGACGTCCCTGACAGCTGTTTTAGGGTTTTTCTTTACAGCTCTCACAGTGTTTCTGTCATCAGATGCTGATGTTTCCTCGGTCTACCGGTTCACCGTCTCTTGCTCGGTACACCGGTGGTTTCTGTCTTCTTCAGGACGTTCCAGATGGTTGTACTGGCCGACGTTGGTTCAATGGCTCTGATTGATTTTCATCTTCTCTCAGCTTTTCTCCCAGAGACAGCTCTCTGGTCTTCATGTTGGTTTCACCTTTTTAACTAGAAATGCAGTCTGAACAGGAAAAACCCAAAGCTGAAACTGAGAGCAGACGTTCAGTGCTGTTTATTGTTTGAATAATCAGTGTAATAGGACACATCTGGGCAAAAAACACCTGTTGTTCCAATAATATTACTCACTTGAAAAATGGTTGGGTTCAAACAAAAGGTGCTATCTTCTAAGTTTTTTTCTTTAATTAATGAATTTATTTTTTTAACAGATCTAGATGTAAATACTTGGAAATAAAAAAGCTGAAATACCAATCTCTTGTCTCATATTCATTTGTTGATGTCAAACCCAAATGTTTTCAGTATACAGCAAACATAAAGAAATTGACCTCGCTGTTCCAATAGTTTTGGACGGGACAGTAGTCAGCATCACTGTTTTGTGGACTGCCTTTTTGAAGCCTAGAGTTTGGCATTTTGGCTGTCGTCATCTTGGTTTTTGAAACCAGAAATGACAAGAGAGGGTGGAGGTAAGAACAAGAATAAGCCATTTTTAAGGTGATCAAAATATTATACTTAGCTTTCATGATCTGAGAGCACACTGTGAAACAACACATTCTCGTCCCATCGTGTCATAAACTGACGCTTTGTCAGACCCCTTGGCGTCAATTTTTGGTCACCAAAAACACAAACTTAATATTGTGAATTTAACAAAAACACTTGCTTAAGATCAGGAAATGAAACCACCATTGTTTGGTTTAGGAAAAAAAAACTATGGTGATATACTACATTTGTCCAGTGAAAATGGCACTGCATGTTGTGACCACGGGACACAAATGAACGTAACATACAGGACATGAACAGCGGTCGCCTGCATGAAAACCTGATGTTTGCTGGACCCATCCACCACCCCTCATGTGTTTAGTGTTGGCTGGGAAAAGCCAGTGCATCTCATCCCATCTAAAGGGCGCCTTGTGCACTGACATGAACGCTGATGGCTGTGACAAAGCAACAGAATTTGATGCCATGGTAATGAGAACAAGCTGTATGAAAGGGTTAAAGTTGAAACACAAACAACTCCCAGACTGGACAACGCTGTGGTAGCGGCCTGGCAATCCCAAGGCAGCTATGCCTAAAGTATCCCCTGCTTTATGGTCTATTTAACTCTAAATGGGACCATAATTTACTAAATGAACATGCTGCATTGAAGAAGACTTGAAAGTAGTGACCAAGACCATAAAGTCATGTTTACAATGTTTACTGAGGTAATAAATCCAGTGTGAAGTAGACTCATTTTCTCATAGACTTCTATACAATCAGACTTCTTGCAACCAGAGGAGTCGCCCCCTGATGGCTATTTAAATGAATGCAGGTTTAAGGCACTTCTGCATTGGCTTCATTTTCAGACCCCGGAGTTGCCCACTGCTTACAGTAGATCACAGGATTGTCTTGTGTAGATATTGGGGAACATTGCCTCAGGGAATATCCCACATGTGATGCAGGAATGGTAACGTCAGGGTTGATCTGTGAATGACAAAGGCATCCTTCAAATACATAAATAAATGAAATGATAAATGCATAAACCATAAAATCAGCGAGCAAGAACATGTTGACATGTACACACTGTAGCTCAGTAACATGCACTGTGTGCCATGATAACATTATATTATGTGACAATGCTTTAGTTCACATGTGTCAAACTCAAGGCCCGTGGGCCAAATCCGGCCCACCGCCTTAATTTATGTGGCCCGCGAGGGCTTGCAAAAAAGATGGAATGCATATCATTCAATTCTACGCAGCTTCACAGAAGTAGTGTCCTTAAACTGCATGTCCCACAATGCATCTCGATTTTTTGACATGCGCACTGTAGTGTCTCAGTCTCAGCGGTTTCCAGCAGCAGCGCAGTGTTGCCAATTTAGCGACATAGTCGCTATATTTAGCCAGTTTTCAGACCCCTTGACCCCTCTTTCAAATAAGAAATTAGCGACAAATCTAACGAGTTTTGCTGGTGTTACTGGAGACTTTTGGAGACTCTCATGAAAGCAGGTATCGTTCTTCCTCTTCTCAATGAGCAGCGGGTGCTGCGTGGACCCTCCCCGGTCCCAAAGCAGTCACAAGCGGCACAGTCCTCGTCAGCAGACCCTCCTAGCTGCAGTCTCTGTTCACCCCTCCGCATCCAGACTGAATGAATCACACATGCACAAAGCCGCCGCTGGCTGATGTAAATGTAAAATTTTGGGAATCAAACCCTGAATTTAAAAATATAGGGAAAAAAAGAAGTTACTCCGCCAGAGTGTCCCCTTTGGGACACTTTTGCTGGTCCCAAGCCTGGATAAAGGAGGAGGGTTGAATTGTGGTATTAAAAACAAAAAAAAAACTTTGAGTTTGACACCCCTGCTTTAGTTACATGGAGCGTTGGTTTAGTGGCCTCAGCCTAACATTATTGATGTTACAAAGTGCTGTCCCATTCTTCATACAGTATTTTGAGCCTTTAAGGCCTCTCTTGCCATCAGACATTTACAGCATGCATGTGACATGAGTTCAAGTATGTTCAGGTTCAGTGCTTTAGGCCAAGAGTGCACAATGAAATTGGTCCAAAGAATCTGTAGTATCACTCCACTCCAGTGAGTGATTCAGCTGATACAATGAGGTTGCTGCTGTGGAAAGAAATACTAGAATAGTGAATGAGAGAGAGAGAAAAAAAAAAAAGCAAAAACAATGAGAGACTCAAAGAGAAGGAAATACATCAGCCGACTTACATATAGCCATTGAAGCAGCTATAATCAATATGTGTAGCCATGCTAGGTCTATGTCTGTTTGTTGGTCAGTCCACCAACAGTTTTTGTTCTTGAGGAACATTTTGACTTCTCTGGCCTCACGCACAATCTATGGCACCGTTTTTTATATTTTTCTTTCTTCCGTTCAAGTTCTTTCATCTTCAGCTCAAGGGTCTTTGTTTTTCTGTGGACACGCATTACAGAACATCTCTTATTAGTCTCACTAATAGTTTTATATTAGTCTCACGTGGAAGGTGAGGAGGCGTGGGAGAGGACATGGCAGAAGGCGTGGCCGAAGGTGTGGGAGGTGGTGGTCTTCCCTCAATGTTTTTCTGTATTCTCTCGCCCTCTCTGAAAGAAAGAAAGAAAGAAAGATATTCCTTTATTAGTCCCACAGTGGGGAAATTCAGTTTTACACTGTTTTTCACACACAGTACATATACATGTCAATAGAGAGATGTCAGAGTGAGGGGGCTGCTCCTGACAAGCGCCCAGAGTAGTTGGGGGTTTGGTGCCTTGCTCAGGGGCACCTCGGCAGTGCCCAAGAGTGCTCCACTCTTTTTATGTTTTTTTTGGCTTTGCTGCTTGCTTTCTCCCAGCTTAGCTGTATAATGTCAAATATAAATCAGCATTATCTTCATGCTTTATCATATACATTATTTAGCACTCAGAGCATTCTTAAGAATGAAATGTGCTTTACAAATCAAATATAACATAATAACATTATTATTATTATTATTATTATTATTATTATTATTATTATTATTGTGTTTTAAGAGTATAATGTAATAATAATGATCAAACATTGCCTTAAAGATGTGAAACATGACATGTTGTCACTACCGTAATGATATCACAACCGTAATTTTACAGTTTGTTACGGTTGTGACTGTTACGGTTGTGACATTTTTAGCTAATTCCTAGCATAACTCAAACATGCTAACAAGTAAATGGCTAGGAACAGATATTTGAACAGTTGTACACACAACAAAACATAATATTTTGCTTTGAGCCCCCGAAAGTGTACTTACTTGCAGATAATATGTGTACGGTTGTGACGATTATTAATGTAACATACTGATTTTCAGACTTTGGAACACATTTACTTAAAGATGATGAGAGGTAATCACTCACCATGCAGCCATGAGGGACAGGGACGCAGTGTCTCTTCCTGGTGTGAAATTCAGCTGTGTGGCTAAAACCAGGCTCCACCCATGTGGTAAAATGACTCGTGTTACGGTTGTGACATGAAAGTGTGGGACAGCATTTTTTTAAAGCATGTTTTGTAATTTAAAAAAAAAAATTCAAAATGAATCTAAATATTTTACATTCTGTTTAAAATAAACCAAACATATATTTTAAAATATACCATTGGAAAAAATTACAAAATTCTTTTAAGTATTATTTTTATGGATTGAAATTTAGGGCTTAGAGATTGGGACAACTACTTCCCAATAGAAAGTACCTAGGAAGGTAGCAGAAATGATGATTTTGTATATATTTAACTTAATTACTATCTAGTTACAGTCTTGTGTTTAACTAGATCATAACATAATCTTAGTAAATATTGAAGGTCTGAATTCTTAATTGTTTTGTTAAATATATATATATATATATATATATATATATATATATATATATTTTTTTTTTTATTGTGGGACAGCAATTTGCACATATTCGGTAGAATGGCCCATATCTGTCAAACACTCAGATGTCACGGTTTTCAACAGTTACTACCATTTTGGTTTTCACCACAGTTAAAATAACAACAATATTCTGCTAACACAGACATTTATCATGTTCCACGTAAATGTGTATACAGAGAGACAGGACAGTGCACTGCTGCAGTCTCTAACTAGAATGATCTTGGGCATTGTCCAGTCACAATTACACACAACACACTTTGACACAACAGCTGGTCACATTTTGTACAATTTTGAACCACACAACCCTCGTGTATGTGCACATCAAACATGTAATTTTGATTAATTATTCTACACAGTTCCGTCTGTAGGCATGGGACACTTAAAGGTCCCAGTTTAGGTGTTTTAGAAATATGATCATATTTAATGCTATGTTGTAATTGCTCCTATGTTAACATGCAAAACTTAAATGGTGAACATGGTAAACATCATATCTGATAAACATTATCATGTATGTCATTATGAGCATGTTAGCATCCTGAAGTTAGCATTTAGCTCACAGTACTGCTGTTCTAATGTACAGCCTCACACAGCTGCTAGCATCACCGTAGATTTGTAGTTTTACTATGCTAACATCAGATCCAATGAGTGTAATGTGTAATGTCAAAGGTGTCACCCTGTAGTGATGCACCTGCAGTGAGTGACCAGCTGAAGGTGCAGCTTCCCTCGGCTTTACCAAGATTTAGAGTGACTTTAAGCTCATTGTTTATCTGTCTGGCCCACAGCTTTACTGTTCACTCTCAGCGCTCTCAGCACTGTTTTCAGAGAAAAAGCTATAAAAACCACTGTACTGGTGAACAAAATGGAGCTCTTAGCAGCTAAAGAGACAGATATTTCCCTCATGAGTTGGTGGAGAACAAAAACAGAGCTAAAAGAGAGACAATATCAGACTGACATTCATCAGGTGAGACAGACACGACTCCCAGTGAATCATCACGTTGCTCTGTAGCTGCTGCATGTGGAAATGTCTGATCACAAGTTTAATATATCAGTTTGCCCTTATTGCCCTTCAGTGGCCAATAAATCAGTTCTTAGCTGTTAAAGAACTTTATGAATGTGTAATGGAAGTCCTCCGTATGCTTTGCCTGAGGGCAAAGGAAAAGATAACCAATGGAGCTGAAAGCTGTTGAGTGTTTGCTAGACTACTGGAATATGTAATTACTTGTTTTGTGTTTTCTATCAATTATTTATGTCCTACAATATGATGTATTGCTCAGCTGTAGATACAGTACCATTTGGAGAAAGAAAGATATGTGTCTGTAATGGAAAATTAAATGTGCTGTGTTCTTCAGACACTTTCATAAACACGAATGGGACATAAATCTTTTTGAATTTTTGGTTTTCTTATAAGTTTAACATTCAAAAAGTAAGTGTAAACACTTTTATGTTTGAGTTCTTTCACACTGAAAAACTTTTTTTTGGAAGTATTAAGTGGTATTTAGTGATAAAACAAATAATCCACCCCGGTCATCCCCTCTCCTGCTTGTCACACACTTTTGAGGGATTTTTCAAAACTACATAGTAATTGGAGGGGAACCCTAAAAATGATGTTCCCGTTGTGAATACACTTTGAGGGAAACATAATTTGTTTGTTTGTTTCTGACGTATCACACATGGTGCCATGCCATTGTTCAACAGCCTGCTTTCCTGAAAAGAACCATACGGCAAACTATCATAGAAAATTATGTCAGAGCACCTTCACAGTCAATATTTTTTTTCTGCCACGGTGAAGACCATTATTCTTCCCCTAAACCAAACCAATCTCACTTGTCATGCCTAAACCTAACCAGTGAAGTTCAAACAAAGTGCTCTCAAAGCCATAGTTTAAGCAGCAGAAGGTAGAATTGGAGCAGACATGATTTTAAAAAGGTATTTTCATAAAACTGTCACTATATACTGACAAAAAAAAAAAAAAAAAAAAAAAAATCTTGTTCCTCTGTCCTCCGGTGCTCCCACTGGTATCTTAGAGACTGGAGGAAAACAACCAATCAGAGCCAAGATGGAGCCTTCTGAGCAGCTGTCAATCAATTGCAAACTCAGATCAAACAGTCAAACTGGGCAGCGCTGATCAAATATGAATCAATATTCTTTTACTGTAATGTCTATTTCTCTCCTCAAGTGTTTTCAGAAACATCTTGCAGTTACTATTTAGCTGTAAAATGAGAAAAGTGGAAGACACAGAGGCACATCATTTTTTTTGTTTTTGTTTGTTTTCCATTACCACTCTCCTACACTGTTTTCAGGATATAGTGACAATTTTATGATAATATATGAAAATAATTTTTTAAAATCATATTTGCTCCATTTCTGTGTAGTACTGCTTTAAGTCTATTTAATATCAGAAAATAGTTTTTGATAGTTAAGTGCAATAAACATCAGACACTTAAAGACTTTTAATTAAGTAATATTCATATAGGTCTACTAAAATCATTTCCAAAATAGATATCTGTACTTATACTCAAGTGTGGCCTTCAGGTACTTCATCCGCCACTGTTCAGATCATTTGTATCACCTCCTTTATGTAGAGGAGTCACTAAGGCAGTTTGGATCAAGTCCTAGTCAAGTCAGCACTCTGACACACTGACAGCTGTTGTTGCCTGTTGGGCTGCAGTTTGCCATGTTCTGATTGGAGCAGATTTTTATGCTAAAGTCAGAACCTGGGAGGGTTTCTGGACAATAGCTGTCATTGTTTTGTGTTGTTAATTGCTTTCTAACAATAAAAATATACTGTACATACATTTGCATAAAGCAGCATATTTGTCCACTCCCATGTTGATAAGTGTATT
Source organism: Pterois miles (assembly GCA_947000775.1). NCBI lineage: Eukaryota > Metazoa > Chordata > Actinopteri > Perciformes > Scorpaenidae > Pterois > Pterois miles. The sequence continues at coordinate 3,099,873 of CAMQGK010000474.1, forward strand.
AATAATTGACAATCTCCTTTTAAGGTGCATTTTGAACAGATAAATAATGTGTGATTAATTGCGATTAAATATTTTTAATTAATTGCCAGCCCTAATTTTAAAATCTGAAGGTGCATTTTGAATACAAAGCAAGTTTCCATTTCACATCATGGACAGCAGACATACTATACACACTAACTGTATGTTTTTTTGTGGAACAGCTCAGTCTCAAAAACGTAGGAACTACAAGTCTTTCTTTCTTCTTGTTATACATGTGTGTGAAGTGGGGTCCTATATGTTATATAGTGCATTTGCATCCACTCTGAGCTTTGTTTGCAGTTGCATCATCTATAAACATTGCTAAAAATTGTACTCATGTGGTCTCATTAGAGCTCAATATGTTACATAATCTTACATCAGTAAAAAGAAAAAACAAACAGTCTTTTCTGAGCCAAAGCAGGTTGTCCCCACAGTAAAGATCCCAACAGCAAATATAGTTTACTATCATCACCACTGCCCACCTCGCCTTCATGATTCAGTTCATCATGTTCTGTTTATACAACTTTATTTTCGACAGAAATAAATCTAATAATCCACACAAACTTTTTTCCCTCTCCCACAGGATGATGAGTTAGACGCTGATATGGGTTTTCTTTCAGACTCAGGAGGTTGAATTATCTGTGTATAATTATGGGCAAAAAGGCAGGGAACAGCGGTAATTGGCACCTGATATTCCCCTCTTCCCCTCCTCTAACAGCTGAATTTGAATAATCTTGACAGTGGGGCATAGTCTCTGGGAGATAAGTGTGTCTTGAGGAAGAGAGCTGGAAGTCTGGAGATATGAGAGAAAATGACACATATTCAACTGTCATACAAACATTCAGGCACTGATGGACACTAAATCCTTTCTACTGTAGTTTGTCATGTTTATTGCTTTTCCTGCTGTTTTGCTCTTACACATAAATTCAGGAACACTGACAGTGTGTTACCACTTAGAGATTTCAGCTCTGTTGCAACTCTTGCTTATTTACAGTGACATAATTTTGTAGGAGACAGTGTCACATATGCATTTGGGCTGTAATGAATCACTACAAGCCTGTTACACTGCAACAATACAGATGTTTGTTGTATCTGCTTCAGGACGTTATCTGTACTTTTCTAAATATTGTATTTGTTTGCACCATCAAGTTATTTAGGATTAACATGTCTAAGGTACAGCACACTCGCACCTCTGTGGAGGTTACGGTAAATGCTAACTTTAGCATGCGAACATGCTGATGTTTAGTAAGCATAATGTCTAACATGTTAACATGCTAACATTCGCTTATTAGCAGTAAGCACAAAGTACAGCTGAGGCTGATGGAAACAGCAATATAACATGTTTTGTGGACTGCTGTTTTGAAGCCATCTTGGTTTTGGCTGTTGCCATCTTGTCTTTTTGCAACCAGAGGTGACACTAGAGGGTGGAGCGAAGTACAACCGACCAAAAAGGTTGTAATTAACTTTCATGAACTGAAATCATACCATGAAAGGGTTAAAGTTGTAGGACGACAAAGCACAGACAACTCCCAGACAGCAAAATGACAATGGCAGCGATCTGTCAATCACAAATTAGCCATAAAGCATCCCCTGCTGTATGATTTATTTGACTCTAAATGGGACCATATTTTACTCAATGAACATCATGCTGTATTGAAGAAGACTTGAAACCATAAACTCATGTTTACGAAGTTTACTGTGATAATAAATCAAGTTGGCCAGCTGGCCATTAGAAAGAACCTAAATTTAAGGCACTTCAGCATTGGCTTCACTTCTCAGACCTGGAGGTATTGAACACATTAGAATGTTAACCTGATGATGGTTTGGTAGATGTTGAGATATTTTGTAGGATAAGTGACAGCCTGGCGTTAGGGGCAGCATCAGTGGATCCCAAAAGTCTTAAGAATACATCCTCTTGGCACCATAGTGTCTGAAACAAAATCCAATGCTCATCTATCCAGTAGTACTGATATTTTAGTGCAGAGGTTTATGAAGCATCATTAGCCCCCACCAAAGTTTTATACTCTTTAAAGCACAGTTTTACAACTCTGTTACCGTTTACAACTCTGTTACTGTTAATGTCATCATGGCAGCACTGGTTTTCTCCTTTGCTGGAGAGATTAGCACAGCACTACATGTCACACTCTGCAAGATATTTTACCTAGCATGTATACTTGTACATGACTCCCTGCTGTGACAGCATCAGATTGTCTCATTGAAATGAATGTGGAAGCCTGTGATTTGTGCTTAAGTATTGTTGGCATTCAAGGGCATTTAAATTGCCCACTGTATGAGGCCTTCACATTCCAAGTGAGGTGACATATTTTTGTTGCATGCTGATGAGGTTAAAAATCAGTCTCTTGGAAAAATACTGAAATATATATATAAGTTTCCGGAGACCTTTATGAATAACAGAGCAGCAAGTTAAATCCATCAGTTGAACAAATGCTCCCACAAGGGCAGAAAGACGAGAGAAATCCTCAAGACATTTTGGTTGGTTTCATTTCTGATGCTGCTTTTGGTTTACCTCAGGGTTAATGCTGTACTTTTATCAAATGAAACCATGTGAGGAATTTAGAGGGGAAATGTCTGTTTGGAGGAACTGATAACTCGGAGACGTCTGAGACATGAAAAGGAGACACAACTGCACACTGATTTTATAGAAACCTCCTGCTGAAATTCAATACAAAGAACATAATATGTTTACCACCACTTGGAGCGCTATAGCAGTTATTATTTCATGAATGAAATGAATATATACTTATGTCTGTCTCTTTTCCCCCATTGTTTAGTCTTTTCTTTGAATCAAAACCACATTCAGCAGTTTACAGGTCTCCAGTCAGTTACCCGCTCATCAGTATACAAAAACATATTTCACTACAATAAATTGCAGTTTGACAAGCCGACATTGATTGCCCACTCAGACATAATCATGTTCTCATTCTCAATTACCATGAAAGCCATTGACAAGAGTCTCCACCATCACCCCTTATTGTCTCATGCAGGAGACACTAGAGGGTTGGTAGTATAACAGCAGGGTCATTACCGAGTGCAGCGTTACCAGAAGATGACCGCAGAGTGGATATGAAAACAATGTTTACGCTGATCTTTGACCCCGTGAAGTGCAATGATTGATTGGCTCCATCCTTCAACACAACACCATCCGTACGGTGTGGCGTCTGTGTCTGCCTTCTGCTTTCATCTCGTGAATAAGTAATGTTTTAATAGTGGGAGGTTGTTTCCCTCTCTGCTCTGTCCTAACCTTTAACACACACACACACACACACACACACACACACACACACACACCTACACACAGACGCATAGCTCTACAATGGCTTTGACCATCACTTCTCAAACTGCCTACATTATTCACGATGTTGTTCCTATTCTACTTCAAACACCGACAGGCCACACTGCTTTAAAATATTCATCAGTGCTATAAAATAACAATCAATACAGGGAAATGTGAGAATACATCAGTAGACCTGCTGTATATTTAAATACAGATGCATATCTTTCAGAGGAGGCCATGTTTATGAGATCATTTAAACTGGACAACAGTGTGGTAGAAGAGGTGCTCTGCGTTTTTCTTTCTACTGCTTCGAATGGATTTTAAATGTATTAAAACTATTATACTTTGGGCTGTTGTCGGGTCAGTGGAGCCCAGAATGTTTGAATGAGTCTAAGGTCACACTTTGCTCAATAAATATTGCAATATAAACAAGTGTTATATAAATGATTATTTTTACTTCAAACATACATCCATTAATCTTCTGAGACCCACAACAGACCTGTTGTTGTCTTTTTTAGGGGAGTACAGGAGGTCTTTAGGGGCAGATAGCAGGTCGACATTAGATGTCCCATAGAAATGGTGTACATCATCTGAAAGGTGGGAACCTGAGGATTAATTTGAGATGCAGCTCAGCGACTGTGTGTCAAGCTGTTCTAGTCATAAATCCATAATTGATATGAATGAATCAATCAATTAATTGATCAACTAAAAAAAATGTGAAAGGCAATAAGGATGTAGAACATTATGATAGAAGTATATGATAACCTTACCCATACTCTATTATGTCTCCTAAGCTGTTGCAACATGTTTTGGCTTGATATTATCTATTACACACATTTGATGCTAAATTTAACCATTTTCTATTACTTACAAATTGATAGAATTGACCAATAATCCCTCCAAAATACCACAGTAAGACACCAAGACCATATAGAACATCACAGAAAAAAACCCTGCTGTGATTTGGAATCAAAAACTTTTCACTGTCTGTTGATGCTGTGAACCGCGTGGCTCACAACAAAAACAGGCAAGACCTCGAATTTCTAGACACACAGCCAAGACGAGTGTCACCACTCTAACCTGTTAACTTAGATAAGTAAATAAAAAAACAAAAAACAGGTTCTGCCGCCGTCATGCATTACTCACACACCCAGTGTGTCCAGACTGTGTTCTTATCCTAAACCGAATCAACCCAACAAGCGAAGGCATTCAAGGCAACACGATGAAGGTCCGATGATGCCACTCTTCATCATACAATAAAACTGGATGTATTTTGTTTTTAATAAACACTAATTTCTATGTATTTTTAATTAGCTAAACTATTTCACAGTCTTCTATGGTTGGGAAACACTGAACTTTACTGTTTCAGTTCAACAACACAAACGTGTAAATAAGTAGAAGAACTCTCCTCTTCTAAACTTTACAGTTTTCTTCAAATACAACACATTTTGTCTCTCAGCAAGAAAGAAAATAAACATATTCTCACAAAGTATCCCTGTAAGGTTTCCTCTAAACAAACCTTGTATGGCCTTGTGAGAATAAATTCCTCAACACAATGAATAATTAATAAAAAAGTAAAGGCTGGATCAGAGATTTGACATGAAGTATGAAGAGCTTTGGTCTTGTCCTTCACAGCAGCAGCTCTCAAACTGAACATTAGCATCTTTTGACAGACATGACACCAGTTACCCTGTTGTGTGTGATTTTTATAGATATTATTTACTTTTGGACTTCCGGATCATCAGGAAGGTACATTTCTACATAAAGGACAATATCATATAGTAATAAAGTAAGTAGTGATCAAACTTTACATCAAACTGCACGCTATTTCATAGTTTCCAGTCTCTCGTCTCTCGTACTAATCCACAATTACATGTCTGAAAAGTATCTACCAAGTATTTTATAACTATACTGAAGATGTTGTAAATTTTGTGTTTTTGCTCAAGTCTGGCAGACTGTAGTGGAAACCATTTTGCTGCACGTATTTATGTTGCTTGTATACTCCAGTCATGTTATGTCATGTCGTCCATACAGTCTCTGGTACCCAACTTCATTGATCTTTTGCCAGCACTAGCTGGTTGGCTGACAGGTGTGGTAAAAGGTAATCAATGTGTGCATATTATCTACTCACACACCTCCACGAGGGGCTTCACTTTTGTGTTTTTTTTTAAATTATAAGTAATGTGAATGGTAGTATTAGCTGAGTCAAAGTTAGCTGTGCTAAGTTTGGAAATAACAGATTTTTTTTTTTTTTTTTTTTTTTGAAGTGGAGTTGTATGTATACTCCTGTTTGGCAAATTACTGTTTTTGAGTCGAGTGGCTCTGAAGAGAGCAATATTCCCCCGTCCTGTCAGAGAGGGGCGTCTGACAGCGAGGTTGTGGAAGGGAGCAGCAGAAAAACATTTTTTTAGCCACCTAAAAATGCCCACCTAAAAATTCAATATCAGTGTTAGTGTATGCTATATATTTTCACCACTTTACCTCACCATGAGACAGCCCTTTCTAACGAGGAATTGAAGCCCTTATATCACTGTCTTCAAAGCCACCAGACTCCATTCACAAAACCATTTTATCTCACCGAACACAGGAGCTGATGGTCCACCACTGCGTCGATGCGTAATGACTTGTCCAGACCGCCCACGTGAGCTGCGCATGACGGCTGCCTTACTGGATGGCTGCGTGATTCAAGCGTCGGTTGTTCATATCAGCTGCCTTTTGAGATAGTTGGCCTTTCGTAATGGCTATGTCATTTCATTATAAATGTCATTTATATTTATTTTAAACAGGAAAAAGTTAAGAAGTGTGTGGTCATTTGTAAATAATAGTAATAAGCCATAATTAAAACCCAGTACTTTAATAACTTTAATAAAAGCCTTTTGTTAACAAATGATGGAATTCTTTCCACAGCCTAACCCTGTTAACATGGACGCCAAAAAAAATAAATAAATAAATAAATAAATAAATAAAAATAAATAAATAAATAAATAAATAAAACAGGCAACACAGCCACCATGCACTCCTGACACTCCTGGTGTGGACAAGCTGTAAGTTCCTATATGTTGTTGTGTGTCTATATTCAGTACTGGTAACTTATCTTCCAGAGAAATAAGCCACAGACAATATTGTTATGCTGCTAACCGTCTTTTTTTGAGCTGGTGCTACAAGGGTAGAGACTTGAAAAAAGTGAACCACTCGCCTTTACTGTCTGTGTCATACACTGTCTCTTCATCTTCAACCACTTATCTGGGGTCGGGTCGCGGGGGCAACAGCTCCAGCAGGGGACCCCAAACTTCCCTTTCCCGGGCCACATTAACCAGCTCTGACTGGGGGATCCCGAGGCGTTCCCAGGCCAGTGTGGAGATATAATCTCTCCATCTAGTCCTGGGTCGTCCCCAGGGTCTCCTCCCAGCTGGTTGTGCCTGGAACACCTCCCTATGGAGGCGCCCAGGAGGCATCCACAACTGGCTCCTTTCAATGCAAAGGAGCAGCAGCTCGACTCCGAGTCCCTCACGGATGACTGAGCTTCTCACCTTATCTCTAAGGGAGATGCCAACCACCCTCCTGACAAAACCCATTTCGGCCGCTTGTACTCTCTAGTTCTTTCGGTCATGACCCAGCCCTCATGACCATAGGTGAGAGTAGGCACGAAGATTGACCGGTAGATAGAGAGCTTTGCCTTCCGGCTCAACTCTCTCTTTGTCACAACGGTGCGGTAAAGCGACTGCAATACCGCCCCCGCTGCTCCGATTCTCCGGCCAATCCCACGTTCCATTGTTCCCTCACTCGCGAACAAGTCCAATAACAAATGACCGCTCGGGTTCAGATCAGGTAGGCCATTCCTCCCAATCACGCCTTTCCAGGTACCTCCATCGTTGCCTATGTGTGTGTTGAAGTCCCCCAGCAGAACAATGGAGTCCCCTACTGGGGCCCCATACAGGACTCCATTCAGGGTCTCCAAGAAGGTCGAATACTCTGAACTGCTGTTTGGTGCATATGCACAGACAACAGTCAGAGTTTTCCCCCCCACAACCCGAAGGCGCAGGGAGGCGACCCTCTCGTCCACCCGGGTAAACCCCAACGTAGCAGCACTCAACCGGGGATTTGTGAGTATCCCTACACCCGCTTGGCACCTCACACGTTGGGCAACTCCAGAGAAGAATAGAGTCCAACCCCTATCCAGGAGAACGATTCCAGAGCCAAGGCTGTGCGTAGAGGTAAGCCCCACCAGATCTAACTTGATAGCGCTCCACCTCCCGCACAAGCTCCGGCTCTTTCCCCCACAGAGAGGTGACGTTCCACGTCCCCAGAGCCAGCCTCTGCCGCCCAAGTCTGGTCCGTCAAAGTCCCTGGCTTTCACTGCCACCCATATGACAATGCACCTGACCCCAGCGGTTCCTCCTGCGGGTGGTGGGCCCACAGCATGGAGAGGAGGGGGTTTCCATGTCGCTTTTTTGGGCTGAGCCTGGCCATGCTCCGTGGCAAGCCCAGCCACCAGGCGCTCACTCACGGGCCCTCCATCTAGGCCTGGCTCCAGCCGGGGTCCCCGGGCTTCCTCCGGGCCGGGTCACTCCTCCTCTGCCTCGATTATTCAATCATTCAGTCATACACTGTATCAGGACCAAATACCATTCCCCCAGTGGTCACTAAAGAGGGTGTGCTGAAGTGGATGAGCAGCTTTGAACATGATATGCAACCTTTGGTGGAATAATGTTAAGATTTAATGTTGCTATCAATAGATGTTTTTATCTTGAAGGTTGTTGAGACAACTCTAAATTGCTCGTAGATGTGAATGTGAGTGGGAATGGTTTTGTGTCTCTATGTGCCCTGCAATGGACTAGCGACCTGATCAGGGTGAACCCTGCCTTCACCCAATGCCATCTGGGATTGGCTCCAGACCCCCGCAACCCCTAACAGGATAGGCGGTTGAAGATGGACGGATGGATGGATGGTTGTTGGGACTGATCTTGACAGACTAATAACACGTTGTTGGTTTGAATAAAGTTGATTTCTAAATATATACATTGATTATTGTCACACTTATGACTATCAGAGTTGGCTGCAGGTACATCTATGTCAGATGCATGCAGAGTCATAACTGTTGGTGTTTGCATTTGTGTTTCACTTCAGAAGTAATTTGCATTGCATTTTATTCCATGCCTAGGGGAATTGCATTGCAATTTAGAAGAGTGCAAATACAAATACAGCAAAAAAGAATATATAAACATGACAGGTTACCAGTTTGGATTGTAAAATGTTAGTGTTGTATATAGACATTTGAAACGGCCACCTCTGCAGGGTGGAAAGATGGAGGAGGTACTGGGGGCTCGGCCCAAGCCCCCTGGAAGAGCACCAGACTGTGAACTTCACTTCCGTAGTGGCCAAACGGTGGTACTACAACTTCTGCATCTGTCACGTGATGCCATTGGGCCCAAAAAACTGATGTGGAAGATCACTGGATGTTCTGGCTCCTTTACCCATCGGTCCAGCGAGCAGCTCTCAGGAATGAATGGGATCCTGCCTCCAATGCTGTATCCAATTCTCTTTATACGTCCATGGTTGTGTGCAATGCATCCTGGTACATGTAGCACACTGCCTGCACAGCTCTCATGACAGTGCTGCTGAGGAGATCTCAGCTTTCTCAGTTAATATAGCAGGCACTGAGCAATTAATTGCTTCAAACAACTACATTTGCCATCAACACTGAGTGGACATCCAGATAAAAAGTGCTGGTATTTCCATTTCATTTTGCAAATCACTGATTTCACCTAGGGGCTGCACGGTGGTGTAGTGGTTAGCGCTGTCGCCTCACAGCAAGAGGGTCGCAGGTTCGATTCCAGCTTGCGGCTCTTCTGTGTGGAGTTTGCATGTTCTCCCCGTGTAAGCGTGGGTTCTCTCCGGGTACTCCGGCTTCCTCCCACCGTCCAAAGACATGCTGTTTAGGTTAATTGATGACTCTAAATTGCCCGTAGGTGTGAATGTGAGTGTGAATGGTTGTCTGTCTATATGTTGTCTGTCTCTATGTGCCCTGCGATGGACTGGCGACCTGTCCAGGGTGTCCCCTGCCTTCGCCCTATGCCAGCTGGGATCGGCTCCAGCCCCCCCGCGACCCCTAATGGGATAAGCGGTTGACGATGGATGGATGGATGGATGATTTCACCTAGTTTAGTGTTCTTTGTCCTTACTTGCTTTGCATCCACCTCTTCTGTTCTTCTTCCACATTCAGTCTGAAAGTCAGTGATGGAATGCATCACTCAAGTACTGCACTTTACATGTAGTACAATTTTGAGGTACTTGTATATTAACTGACAGTTTCCATTAGAGCTATTTTATTATTCTGCTCCATATCATTTCAGAGAGAACTTTTTGCACTTTTTTATTGCACTGCATTTGATTTTGCAGCTGCACCTACTAGTTGCTTTACAGAAGAAGAGATTTCATATGAAAACATAATAATATAAAATACAACACAGAAAATATATGTCTCCTTGTCATATTCCAGATGTATCTGAGTTGTTGTCCATTTCTCCTCTAAACTCCTCACATGGTTTCATTAAAGTGATCAAATTAATATTTCACTAGAAATCAAATCAGAGATTTGGCACCCGATTTGACTGTTATCAGGTCATTAACTAGGCATTATCAGTCACTACTTACTACATAGTGAAAGTGAAAGTGAAACAACATATTGTAAAACTGAATGAAACATTACGTTCTGAACACAAACAAAAATGCTTAGAAAATAGGTTTATGCAACAAAACTACAGCTTCTTTAGATTGAGGCAACACCCCTACAGCTTATATAGGTTTAGGCAACAAAAATGCAACTTATTTAGGTTCAGGCAACAAAGCTACAACTTCCTTAGGTTTAGACCACAAAACTAGAACATATTTAAGTCTAGACAACAAAACTACAACTTCTTTGGGTGTAGACAACAACACTACAACTTTAGATTTAGGCAACACAACTATAATTTCTTAAGGTTTAGGCAAAAAAAAAACAAAAAAAAAAAACGACAACTTATTTCAGTGTAGGCAAAAAACTACAACTTCTTTAGGTTTAGGCAATAAAACTGCAACTTCTTTAGGTTTAAGGACCTCCCCAACCTAAAAAAAAACAAACAAAAAAAAAAACAATTACATGTTCTGTAAAATGTAGGGAAAAACATTGTTTTTGAGTTATGGGTTAAAATGACTGTGAACAGAAATACAACTACACGTAGTTGGTTTCACTCAGGATGCCAACTCTAATCTCAGAGCACTGGGTTACACTGGGTTTTTACGCAGGGTGAAAACAATGTGTTTTGTGCCCCATCTATTGTCCCAGACCACCGCCCCATATACTTTCATGCCCTCTATACTACAGCGCTAGACTTTGACTTCTGCTCCTGTCATAATTACTACAGTCAATAGAGGTCACTGTTGTGTTCAATTATACCTTCTTTCAGTGCTCTACCACGTGAATAGATGATAAAACCCACTAGTGAATGTAGTACACCCCTATTGACCTACATCAATGGGGCTTTGGTGACTGATAACGCCTATTTATTGACCTGGTATTCGTCTAATCGGCTGGATTTGTGTATCATCACTTTCTTCTTATTCTCTCTCCCCTTAAATTAGCTAACTGTACACAAAGTAGTAAAACTAGCTCCACCTAGAGCAGCTACAACAGTAACATGCTGCTCCAGCATTAATGCTTCAGTATTAACTGTCTAATAATGTTACATAGAATCAGATATGAGTCACAGGATATTACATATTATAATATGTATGTAAAAATTCTTTTACTTTTGATGAAATACAATTTGCTGATAATACTTGTAGTTTTACTTTGATAGAATTGTGAAAGCGGGGCTTTCTGGATCTGAAAACTGCTTCCACCACTGCCGACAATGTCAATGCAAGTAAAGCAAAAACTTGTGTATCATATACAGTATATCTTATATATTCAGAATTTGTATTCTGACCATTCAGCATGCAGTATAACATATTCAAGGTGGTGTGAAAATGAAAGGCGAGTTTGAGTCCTACCAGTTTTTTCTTTTGTATGACAAACACAGAATACTGAGTACGTTGCCTCTCGCAGCAGACAGTCAGCTGTCAGATGTTGTCTTTGTGATGTGTTCAAGTGCAACTTTTAACTGAAAACATGAGGTAACATGAGGTAATCTGGGCCGACGCAAAGCATTTGATCTGTCAGCCTTTGTCTGCACTAGTTCTTTGAGGTCGACTCGGCGTGTCAGGGATCCGACAGTGTCAATTAGAGATTTGAATCAGGAGTAAATGCAACGTGAACGCACCAGAGACGGGCAGGATGTGGCATACTAAAATCAATTCCAGGCACTGGTGTGTGTCAGAAAAGTAAAGTTCATGCACCTCTTGGCTTGTTCAGAATAACTTGTAAGGTGACACGTTTGGCCCACAAGGTTGTTGCTTCAAGAACAGAAGAGAGTAGAATATAACAGAGTGGAAAATTGTCTATAGCTCACCAAAACATAAAAGAAGCACAGGAACATGTAACGCAGAGTAAAGCCAAGTTCACACTACACAACTTTTGCATTACACAGTGTGCTGTCTTGTAATCAAGAGTCTTAAAGGTGTTGTGGTTTTCATTCATGACTGACCAGCGACAGGAGGTCACACACTACAAGTTACTCCCCACAACGGGATGCTCCATGTGTAAGGAGGTGGTGTTTTTCACTCTGACACAACCTGCCAGGAGACAAGAAAAAGGCTGTTTTCTTGCAGCTGTATATCTGACTGAGATCTGTTTATCTTACTGACTGACTTTCTGACTGATGTGAAGGCTTTCTGAACATCCAGAGCCAGAGGACCCTCAGTTAATTCATTTCCAGCACATCCGACTGAATTGTAAATAAATAGGGAATGACTGCCAGCCCTGTCCATGGTGCTGAATTATCAGGAGTCCTACACTAAACAACAATTCAAGCAATTTTACTGTCAAAAAAAAAAAATGTCCAGTTTCGGAATAAAATCATGTGACTTTCACTTCAGTTGGTGCATGCTCTTGTCACCTGAGCAAGTCGGCGAAAAATGGTTCATTAACATCACATTACTGCCTCCAGTTCATGGTTCACCGGCCGGTCCGTCTGTTGATATGGTATTAACACACTTCCCTTTATCCATCCTCCTTCCTCCATCAGATAAGGGCTAATATTAGCTTATCCATCTTCATGTCTAACATAATATTGAGTTTAAAACTTGAAAATTACAATATACGTCTAAAATCGCAAACAATAAAGCTGATGTTATGTATGGAGTTGTGGTTAACTCAGGAAAATCAATGATTTTCCACCACATGAGTAAATCAGTTCATGTAATGTTAATCAGCAAAAGCTGATACACACTATTTAGAGTGTCTAGCAGCGAGTATAGCCTATTATTGGGATTTTAAGTAACTCCAGACAAAACTGTCTGACAAAACCACTCATTGAAAACGGTTGAGAAATGTAAATGTTAATGTTATAACACTATAAACAAACCACACCATAGTCGCATGAGTGCGAGACTGTAAAGACGGACTAGGCTGTGTGATGACGTGTAGTAGTCCCATCTAAGGACTTGTTAGCAACTGCCTTTTTCATGACATGAACGCTTAAACATTCATGAGTGGGGTACATATTGACATATTTATGGTGAAGAACAAAACTTTAATATCCCTTAACCTTGTATTAACCACAGACCTTATTTGAGGCATCTAACTAAAAACCCATTAATAAAAACCATTGACTTCCAGACGAGGGAACCGTGCTAACACGTCAACTCATTTCTGGGTTTTAGGACTCATTCCTATAGCACTCTATTGACATTCCCATCAGTCTCAGCTGTACTTTGTGCTTATGCTAGCATGCAAACATGCTAGACTGACACAGTGAACATGAATACAGTTCCTACTTTCAGAGCTCAGTTGGTGGACCAGAAGTGAACCAAAATATCTGGAACTTTCACCAGTTTCTGTCAAAGCCGTCTGTCAAATGAAGCAGGTCCTGTGATATAATCCTGTTTGTCACAACTGATCATGTCTTTAGTTTTATCTGTTTTCATCTTATTTTATTCAGCAGAATCCCATTACTGCAAAGCAAAACAAAAGTCAATATCCGTCAAGCAGGAATTTAGTCGACAACACCTTACAACAGCTAATAAACATAACTGGCTTTTTCTCTGGACATTTCCCTGAGGCACAGCGTGAGCGCTGCAGTAAAGAGGAACTACATCTGTATGTATATTTAATCTGCAGCACTAACCAACCGTGACAATGTTCATGATGTCGGCACTTAACTGTCTTAACTGCTTCAGTGATGCTGGACTACTGCTTATCCTGCACCCTGACATTTCTGTGAATAAGCATCAATGACGCTGAGTACATTTAGGAAAGATGTATTACTCCTAATATAACATACAGCACATAACCTAATCGCTTGTGTTCAGAGTATTCGACCTGGGGAAGGTTCTAACTTCATATCCACTGAAGGGAGGACCCTTTATCCTACAGTTTCTACAAATGACGTCAGCAAAGATACTTTAACTACATGAAACTGACAATACCAGTGTACTTATACTACTGAGACTATTTTTACTGCTGATACTTTAACTACATGAAACTGACAATACCAGTGTACTTATACTACTGAGACTATTTTTACTGCTGATACTTTAACTACATGAAACTGATAATACCTGTGTACTTATACTACTGAGACTATTTTTACTGCTGATACTTTAACTACATGGAACTGATAATACCTGTGTACCTATACTACTGAGACTATTTTTACTGCTGATACTTTAACTACATGAAACTGATAATACCTGTGTACCTATACTACTGAGACTATTTTTACTGCTGATACTTTAACTACATGAAACTGATAATACCTGTGTACTTATACTACTGAGACTATTTTTACTGCTGATACTTTAACTACATGAAACTGATAATACCTGTGTAGTTATACTACTGAGACTATTTTGATACTTTAACTACATGAAACTGATAATACCTGTGTACTTATACTACTGAGACTATGTACGTACTTTTACTACTGATACTTGAACTATATGAAGATGATAATATTTGTGTATTTTTACTATTGATACTTTAACTACATAAAGCTGTTAATATTTGTGTACTTTTACTACTGATACTTGAAGTACATGAAGCTGATAATACTTGTGTACTTTTACTGCTGATACTTTAACCACATGAAGCTGATAGTACTTGTGTACTTAACTACTGATACTTAAACTTCACGAAGCAGATAGTACTAACTAACTAACTACAACTAACTACCTACTTTTACTTAAATATGACTTTGAATTGAGGACTTTGCTTTGTTGGTACTTGTATTGCAGTATCTGAGTAGTTCCTCCTCTACTCCATGTATTCCATCTGTTTGAACATGACTGAAAGTACAAACACATATACTAAAGTTGATGTAATTATAGCCATTTACTTCCCCACCTCTCTTTGGAGCAGCGGGGAAGATCCACCACAGGCTGCGGGTGCTTTATCAACACAAACAAGCTGTAAACATGGAGATGATAGATAGTATAGACAGTACTGCATGTTTGATAACTTTTGGGAGCATTTACCTCAGGAAGATAAGATAAGAAGTCGCCAGTGGCTCGGCTCCAACGCAGCACTACAGTCGCTCCTCCTGCCATCTGATTACAGCCCATGTCTGCCAACAGAGCTGCTACCTTGAGACGTGTGCTGGTGATTAATTATGCTTATGTTTCATTTTACACTTGTTAAATGTCAGCCAACTGATCAAGTGAGGAGCCACCAGCTCCCAGAGTTTCCCTGACCTTTCACTGAACAGTTGTCATTAAGCTGTGATTGAATGCAGGAATATGGACAAGCTAAACAGTGCCTCACAGTTAGCAGAATGAATGCAATTACCTTTATTTTGTGCAGGAGCAGCCAAATCATGACGAATGACTTCAACAAGAAGTTAGAGACCAAAGATACAACAAAATTATATAGAGTCATCTATTATATTTAGACTCAGCTGCCTTTAGAGATTAAAGGTGATATACAAAGAACAAAGTGCAGGCCCACAGAATGAAAAAATAACCTTCTCGTCAGAAATGATAAAGTCATGATGAAAACACCAGTGACAAAGTTACTTCACAGATCCAATCAGAGCAATGAGACCAGATTAAAATACTAGCAGCTCTGTGAAAACAGAAAATGAGGAAGCATAAAGCATAAGCATTTGACCTGTTTTTCCAGATAGAAAGTTTTCAGTCCATCTCTCGTCCACCAGATGCCCTCAGACTTTCTACCTGACTCCCTCACCTGTTTCCACATTCCCTCATCAGCCCTGCAGTATCACCATAACCGGCCCGTTTCCACTTATTCCTGGCCACACTGTCATAGCTGCCATTGTTGATTTGTGCCTTTACATTCAAGCCTTGGAAATCTGTATCCTGTTAGCCTGAAACCGTATGTATGTATGAACCTCACTGCCAGACTGCTTGGACATTTTCCCTGTTATCAGTGGGCTCTGTTACTCCTGTTTTTACCCATGCAGGAAGCCAAAGTCTTACCTATTTGTCTAATTACCAGTCAAAACATCGCGTTAGACTTCATATAAACCACAGTCACGTAGCCAGAAGCATTTCAGTGAGATACAGGGAATTGTTTTTAGACAATGCATCTTGAATCTGTGATAAATTACTACTTCTGAGCATTACAGGCTGATTATGACACACAATAAGAGTTAAAATGAGTTTTCCCAGCTCGCTTCAAGAAAAGGCCTAAATATTACATTTTATTTTAAGAAATCTAAACATTCATGACTTGATTTTTTTCAACATATTATACTACAGCATTTTTCAACATACTACACTTTGACTTTTGATTAATTAATTAATTTTTTTTTCAATCTACTATACTATGACATATTATATTATGACTTTTTTGACAAACTATGCAATGGCTTTTTTATAACTTTTATTGACAAACTATACTATAACTTTTTATGATTTTTATTTACAATCTGCACCAAAAGGTTTAAATGACTTTTACTGACAAACAATACTATGGCTTTTTATGATTTTTATTGACAAACTTTATTATGACATTTCTGACTTTTATTGACAAATTATACTATGACTTTATATGATTTTTATTGACAAACTATACTATTACTTTTTATGATTTTTATTTACAATCTGAACTAAAACTTTTTTTTTTTTGACTTTCATTGACAAACTTTATTAGGACTTTTTATGACTTTCATTTACAATCTATACTATGACTTTATATGACTTTATTGACAAACTTTATTATAAATTTTAATGGCTTTTATTGATAAACTATATTATGAATTTTTTATGATTTTTATTGACAAATTTTATTATGACATTTATGATTTTCATGACAAACTATACTATGACTTAATATGACTTTTATTGACAAACTTTATTATGACTTTTTTGTGACTTTTATTGACAAACTTAATTATGACATTTATGACTTTTATGACAAACTGTATTATGGTTTTTTGACTTTACTGACATACTACGATATTGCTTTTTTTAAATTTCAAAATATCATACTATGACTTTTTTATTTTTTCTACTACACTGTGAATTTGTTTTATTTTGCTTGACTCACTATACTATGACTTTTTATGACTTTTTATTTTTATGACTTTTATTGACATACTATACAATGATTTTTTTGTAAAAATTTTGACATATATTATGACTTTTTTGACATGCTATACTGTGGCATACTACAGTTTAACTTTTTTCAACAAAGTATGTACTATGAGTTTTTTGACATACTGTACTGTAACTTTTATTGCGTTTTATTTGACATACTATACTACAGTTTTTTAAAATGCTATTTGATGTACTGTACTATGACACAAAATGCTTTGATTTTTTTTTGAGAAACTATGCCACGACTACGTTTTTATAACTTTTCTCAACATATTATTGCATGAGTTTTTTTTTTGTTTTTTTTTTTACTTTATTCAACAAAGTATACTAGAACTTTTTGATTTATTCTTCGGCATACTGTACTATGACTTTTCTATTTTTTCTTCAGGATACTGTACTATGACTTTTTTATTTTTTCTTCAGGATACTGTACTATGATTTTTTTTGACTTACTATACTGTGACTTAATGACTTTTCTCAAAATGCATTTTTAATACTGTTTTCAACATACTATGCTCACATTTTTTATGACTTTGCTTGACATACTCTATTAGGACTCTTTCTGACTTTTTGAACATACTATACTATACTATACTTTTTACAAAATACTATTCTCTACTTATTTTGACATTAAAAATGACTTTTTCAAACTTTTTTCGACACACTATACTCTAACTTTTTTTTACATACTGACTTTTTTGCATTTTTTCCATTATACTAAACTATAACCTTTTTGCATTTATTTGACACATTTGCATACATTTCACATTTTGTTTTCAACATACTATACTATGACTTATAGTATATACTATATTTTTTCATATTTTTACATACTATATTGTATCTTTTAAAAAAGCACACTATACTATTCAACAAACTATTCTAAGACTTAAAAAAAATCGACATACTGTACTATGACTTTTTATCCAACATATTATATTATGATTTTATTATATTTCTACTATGGCTTTTTGCCTTTTTTTGACGTAGTGTACCCTGACTTTTTTGCTTTTCTTTCAACAGACTGTAATTTTACTTTTTTCAGCATACTATACTATAACATTTTTGCGTTATTTTGAACATATTTTTTTCGCCATTCAAAACAATTAATTATTTACATTTGTTGGCACACTATGCTATGATTTTTTGCACTTTTTTTTCATAAAATGTTTGTTGACGTTTTTGTGTTTTTTTGATATACTATACTGTGACTCTTTTGCTTTTTCTGTGAAATACTATAATATAACTTTTTTTCCACATTATATATATTTCAACATACTGTACTATGACTAAACTTTTATTCAATATACTGTATTATGGCTTTTTTTCAACATACTACAACTACCACTTCAACCTACTATACCATGGGGTTTTTTATATTCTTTTGATGTACTATAATATGACTTTTTTTCAGCATACTGCACTATGGCATTTTTGCATTTTTTCAGCATACTGTTCTCTGATTTTATTGCAATTTTTCGAGATAATATATTTTCCCAACATATTAACTTTTTTATTGCGATACTATACGATGACTTTTTTAAACTTTTTTGACATACTGCACTGGATTTTTTAGGACTTTTTTTCAACACTTTTTTTTGACATACTATTCTGTGCCCATTTTTTATTACTTTTTTGACATACTGTATACATTCTTCTTTTCCATGAGGCTAAAAATTGTGCTACAGAGTTTTTAATTATTTGGAGGGAAGTGCAACTTGAAAACAAGGAGTTACAGTTTTCAAGGGTTATGTAATGAAAGCATTAGTAACCCAATCTGAAAATGTTTGGAGAGATCACCCACTTTTTGCGTCGATGATAACAGCGGGCTGAACTTTCTTCACAACTTCAGACAGACAGCCTGGTGCCGAAGGTTAGATCGACTGAATGTAGTCAATAGAAAGAGACTCAACACTGCTGCTAAATCTACTTCACACTCTTCTAACTTCATCTTGTAAATCTTGAATGAATGAATGAGGCTGTATATAACTTGACTTCATCGTGATGATCACGTTTCACTCAGTGTTTCAGGAAGCGGATTCTTGTGCGACCCCTCCATCTGGACAAGGAAAGAAAAAGCTCGTATCCAGGGTGACCAGTGCAGTGAGCAGGCAAATCGCTCAAGGACACTGACAGGATGTGTGAAATATGATGGACTCAGTGGTATCAAACATTAGACCCATCATTTCTCTTAATGCTCCTGTAATTATAGTGGGGCAGCTTACCAGCTTGCCAGCCCTCCTCTCTGTGTAGCTGTGAGCATCTGGCAGCACTGGTTGTTCAAGTGAGTAGTTCATTATATTCCGTCTGATAGCTGAGTGCAGCAGTCTGACTGAAACTCAATACAACAATTCAATTACCAAGTAATGCGTTAACAAATTTGCACTTACAGCATTTTCCTATTGAATCAAACAAGAAACATTTTGTCTGAGGTTCGACAGAAAAAAACTTGTACCATTTATCAAAAATGTTTTGGCTCAGCGAGTGTCCTTGAGCGCTGAACTTGCTCACTCTCTATAAGTCACTCTGGCTAAGACCATCAGCCACATGCCTAAAAGATCTAAATGAAAGAATGGCCTGTCTTGTTGTTGTAATATTATGGAGGCTCATTTTTCATTTCCTCGAAGGTCGTTTTTACATCTATCCAGCTGCACTGTATGAGTCCAGTGAAAAGTGCCAGGAAGCTGGTGAAACACATGAAATGATGAGTCACGATGTCGACCACATTTGGACTCGTTGTTGCATGTGTAGTCTGACTCACCACACTGAAGGTATAAGTCTGCCATCAGCCAATCAGCCAAATATTTCAGCCACCATTGTCCTCTCCTTCTGCTATCTGCCCTATCTGTATAGCAAGGGCACTGCCGCTGCATCCTGTGCTTAGCGCCACCTGAGACGATTGTGATTAGTTAGAAGAAATACAAATAAGCCACAGCATTTCCTGAATGATAATCTTTGGAGCCAGGCCTTTCTTCAGCACTGACAGTGCTGTGGAGATAGGTCTGGATGTGCAAGACTATTGCATGTGTGACACATTTTACAGTTTTAACCAAACTGAAATACACAATACACAATAAACAAACTAAATATGATTTTAAAAAGTTGTTTATTTAGTATTGTTTATTAAATGTTCACTTTATCCTAAGAGTAGTGCATCAGACAGGAAATCTGAAAAAAAAAATAATGTGCTTTTGTGTCCTCAAGTGCTCGCAGTGGCATCTGCAAGATTTCACAGAAAAGGGGAAAACAACCAATCAGAGCTGATCTGGAGTCTGCCGTCTATGAGAGCCAGGAGTCAGTCGCTCACAAACTCTGATGCATTTTCCTGTAGAGGAGTTAATGTTATCCCTGCTGAGTCAATATGTAGACATGATTTACTCTTCCTCCTCCTTTGTGTCTTTTGTTTGGGGAAGTAGCCTCTTTAACCCTCATCCTACAAACTGGGGTCCCTGGAGACATACAGCATGTCTTTGGACTGTGGGAGGAAGCCGGAGTACCCGGAGAAAACCCACGCTTACACAGGAAGAACATGCAAACTCCTATTGTGGGTCTCAGAGGGTTTTTAATAGCTCATATGTGTTTCAGAAAGACTGCTCATGTTCAAAACTCTGAATATTCAAAACACATCCCACAATGCTGTGTTCTCGGAGAATTTAAGAAGAAAGTTGTTTTTACTTTTTTTAGGAAAACATAATTTATCGAGAATAAAGTTGTAATTTAATGAGAATAAAGTTATAATATTTCAAGAAATAATCTACCTGCCCTTTAGTCTGTTTGACTTTATTGTTCTGCTGATATGACAGTATCCCCCTCACACCTCAACAGACACAGAACCCATCTGGGACTCTGAATGAGACAATGTTGAGGTGGAAAACCAAAACTAACAGAAATGTATGTGCAGTAACTACGTTACGTAACAAACATTTATTTGAACCCAAATCATGATCTTTTCCTAAAGGTAACCAAGTAATGTTGTTACCTTAACCTAATCAGGTAGTGCCATTTCACTACATTAACCACGTGTTGAAAACTGCAACTATTCACAACGTTAAATAGAGGGGTCCTTTGCAAACAATCTATTTTTCACACCAGACTGTTGTGATTTCTGTCCTCTGCTTTCCTGAGGTGAATCCTGGGGCAGCAAGTGTTACAGTAGCAAAGACAACAGAACAGAAAAGTGTCAACCGGCATTACAAATGTTGGAAACATTTCTCATGTGGAAGTGCAGGACTCTGGGGGTTAGGAACAAGGCTGACATCAGCAATGAACAGTGAATTAACAGTTCAAGGGGAACTACACCCATTTTCAAAATCCATAAATGTTACTCCTATGGTTGAAGACAGTCCAAAAAATAGCAGTAAACATGAACGAGGCAGCTCTGTCCCTCACTTTCCCTCGCCACTCTGCTGCTCTGTAGCCGGTCTGTGAGCATCACTGTCTGGCTCCAGAGCTAATTGGTATAATTAGGATTCAAACATGTTGCTGAACATAAGTCAGAAAATAACATTCTTGTTTGGACTTATACTTCGGTGAATGCCTCAGACAGCAGAAACTTGAAGAGAGTGAGGAGGATGAGGAGACCACATGGAGGGACAAGCCCCTACACGGCATGTACCACCACCAGATAGAGGAAGTGGCTGATATCACAAAGACCTACCAATGGCTGGACAAAGCTGGACTGACACACAGCACAGAGGCACTGATCAGGGCAGCACAAGAACAAGCCCTAAGTACCAGGGCCATAGAGGCCAGAATATACCAGAGTAGATCTGACCCAAGGTGCAGGTTGTGTAAAGATGCTCTGGAGACAGTCCAGCACATAGTAGCAGGGTGTAAGATGCTAGCAGGATCAGCATACGTGGAGAGACACAACCAAGTTACTGGGATAGTGTACAGAAATATCTGCACCCAGTATGGACTAGAAGTACCCAAATCCCAACAGGACATAACACCAAAGGTGGTGGAGAACAACAGGGCTAAGATGGGACTTCAGCTTCCAGACTGACAAACAGCTACTGGCTAACCAACCGGACGTAATAGTGGTGGTGGACAAAGAGCAGAATAGGGTGGTGGTGATAGATGTGGCGATACCAGCTGATGCCAACATCAGGAAAAAGGAGCACGAAAAGGTTGAGAAGTATCAAGGGTTGAGAACAGCTGGAACAGATGTGGAAGATCAAGGCTAATGTGGTCCCTGTGGTATTGGGAGCACTCGGGGCGGTGACCCCCAAACTGGGAGAGTGGCTCCAGCAGATTCCGGGAACGACAGCTGAAGCCTCAGTCCAGAAGAGCACAGTCCTAGGAACAGCTAAGATACTGAAGAACCCTCAAGCTCCCAGGACTCTGGTAGAGGACCCGAGCTTGAGAAGGACACAGTTACCAGCCTGAGGGTGAGAGGGACGTTTATATATATATATATATATATATATATATATATATATATATATATATATATATATATATATATATCAGTTACATCAATTAAATGTAGAAAGTTTGACAATATTCTAGAGAAATACCAATATTAGTATCAAATGATTTGTGAACATTGCAAATGTGTTCATATTCACAATGAGCTGTTCTCTTTCACACTCAGAGGCACTAAATCTTTAATGTGACAATAATCGAATCAGTTATTCAGACCAAAGCTGATCTCAGCTTCAGGAGCAGAATGTGAAGCAGCACTGCCTCAGGGGAACCACGGCTGCACTCCAGAACTGTAGGGATGCACCCTTCTTTTACCACCTTCCACATGTCCTACCATAGAAACAGAACAGGGGTAGAACAGACATTCCTATTCAAATCAACATAGCAGATGGTCAGAGTGGTGGCCATTTTTAATATGAAATAAAAACAAAACGTCAGTATGTGCTAAACAGATTGACGCCAAGTCACAGACTCAGTGATTTGAGGTTTTGCAGTAACAAATAAAATGAGCAGTTTGGTATTAACGTTATGACGCATAGAGGGCCAGAGTAAACGAGTCAAGTGGAACAACAATGCTTCATCCACGCACTCTTGACAATGGAGGAAAAATGTGATGTCACAGAGAGCAAGTTGGCCATTTTTGGAGGAGAAAGGCTGAAACTGCCATCCACTGGCCATTTACTGCAAGCGTCAAAAGATAACGCAAAATGCTGCACAGTGATATATAGTATATGTAGTATACCGTCAGACACATGGCTGGCGAAGCATGGTGGCAAAGCATGGTGGCAAAGCATGGTGGTGCTTTGAGGCTGTTTTTTTTTTCAGATGGAACTGGGGCTTAAGTCAAGGTGGAGGGAATTATGAACACTTCTAAACATCAGTCAGTTTTGGCACAAAACCTTGAGGCGTCTGCTAGAAAGCTGAAGATGAAGAGGAATTTCACCTTTCAGCGCAACGACCCAAAGCATACATCCAAACCAACAAAAGTTCAGATTATAGGTCACAGTAAAGGAGGAAAACGTTCTGAAATGATTTATCATGGTCTCGTTTTTTTACATCACAAAAACCTGGCATTTTAACAGGGGTGTGGAGACCTTTTCTATCCACTGAAACAACACACTCTATTTTATTCTATTCTATTTTATTCTATTCTTTTCTTATGAATGCAGTCATTCATAATAACAGGAGGAGATTTCCATTATTCAAAAGAAAAAAAGGTGTTTTTTTTTCAGTGCGCAAATTGTTTTGGCACCTTTGATAATTACGCGGAAACGCGTGGGTGGAGTGTGCGCGTGTGGTTGCGTGTGAGTGTGTAGGGAGCGGGTTGGTGGGTGGTAGAGAAAGAGAGAGAGAGAGAAGGAGAGATAGACAGAGAGAGAGAGAGAGAGAGAGAGAGAGAGAGAGAGATCTCGCTCTTGTCGTTATTCGGACAGTTTCCAGCTAGACATCCAGAATAGCACACAAATACACTTCTCTTCATCTTCTCCTTGTACTTCTCCTTCTTCGTTTTTTTCTACTTCTTCTTCCTCTACTACTACTACGCTGCAGACAGGTGACTGAGCGTGGACCCGCGCTGGGGAGGCGGGATGAGGAGCCTGTCACACAGCTCGGCTCTCAGCAGAGTTATTTCATGCAGCGGGTTTAACGCCTTCTGCTTTTTCTCCTCACATCTTCTCTTCGGGCTTGAGGAAACCATTAGACCGGTCTGATTTTCATCTGCAGGAGTGACTGTTTATTTTTTAATTATTGTTATTGTTGTTATTATTTTTTAATATGACATCAGTGCCGAACGTGGGCTGGTTATTCACATCTCTAAAGACGGAATACCGGGATAGGACTTAACGGAGTGCTTCTTTTCCTTCCTCTCTGCCCTTCATGAACAACCGATGGTGCGTTCTTTCTTTGTTTCTTCTCCTCTGAAATCCCGGAATGGGTGCTCAAGCAACAAGCGACCGTGGCTGTGTGCAGCAGCAGCAGCTGCTCTGCGCACACTTCAAGGGGATAACGCATTGGTGAATCAGTCGCTGGGTTTGGTTTGGATGTTTGTGCGCGCATAACGGCTGCACCTGCGGGATTACTGGAGTCTAATTACCTGACACCTGTGTTTGTTTCTCTGCTGGATCGAGGACAGAAATGAACTCGACTGTTGGATTCGTAAAACTATCCTAAAACTCGCGCCTTGCGGTGATTCTACGCTTTTTTCCAGTCTGCGGGGGAGCTGCTTGGTTGAACTGATCGTGAAACGCAATCATGGGCAGACACTGTGTCCCCCAACTAAAACCGGGTTTTTCATTCCGGGTGTTGTGGATGGTTCACGCTTTCCTGGACCTGGCCGGCTCCCAGGAGATTTACGCGCCGCACTCGATCCGGGTGGAGGGCGACGTGACGCTGGGGGGGCTCTTCCCAGTCCACGCCAGGGGGGTCCCGGGGATGCCATGCGGGGATATCAAGAAGGAAAACGGCATCCACCGGCTGGAGGCGATGATGTACGCGCTGGACCAGATCAACGGCGACGAGGAGCTTCTGCCCAACGTCACCCTGGGCGCCCGGATCCTGGACACCTGCTCCCGCGACACGTACGCGCTGGAGCAGTCGCTGACGTTCGTCCAGGCGCTCATCCAGAAAGACACGTCGGACGTGAGGTGCACCAACGGGGAGCCGCCGGTGTTTGTCAAGCCCGAGAAAGTTGTCGGGGTCATAGGAGCGTCGGCCAGCTCCGTGTCCATCATGGTGGCCAACATACTGCGCCTCTTCCAGGTAGGAAACAGAACTCGCTGATTACTTATTTACCAGTGTTATCATTAGTGTTCTTATGTAAGCCCGCATTTCTCATGCAGCAGCGGGTTCCAGCTGCACAGCATCAGATGCTGACGGCTGGCCGGTTCACTGCGTATCCTCACCCAGTCATTCACCCAGTCATTCCTCCACAACAGAGTTCCTCCCTTTGCACGGCAGGCAGTGTGAGCTGGTTTTGAGGAGAAACCGTCTCAGAGGCACGCGTGGTGCGACTGAGATGCTCAGTGGGCTAACTGAAGGATTCCGGCAGTGGCTTTAGCTTGTGTGTGTGTGTGTATGTGTGTGTGTTGTCTTGCTGTCCCTGTGAGACCTGTGTACATTAAGAGCTGGTTGTTGACATCCAAAAAGAGGAAAGAGGAACCATCACTGTCTCCATCAAATAGCAGGTTGAACTTGTATCTGCTCACACATTTCACGTTGATGTGGACGTAAACTGCTCAGTGAATGTTTATGCTGTTTATGAAGGACAGCCCAGGTCCTACCAGGTCAGACTCCTCATGTGATGCTGTTGTGTGTTGGGGTGTTAGCATTCCTGCCAATGACAGTAGCAGGGTTGGTTTCTGTAGGCTGTGTTTACGATGAGAACAAGGATTTCATTAGGGTGGACCTGAATGCCTCAAAGCTTTGACCGTTGCCATGGTAATCAATAACTCTGAAGCAGGATTATTGGAATGCTTAGTTTTGTTTGGTTTTCAGAGACAAGTTTGTTTTAATAAAGCAGTAATCCCCAAATAGCCCTTGAAATAAGGAGTGATCCTACAATTCATATTCAGAATTAGTTATTACTAGAGATGGATATCGCTGTTAGAGCTGTGTCCCAGGGGACATGGAGACATACAGACAGAAGAACATGTCGGCCTGCAGAGCTTCAAATACCTTCAAATATTTCTCAGCGAATCTTCGGCGGCCAGTCCTAGTTGTGTTTGCTATGTGAACAATGTTTCCTGCTGCCCTCTTGGCCAGTTCTCTGCTGACAAAAGTGATTTTAATCTAAGGATGCACTGATACTGGATCCGATATCAGGCCAATACTGACTCACATAGCTGGACTGGGTACTGTGACGATGGGGCCGATCTATTGAATTCATTTCTATGTTTACATACTATATACATTACATACTGGAATTTTAATTGCTGTTTATGTTTTCACCAGTTTGTTGCTCCATTAAAATGCTTTACACTTCAGTTGTAATCAAATCTCTCATAATCAAGCATGACAAACATGTGGAAGACGGGAAGGAAAACTGACAAAGAAAAAGGAAAAATAATGGATGAAGTCACATGTTAAACAAATACTCATAGTGTTGCCACAAATCAACAAGTTGGTGTGGCCATCGTGGACTTTGGAGCAAATCAGGGAATGTAAAAAACACCCTTAACAGACCTCACATCACAGGAATATCTGGATAGATAATCTTTCGGACAATCAAAAAATGTGGGCTTTGCTGATGATTGTTGGGAGGGCGGAATCGGGCCCAGAATCAGCTAGATTCTCATGTACTGTGTACCCAGCATTAGTTGTATATTCTCTTATTTCAGCTTTACTGAATATTTTGTAGACTGGTTTGTAGCTTGTGACAGGTGTCTTGGTCTGTTTCTGTAGGTTGTGTTTACTTTTGGAACAATGTTTTCATGTTGCTGTCTTGGCCAGGTCTCTCCTGATTTAGATTAGGGCCACCCCCTTTTAGTCCACGAATGCCTAGTTCACACCACATGACTATAGCCCCGATTTTCTGCTCCCAATAGTTTTTGGAGCTCTCAGACAAAAGCCCTAGATCAGAGGTAGATCGATGGAGGCTTGCTGCTCGCTCATTGGACCTTGAGCGTCATGTGTGAACTGCTGAAAGATGTGATGTAGGCTTGTTCGGTATATTGGTACTAAATTGGTACCGGGGTACTGATGCACTTCAAATGGTACTACACTGCGTTGGGATGAGACCGATATGCTCAGTGTTGGCGGTGGTGACGTCGTCGCGCGACGTTACCGCATTGTATTTTGAGCCGAGGCGAGCGAGCAGCGTTTAGGAGCAAACTGAGCGGAGAGAGAGAGAGAGAGAGAGAGAGAGAGAGAGAGAGAGAGAGAGAGAGAGAGACAGGAGCAGGGAGAGGATAAACTACTGCTAATTTCTCCCGAAAATTACAGCTGGTCAAAATAACAAAAAAAGATGCAGTGTTTTCAGCTGTTCAGATGTTAGTGTTTTAAATTCTATTTTATTCTTTATTCACCGTGTTTTTCGCACTATAAGGCGTACCGGATTATAAGGCGAAAAAACATCAATGCACATGTTTATTTTCATACGTCGTTTTCTTCACTTTCGTTTTGACAGTGTTGGTGAGTGCCGTAATGCCCCGACAATCCATCCAGCAGTGCAGCTTCGTAGCAAAATCATAATAAATCATTTTAACAGATTTTTGAGAGCCCTGTATCACATAAAATTGTACAAACAGAATTGATACATAAGGCACCGGATTATAAGGCACACCACCGATTTTTTAGAAAATTAAAGGATTTTCAGTGCGCCTTATAGTGCGAAAAATATAGTACTTTAAAATTCTGTATGAGAAAAGCCTGTCTTTGTGGTATTTTATTTTATTTACTGATGTGTGATGTGTTCTTTTATTTGGAAAGTATCGAAAAGTATCAAAATACATGTTGGTACTGGTACCGATACCAAAATGCCACACTAATGTGACGCTCACCAAAGCCTTGCAGACACATTCCAGATATCTTGATGTTAAATATCTGGCTACAGCCAATCAGAGTGTGAGACACGGGGGGGTCGCTGTCACAATGGGAACTGACTGCATGTGCTGTATTTGCAACACGGAGCAAAGTTGTTGTTGCATCTGGAGGAATAAATAGTAAAAAAAAGAGTGTGGAACAACAACATCAGTGTGTCTCCTGTCATTTACTGTATATTTGTGACATATTTTTGAGACAATATGTAGTTTGAAGACGTCATCATGGATTCCTCCTGGTGAAATATCTTGTAGTGTGTGACTCCTGTCTGTGGTCAGACATGTGAAAACCACAATGACTTAAAGACCAGCGATTACAAGACAGCAGGTTGTGTAGTGTGAACAGTACTGTGATCAGACGACTTTTGAAGTTGTGTAGTGTAAGCTTGGCTTTGGATTTGTTTCGTTTAGTTGATTATTATTATTATTATTATTATTATTATTTTAATAATTTCTTTCATGCTGAATTAGTTATTTCTAAGAAACATTTGAGCACATCTCTGAGACATGGACAGCAACAGACAGTGAGTGAACGAACACCTCTCCAGTACAACACTGCATAGATCGGAGTATCTATCAGTGTATCTCCTTCATTCTGCTGAAACCCTCACAGCTCTTCAGAGTCTTAATATGTCCCATAATTAGAGGATAGTACTTTAAGTTAAATACCTCAATTCTCTATATCACTGTTCTCCAAGCTCCTTATTTCTTATCTCTTCTTATTATGTTGAAGCTCCGTGAAGTGCAGCCTTAAAGGGTAACTTTACAATAAATCCACTTTTTAGAGTAAATCATATGTACAGTCACACATTACAGATTTACAGTGTGCAAATTTTCCTTTAAAAAATATCCAGTAATTATCTTTATTAGACACCAAAAATCTATGATAAATCTACTGTCTGACCTCTGAGGTGACGTCATGTCTGAGAGTGAGAGCAACAGTTTACGAAATAGTCATGACATTTAATTTTTTTGATTTGTGTACATAGACACAAATTTCCCATTTTTTTGTGACCCTCAACACAACTTTGAGCAACATATTTTTAGTGCTTTTTCCTACGAATTTCCGCTCCAGTCTTTTCAAAGTCTTTTAAAACTACTTAGGTTTAGGAATAGATTGATGTGGTTAGGCTTAGGCAACAAACTACTTAGTTATGTTTAAGATTTAAGATTGTGGATTGGGATTAAAAAAAAACCAAAACAAAACATTGGATTTCATTTGAGAGTGATGTGCGACTGGGCTGGGGGTGTCAGCAGTCTGTACAACAGGGGTTGGAGGTGAGGGTGTGTTAGGGTGCAAATGCTTTTTTTGTGAGGGTGGTGAGTTGAAGCTAAAACGGGAGTTAAGTTGAGTTAAATTCCTCTAAATACTGTACTAACCCTGGCTGTTTCAGGCTCTGACTCATCTTGCATTTGTTTAATTGGACATATTGGTTATGTAATCCATTCTTTAAATAGGTCTTTAAAACTACAGTTTTCAGTCCAGGTATCCCCTCCTTCATGTCTTCATATGCTTAATATAGATCTATACCCATACCTATATCTATATCTCTCTACCTCTCTCTCTCTCTGTACACACTGTATATATATATATATATATATATATATATATATATATATATATATTATATTTCTGAGCCACAGCTTTTGTTAGCTTTTTAAAGCTTCGGCTTACAGGCCAGCTAACTCTCACCAGTTGAAAGCTGATTTTGAAATGAATTTAATGGCCAGGAAGCTTCAGAACTTAATGGTCGCCAAGCTCAGGATGGTTTTAATAATAGACTTTGAAGGGCTGTTTCTCACAGGGAGCTGGAAGTGTTTCTTCTATCACACATTTTTCAAAGCACACAGCATGAAAATGGAGCTGTTTTTTTTTTTCCACATTGGTGTGAAGGCCAATAAACAAAACGGACTAAACTTGAACTTGAGTCAAATGGTAAAATAAAAATAAATGAAAATAAATTTTATTTTAAGATGAGTGTTTCAGTGTTTCAGAGAGCAGGTGAAAGAGAGAGCAGGAGTCTGACCCTGAACTCTGAACAGCTGATCTGAGTCAGTTCAATCAACTCGGAGTAGATTGAACCTGAACATAAAAAGCCATCATCAGTGGAGCTCCGACACCACGATTCACCATGGTAACAGGTAAATAAGAGCCAGGGCCTGCATTTCAATGCAGTGGACGTAGAGGTATTAATGCATGTATTTGCAATAAGCCTGCATGACATGAGGAAAATCTGCAAAGCAGCGATAACATTGATCAGTATGGCAATTATGATATGACTTAAGTGTGTATATCCGCTATACGTATGCATATATTTTAAATATAACTTGGCTGAATGTTTCTAGAGCAGCAACAGTAACATTTACATCATTTAAGTCACTATATGAATGATAATATCTCACTGGAAACCTAAATTGTTAATGCAATAAATCATATTTCTGACATGAAAATATTAAGCAAAGTTTATAAAGACAGAAGAACACAGACATCAGTCAGTATCAGTCCTTCCTCATGTCGTCTTCTGATGTGAGCCACTGTAGGTACCCCTGGTTGGGGGGGGCAGTTCCAACCTCAAAAAAAACCCCCCGGAAACAAACACTCGGCGGTCGGCCGGAAAAGCAATGTTTGTGGGTGGGAGAGACTGCAGACAGAGCGGGTTCTTCACACAGAAACTTCACTTCCCTCCATCTTTAACAGTTTCGTCATGTTTATGCTTGTTGAACAGGCTTAATGATAACGTATCTCGGCTTTACACTTTTACAGTTTTATTGTACTCACTGACAGTACCGAGTGTAGTTGTCATCAGCTGGTCTCCACCGCGGCCTCTGATCATCTGCTCGCTGACTTCACAGCGTGGAGAGCTCTGACAGAGCAGCTGGCAGGGGATGCAGCTTTAGGCCTGCAGCCCATTTAATAACGGGTTTCGGTTACCATTACTAACAATAATGATTTTTTTCTTATTCATCATTTCAGACAGCCTTTTGCTATGCATTTTGTTTCATTGTGTGTTTTGTTTCCTAATATGCAGACTGTGCACATTTATCTTAAAAAGCGAGAAGTGTCAATAATATAATAGTTTTTTATTTAGTTGTCCATTTATTCATCAGACATTAACACAGTGGATTATAAAGTGGTGGAATCTGACTGTTTCATGCTGTACACTACATTACATTTTAAATATACATATTTGTTCAGCTTGAAACTGACGTAGAGAAAACACACTGAAGATGAACAATATAAAGTATATTGATCAAAGACATACATGACTGCAAACTCAGTCTGATCCAGTAATAATGTGTTTGGTGATTTAAAGGTTGAATAGAGTAGATGTTAAATAGTAGACATCTATTTGGTTCGTGGCAATCAGTGGCTTTAATTCAGCTGCTTCAACAAAAATAGTCAATTTCTATATTTAATAAACTAATCTTGTTTAAAGTGAGATTATGTGCAATAAACATTTGAGTGGAACTGCTCTGAGACTGTCAGCTGTCTGGTAACAGAGTCACATTGTTAGAAAAACAGTTAGGACATGCAGAGGTTTCATTTGGAGCTGAGGATGGACTTAATGCTGTGTAATAATTTAGCCCAGTTGCACAGCAATTTCTGAAATAGTCATTGTATTGATTTGTGTACATAGACACACATTTTACAGTTTTTTGTGATGATCAGCACCAAATCAATTTATATGTAACCCATGTAATTGTGAACCAGGAAGTATAGAAAGCAGAGAACGCTGCATAGGGTCTGTGTGGATGGTTGGGTAAAAAAAAAAAAAAAAACGTCCTTGAGACCTCTGTTTGTGTCCCATGTGAAACCAGAAGTTGATTTATTTGTCCTGTAACTTCCATACTTAATTTACAGCACCTCTGGAGTTATTTAAAACCAAACTGCAATCTTTTCCTAAACCTATGTAAATAGTTTGTTGCCTATGCTTAACCAAGTTGATCTTTTCCTCAACCTAACAAAGTAGTTTCACTTGAAAAGACTCGTCAGACCTTGACACATGCATCATGTGTTGCTGAACGTTCATAGGAAAAAAGCACTAAAAATATGTTGCTCAAAGCCATAATACATTCAGCTGAAAAACTGTCACATCCCTCTGTTTCTACTCATTGCTTAAGACAGGAAGGCATCAAATATTTATGCTATGATTTCAGTGGCCGCATCAGGATATTCCTCAAATATTACAAAAAGAGCCAGAATGCAGTTAAAATACATCACAACACAACGTATTTGCTCTGACATTCATTAAACAGACTGCATCTCTTAGATTGTGTTTTTGTTTTCGCACATGTCCTGATTAGGGTTGCAACTAAGAGTTATTTTCATTATCAACAAAGTTATTTTCTTGATTATTCGTTTAGTCCATGAAATGTCAAAGTAGTAGTCAGCTGTGAGGATTTGCTGCTGTTCTTTTGTAGAAAGTAGATAGTTAACTGAAATATATATATATATATATATATATATATATATATATATATATATATATATATATATATATAGAAGAGAAGAAGAAGAAGATCAGCCTTTATTAGTCCCACAGTGGGGAAATTCAATTTACACTCTGTTGTTTTTTTATTTATTTATTTTTTTTTTTAAATTTATACATGGTACATGCAGACCTGAAACACACATAAATGCATTAATGGAGAGATGTCAGAGTGAGGGGGCTGCTCCTGACAAGCGCCCCGAGCAGTTGGGGGTTTGGTGCCTTGCTCAGGGGCACCTCGGCAGTGCCCAAGAGGTAAACTGGCACCTCTCCAGCTACCAGTTCACACTCAGTTTTTTGGTCCTTGTCGGGACTTGAACCGGTGACCCTCCGGTTCCCAAGCCAACTCCCTACAGACTGAGCTACTGCTGCCCCCATATGTATGTATGTATGTGTAATAACTCTCCACACCAGCGGGGGCCGGTAGTCGGTACTCGTCAGAAAATGTAATGGGCATGTTTTCTATCCTGTGACATTTTATAGACGAAACAATGAATTCATTAATAAATCAAATAATTGGCAGATTAATTGATAATGAAAATAGTAGCTCATAGCCAGTATACCTGCACACTTCTACTCCTTTCTCACTTTCTCACCTTTTCTCCCATCAAGTCTTTTACATCCTGTTTTCTTTCTCTTGTTTGCTTCTCTTTCTCTCTGTTTGTCTTTCCCTTTTTTCCTAGATGTGCTTCATTTGGCCAAAATGCCGGTCGGCTCAGCACAGGTGCACATTGACGAGGAGATACAGCGTCATTAAATCCTCCTGTCACTGCACATTATGGAGTATTCCCCCTTTGTTGGCCATAAATTTTAGTGAGCATGAGATAAAAATGAAAATGTAACGTCTCCTTTTCTCTCTCATATAAAAACAAAACGATTTGGCTGCAGCAGCTTTTTACGAGTACTGCTGGTGTTGTTCTTAATTGAGAGGCTGGGTATTGCTACTGGCCTTCCACATGTGCCACATAATGAGAGTGCTATGTGGGTTTGGTTGGATATGTTTTGGTAATGGGAGTTAGTGGGAGGGCTGTGGGCTGCAGCTCATTAGGTACATGCACTGTATTATGACTTCACCATATGTGACCGTATTAATTTTCATAATGGGATATCCATGCTTTTTGCAGAAAAAACACATGTAGAAGCAGGATTGCTTTTTCCACTCACACTCCAAGACCAGGGACTGCCACTGGGCTAATTGCTTCTTGCACATAACGAGACAGTTACACATGATTAGAGAGTTAAAGGTGCAAAGCAAAACGCAACAGACAGAATATGCAATTTGACAGAAGAGGAAATATCAGAAGGTGGAAGAAGCACTGAATGTGTCAGAGGTTCGTAACAAGAGGGAGATGTTTACTAAGCGTGTTGCAAAAAACACAAGACTTTCAGTCAAGAGAGTTTGTGTCTTGTGTGAAACTAAAAGTAACTTTGATTTAACATGTCAGTCTTTAGTCACGTGACAAGTCAGTATTGTCAGTCCTGTGAGTCACGTGAGTCGCAAGTCAGCAAAGTTGACGTCAACCATGACAGTGCTGGTTGCAGCCCTAAATGTACTTCTGGAACTGTACTCATCCTTCAAGAGGAAGACTATATGCAGGCCAAACGCCAGGAACACATGTTGGCATTGTATGTTTCTGTGAAGCAGGGGATATGTTGAATGTGGACATTTTTTTTGTATTCGGTCAGAGCAAATGATGTAGTATATCAAGTGGCCGTTATTAAAAGTTATGTGGTGCAACAATGAGTATAAAAAGCAGGAGAGTCTGTTAAGGGTGGGCGGGAGCGTGGTGAATGGGCCCAACAAACACAGGACAAACGATGTTGTGCTTTTTTTTATGTCTACGTACTGTTATTTTATGTACCGTTGTTTTATGTATCATTGTTTTATGTACTGTTGTTTTATGTACCATTGTTTTATGTATCATTGTTTTATGTACCGTTGTTTTACGTACCATTGTTTTACATATTATTACATTACGTATCATCACTTTGTTTTACGTAACATTGTTTTCTGTATTGTTGTTTTAGATATCTTCGTTTTACGTATCATCGTTTTATGTAACGCTGCTTTATGTAACGCTGTTTTATGTTATGTTGCTCTTGTTACATAAACGTTATGCGAGTCTGCTAAAGGTGGCTGTTGATGTTTAAAATAGTTGCGTTGTTACATTAAAGTTGTTACGTTGTTATTGTTACAGCACAAACTGTGATGTTTTTTCAAACCAAGTAGTTTTTTTTTGCCTAAACCCAACCACGTTAACCAATTGGCATTGTGCATTTCTGCGTTGACAATTAACACATCTTGTGGTTAGGGTTAGGGTTAGGGTTGGGGTTGTCTGTAAAGGGGAGACTGATGGGTACTAGGCTTGTTCGGTATATCGGTACTAAATTGGTACCGGGGTAAATGATGCACTTAAAACGGTATAAACTGCGATTGAATGAGATACATGAGGTACGTGTTTAGTGCTGCCAGCGGTGATGTTGTTGCGTGATGTTACTGCATTGATCCGGAGCGAGCGAGCAGCGTTTAGGAGCAAACAGAGCTAGAGGAAAGCTGGGCAACAGAGAGAGAGAGAGAGAGAGAGAGAGAGGGAGAGAGAGGGAGAGAGAGGAGCAGAGAGAGGATGGCAGCTACCGCAACCCTCAATGTGCCGCAACTCGTAGAGAAACTAGGAGCGAAGTGCTATCTGGAATTACTTCGGCTTCAGAATAAATGAGCACGGTGAAGCCACTAACACCGAAGCACCACTGTCAAACGGTGTTATAAAACATGTCTGACCAAGAGTGGAAACACTTCAACTTGGCAAAACATCTGAGGCACAAGCACCCAGACCTGCACAATGAGTTCAGAGAACGACAGGTAATAACTGATATACCCATGAAAAAAGCCACATTCAGAGCTAAAAGCCAGCAGCACCAGCCTCCATCACTCTCCACAAAAGTAGCTCTGGAAAAAAATTAAAGCTGCATTTAAATTATCACTTTCTGTGGTTTTACGGGTATTTATAGATGTGTGCTTGAGTAAAATGAACGTTTTTGTTTCATTCAATTAAGTACTGATAACAATTTCTGCCAAAAATTACAACTGGTCAAAATAACAAAGAAGATGCAGTGTTTTCAGATGTTCAGATGTTAGTGTTTTGAATCATATTTTATTCTTTATTTAATTTATTTTAAAGTTCTGTATTAGAAAAGTGGAATTTGTGGAATTTTATTTTATATATATATATATATATATATATATATATATATATATATATATATATATATATATACATATATATATGTATATATATATATATATATATATATACACAATATATATATATATATATATATATATATATATATATATATATATATATATATATATATATATATAATTGTATTTGTTAGGTATTCATTCCACAGAACAGTACACACTCCAGACGCTTCAACCTACCTCTGAAAGATTGCCTGCATTAATGCATTAAAGAAATTAATGGTGTTAAGACAAACTTTAACAGCCCTATAACTTAGTAAATATGAGAAACTGCAATTCGATTTTTAAGTGTCTAAATAACACCCACAAATCCTGAGTCAAAACTAAAAAAAGAACACAATGGTTTGCTGAGATATACATGAATGTCATGATATAAAGGGAATGTCAGCCAATACGTTTACGAAAGAGTTATTTATTTTAATTTGACCACATGTAATGAGAAAACAAGGACTTTTTTTTACTGACAGTCGATTTCGGACCTGGATGATTCACCCAGTGACTCATGTTGTGTTCGCTGTCTGGGAGCTGTGCTGTTTGGAAGTTGAACTTACAGGTTTACTTTGGTTAAGCCTGAGGTTGCAGCTGCAGAAAATGACACTGATAGGACTGTAAGCAGCAGCAGAGTTTGCGTCCTGGTAGGAGTATTTAAACTGCGTGACAAGGAGATTCTCCATTCAAACCATAACAAATCCCATTAGCCGGCCTGGCTGTGACTCCAGGCAGGATAGCCACCCTGTCTACTCAGTGTGGAGTGGAAATACTTTGGGCTGTTTAAAGTGCTAAATGGCAGACCTGGGTCAAATACTATTTATATATTTCTGTGTGAAATATCCAACTGGTGGGTGTATCCACATGAATGTTGAGTATCAGGCAGTTTAGCCTCTTAAAATTGAGTAGGTACAGTTTTTGGTGACTGAAATGGACCTGACAGTCAGTATAATGGCTCAGTTTGTCGCTGTTGCCTCACAGGAAAAAGGTCCCTGCAGGGTAAATCCCTGGTGGAGTTTTCTGTGTGGAGTCCTCTCAGTGCTCCAGTTTCCTCCTGCAGGCCTGCAGTGTATGCAGAGCAGACACTAAATGTGGAGCAGTGGTTGGAAAAGAGGGCAAAACTTTATTAAACATCCAGAGGGAGCTTGGAGTAGTGCCGCTGCTCCTTCGCATCGAAAAGGGCCAGTTGAGGTGGTTCTCCTGGACGCTTTCCTTTGGAGGTTTTCTAGGTATGTCCAACTGGTGAGAGGCCCCGGTGTAGACCCAGAATACACTGGTCTGGGAATGCCTCTGGGTCCACCAGGAAGAGCTGGAGTACAGTATATCTGTGTCTTTTGGAGAGGTGGTTATCCAATATGGGTCTACTTTAAGGGCCCCTGTCTCCTAAATGGTTGGTCATTCTGGTTAATCAAACCCCAGTCTAACACTTTCTCATATAGGTCAACAAACGAAACAATTCATTCGGATCGATAGGGGTGATAATCGAAACTGATTGACATCAGATTTTTTGTGATTTGCCAGATACTTTAATTAACAACATTTCCACATTATGGCATTACACCTTACCTTCCAAATATATTTGCTGTTGTGTATTAGTTGTATATAGACAGAATTTCCAGGAGACAGTTGCAGAGTGAGATCTAGCACGACCATTTTGGAAAATTTTACCATGTTTCTGTCATCTGAGACAGTTCAAAGACACACAGTGTAAAGGGGCATTCCATGTATTATACTCTATGGATGTGTGGGTTTCACTGGTCAGTCTGACTCCTCTGTCTACCTGGGTTTGCTACTTTTTAATGGACTAGAGAGGGTTACTTCCTTACAAGCTGGGAAAGGCTGCATCTCCCCGAGAGCCTAAATAGGAATCAGCATTTATGAATGATTGACTAGATGACATTTTTTGAATGGGATTGATCTGAAACACCTTGATGTGGATGCTTCATCCAACAAAATCTGCTCACTCTACAGGCCGTTACATAATGGGGATGTGACAAATACATGACACAAAAATGCAAAATACTCACCTGGGAATATTATATCTCGAGGACTTTTATTGTAAAAGGTAATAATGGAAGGAATAGATCTGGTCTGCACAGCCTTGGACAAGGTTGAAAGGAGTAATAAAGTTTGCCATCCTGGTTCTGACCACAGATGTACATAGGCCAGTGGGCAGCTGAAAAGTGAAGCCAATGCGGAAGTGCCTTAAACTTGCATTATTTCTAATAGCCAGGAGGGGGCGACTCCTGGTTGCAAAAAGAAGTCTGATTGTATAGAAGTCTTTTAGAAAATGGTCCTACTTCTCTGTTGATTTATTACCTCAGTCAACACTGTAAGCATGAGTTTATGGTCTCGGTCACTAGTTTCACGTCTTCTTTAATACAGCATGATGTTCATTTAGTAAATGATGGTGTATTTAGAGTCAAATAGATCATGAAGCAGGGAATGCTATAGGGAGTGACTACGTTGTGATTGACTGGTCTCTACTCCAGCATTGTCCGGTCCAGAGAGTTGTCTGTTTTTTGTCAGTTCATGAGTTAAGAGTTACTCATAACCTTATTGGTTTTTGGTTGATGCCTGTATTTAGGGAGCAAAAGCTCAGAATATCAAACTTGTTCTGAAAACAAAAGTATGTCTCTTTTCACTGTGTAATATTTGCATTCTGTATGAAAGTAGACACAGTTTGAAAAAATATATTGACATGCAAATTAATCGCATGAAAAATGACCCCAAGGCTGTACTCAAGCAGTACATCTAACCACAACACTGACTGTGAGTAACGGCTTTGCTACTTTCTGGGACTGTAAGCTATATTTTGGGATACCACACAGACTCATAACTCATGGACACACTTTTTCTGACCTATATTCATTAAAGCTGCCACGAGTGCTGACTCATTAAAACTAGGCTTGTGTTGGTTGTAGATGCCACATCTATTATTACTCTCCAGGTGGAAGTGGCGCCTCACTGCAGAGGCTGTGCAGAGACATCAGATAAAACCAGACTCAGAAGGGAAGCAGTCAGTAACAGTTTTGAGGTCATGATGCATTTCAAAACAAATTGGGCAGCTGTGATTGGCAAAATAAAATAGAAAATAACTTCTCAGGTAACTTCCTTAGCGCGGCTGCTTTCATAGCGCAGGAAGCTCCTGTTTCTAGAGACTGTTTGAAAGGAGTTTTTGATCTTGGCTCACTTTGTTGCCTGTAGTTGGGAGAACTGTCTATCTCCATGACTGACAAAAAAAAAAAAAAACAGCAGTAATGAATATGAATGACTTTCCAAACAGGTACAAAACTGTTTTCTGTGAGGGCAACATTCTGGATTAAATTTAGTATCCAATATTATTATTCCACACATCACAATGTTCAGTTAATGAAGTCACTGCAGGTCTGTGGAACAACTCGTACATCATCCAGTATCATATCCCAAGTCCTGCTTTTCTTATAACTGGGTGGAGGCTATTTTTACTGTCATATTGGAGAAATGACTAATAAGAGGAACAGGGTATCTCCTTGTCTTGGGCAGTCTTAAAACACCTTGAATTTAGTTTCCTTTAAAACTTCTTTTAAGCTGTTTTTAAAAAGTCTTGATTTACAAAAGTCTTAGATATTTCATCTGTTGCTGGCAGTGATGTAGTTATAAAATGTGTGATTGTAGGCTGTAAGGAGACATTCTGTACCTGTTGACCAGCAGTGGATTGTTGTGACAGTGGATTGTCCCACAGGAGGCTGTTCTACCAGATTTTTTTGTGGAGTTCCAGTCAAACATTATCACTACACAGGCTGAAGGGAGACCGGACCTTTGTCTAGGAGACCAGTGTCCATGTCCTGTGTCCATGTTAAAATTGATTTGTCAGGTAACGTCCATAGTTAAGTTTTTTTTTTTTTTTTTTTGTAAAGCTAACTGCCTCAACTCAAGCAAGTTGTTTCCTGTGAAGATGGGAAGTTATTTTGAAAAGACTGGAGCTAAAATTGGGGCTGGATATTTGCAGGAAAAGGCACAAAAATGAGGAATATGAGGAGTTTTTCCTAAGGGATCATGCAAACTGTTGTGTGAGAATACCGTGCACTGCATCAGTGAGGAAGCTCATCAGCTGATGTTGCAAAAATTTTAGCAAAACTAACAAAACTGTAATCTATATTTTTATAATAACAATGCAAAAATGAAAATGTGTTGTGTGTCTCTGGTAGTGAATGATCAGCTTTACAGAGCTTTATAGTGACTGTCAGCTCGTTATTTATCTGTCTGGGTCACTATTTTACTGTTCTGGTTCACTCTCAGCGCTCTCATAGTGTTGTTTCCAGAGAAAAAAGTAAAAATCCACTGTACACTACTGCTCAGCAGCAACCAGCAGACAGACACAGTTGGATACTAACTGGTGAACATAGTGGAGTATTTAGCAGCGAAAGAGACACATATGTCCCTCAGGAGTTGGTCCAGAAACAGAGCTAAAAGAGAGAGAATATTGAACTTATATTTATCAGGTGGACACAAACACTTTAGCCCAGCTGATACTGGAAATGTGTGATGATGTTTTAATGTTGTGTTACGACTACGACTACTACGACTTCTACTACTCAACTACTTGTTTCTGTTGAAACATTGTCAACATGAGTTTATGGTCTCAATCACTAGTTTCAGGTCTTCTTTAATACAGCTTGATGCTCATGTTGACTGTTACTTGTTTCTGCTGAAACAGGTGGAGAAAACATCACTTTCTGCCATTTTAATGCAATTTAAAAGTGTTAACTTATATATATAAAATAAGTAAAAGTAAAGGTCATATCATCCTGACTAGTTGTCCACATAGACTGTATATAAGAAGTGGATGTAATAATTGTGACATCACCCATTAGAGGACTGCTGTTTTGAAGTGTGGAGTCGCCATCTTGGTTTCTAGACGTCACCATCTTATTTTTTGCAACCACACATGAAATGCGAGGGTGGAGCTAAGAACGACCAAGCAATGAATAAGACATTTTTAGGAAACAAAAAATCTAAATAAATAAATAAATACATGTTACATGTAACTTTCATGAACTGAAAACACTGTGAAATGGTGAACGTTGATGATAAGATGAAAACACGGACAACTCCCAGACCGGACAACACTGTGGTCAGTCACAAGGTAGCTCCGCCCTAAATCAGCCCTGCTTTATGGCCTATTTTACTCTAAATGGGACCATAATTTACGAAATGAACATCATGCTGTATTGAAGAAGACTTGAAACTAGCGACGATGTTTACTGAGGTAATAAGTAGGCTCATTTTCTCATAGACTTTCATACAATCAGAACTCTTTTTGCAACCAGAGGAGTCGCCCCCTGCTGGCTATTAGAAAGAATGCAAGTTTAAGGCACTTCTGTATTAGCGTCACTTTTCAAAATGGTAAATTATGATGTGATTAGATTGCATTCTATGAGGTATTAAAAAGGTCTTAAAGCCTTTAACTGAGCCTTTAATTGGTAAATCCTGCAGAAACCCAGGACGAAGCAGTAGCAGAAACAGGTTTCTGTCTCCTTGTGTTCTCCCATCTCTCTCCTCATTTCAACAAGCTGCAGCCCTCACTATTAATCCAACACCCAGGAGAGGCCGGTTCCAGTCTCACCTGCTTCTCACCTTGTTTTGGGGCATCTTCGTGTTGTTTCTTGGGAAGCCTTTTTTCCCTCGCTGTCTTTGCTAAGTATAAAAGTATCGCTGTGGTAGACTCGGTCGGCCCACTGAGACGCATGCAGCCACACAGGCCGATCTATTACCGGCAGGAAAGCTCCTGTGGGTCTGGACGCTCCTCAGACTCTATTTCCTGTGTTAGTTGGTGCAGTTTTAGATTAAAAAGCCTTGTTCCAGCTTGTTGATAGTGATTTGACATCGATACAGGTTTGGGCTCCGATGTATTTAGCTCAGTCGTTCAGTGGAGTGTTTTTTCATCCTTAGGCTTAAATTGAGCAAATTAACTGTCACCACCAGACAGACTTCTTTAAACATAGATTTAATCTCCACACTTGTCTGTCTTCTTCAAACACATATTCTGTTACTGGTCAAGGATTGAGAGAATAAATTCCTTGCACAAAGATAATGTAAGAGTTGCTGTTAATAGAGACCAGAATCAGTCTTGCTGTACACTCACATGCTTACAGGCTAAGAATGGTCCAGAATGACCTTCATCAAATACTTCACATCAAGTACTGTGTTTATTGCAGTACATGACAGCAAAAATACTGTGGCAGTGGTGAGGCATATTTCTGACATAAACATAACTTCATAGCCTAATCTATTAAATGATATATTATATATATATAATTATATATTGTTACAAACTATATGCAAATAAAATCAAACCTGACAAATAAAAAGGTCACTTCATTAAAACACAACTCAAGTTTTGTTTAATAATCATCTTACCAGAAGAGCTCATCAGAAATGACATTTTATTTTAGTGTAGCCCTTAAATCATCAACAACGAGCAATAAAACATGAAATGGACTTTAGGGTTTTCCCCATCGGGACCCCTGCCCCACTAAAAGAAAGGAACTAAATAGTTTCATTTACGTGCACTCATTTCATTTCAACTCTAGTTTATTTCCTCTGATCTCTGCCTGTTTGGACAAAAAGGAATATAAATGCCACGATAATGGGCAAGTGTGTATGTATGCCTTTCTTGATCAAGACCGTTGACTGGTGTTTTGTTTTGTAAGGAAGTTTGTCACATGTTTTTTTTTTTTTATTTCTGTGTGACAAGTTCTCTGTAGTTGTTTCCATACATGTTTCACTTATTTACTTACTTATTTAAAGCCCAACCATGATGTTTTTCCTTAAACTAAGTAGCGTTCTTGCCTGCACCTAGATGTTTGTGTGGCGTACAAAAGACATGAAAAGGCTAAAATTCCTACTTATCACATGCAGAATGTCTGTCTTGTTCTGTACAGCGCCTTGCTTGCCAGTGCTTGGTGTTTC
This sequence comes from Pterois miles, assembly GCA_947000775.1. NCBI lineage: Eukaryota > Metazoa > Chordata > Actinopteri > Perciformes > Scorpaenidae > Pterois > Pterois miles. Next base: position 3,142,536 of record CAMQGK010000474.1, read on the forward strand.
CTCAACTGATCTCAACATGGCTGCTTGGTCACAAAAACAAATTTGCGCCTTATTGTCATGTTAACTTTTACAGCCTTAGTTATTCTAGTTGTTGTTTTCTTTTATATATTGCTGCTACATGAAAGCATGTCCCCGGTATGAGCCGGTGACCACCCACAGTTTCAGAAGCACTGTTCCAGTGTTCAAGGAACAAAATAGTGTGGCAGACTACGGCAGCCCCTTGAGGCATGCAGAGCCACACAGGTTCATCTGTAACCAGCAGGAAGTCTGCGTCAGTGCTATTCATCTGAGAGCTCAACACAGGTTAGATCCTGTGTCTGGATAAAAGCCCCAGATGGATGCAAAGATCAGGATCTGGCCTCAAGTTTGGTTGTAGATGTCAGGGAATCAATTTTATTTTTATTATAAATGGGAGTTATTGCTGGTAATGTTAGTGCATGTAGAATGTACAGTGAAACATAGATGATGGAGCTTCTACTGTTGCGTTTGTGGAGTTTTTACAGCTGACAGTTAATGTGAACACTAAAGTAGTACACTACACTCACTAAACACACACACACTAAACTACACAACACTGGTGCAGCCGGACAAGTCAATCAACATCTCTCAGTAGCAGAATGAACAGCACAAATATCATCACACATTAATTTGAGCAATGGTCCCTGTGGGCTTCTGGAGGGGATTCTGTGGCAGTGGGAGAAAAAAATACAACAGTAATCTGTGAGCTGCTAATTTACTGCTGTAAAAACACACTGTGGTATTTATTGCATATTGTGTTTCACTCGCTCAAAGATATAGTATATAGGGCAGAGTAGGTCACAAGGGCTGAAGAACCAGATGATGCTTGTTGCTATAGATACCATTCAACTCTCACTAATCACTATTCAGTATATTTGATGGGATTGAAACTCCTTGGCATTCATTGGCTTTATCATGAAAACAGCAGCATGCTGAAGTACAAATACCAGAACAACAATGTGAAAATACTCCATCCGAAGTTAAAGCCCTGCATCCAAAGTCCTACTTAAAGTGCCAATAGACACATTTTTTTTTTTTTTGTTAGTTTTCATCTATCATTGTGAAATAAATGTAGATTGCACAATGTAATGGCTACAGTTTTCTCTAATCCTTGCTTTCACAATGTGTGCTATGCTGTGTGCCACCGGGTATGATCTGCTGGGAAATTGAAGGTCCATTTATAGCTCAAAGGAAGTAAGTAAGTGAGAGCGACTGCTTATAGTGGATGGGTCCAACAAACACAGGACTTTCAACCGGGAGACCAGAGTTTAAAGTTGTTTGTGACGTTTTTTTTTATGTGCTTTCTGTTCTAATGTTACTTTGTTTTTGTACATATATTCCAAACTCATTTTAAGCCCAACCATGATGCTTTTCAGTGGTTTTGTTGCCTAAACCTAACTGCGTACATCACCATCGTTTTGTTTCGTAGCAAACAAATGACACACTTCAACTTAAAATGCATCTTCATGACATGCACAGTGTTCTTGTAACGGGTTGTGCTGGTAGCTGGTAGGCTTTGAGGAAAACAGAAAGCAATCCAGGTGTCTTTGCAGCAGTGGCGCCGACAATTATAGTACTTGGAAATGCTAGCGGGGGGAAAAGTTAAGGAGTTGTGTGTTTCCATTTTAACTACATAAAACTGATTAAACTACTTTGTGGTACTATGACTACTGACTATTACGCTTTTATATTGGACGTCACAAGACGAAAAGGTTGTATAAGATGAGCATATGTTTTCCTAATGTATAAAATGTTATTACGTTGAAATTCTCAAGTAAGTACAAGTACCTTTTGTGCTTATGTGTAGTACCACTGAAATTAAAACATTATTTTGCACCACTGATGTTAACTCACTTTACTCACACATGACTGTTTCTGTCTCACACACCTGTGTGTGTGTGTGTGTGTGTGTGTGTGTGTGTGTGTGTGTGTGTGTAGGTAGTAGTAGTTCTCCTGCCCACAAGCTGCACATCCTGTCCTCTTGGTGTCAAGGATTTCACGTCACACAGAGCAGGGCCAGACAGATCTCCCTCAGACTTGCTCTAAAATAAGGTTTTTGGAGGGAAGCAGGACTGAAGTTTTGCCAACTCAGTCAGTCAGCAAGCGCCGGATGGTTCAGAGGTAGTCTCACGCTGGAGAAGTCCAGCTTGTCACTGCATGTCTGACCTGCTGCTCCACTGGTGGGAAACACATTTATTTGGGATTTCAGCAGTGAAACACCTGACTGTCAGACTCATGCTTTGGATTTGTCTTTGAATATGACTAAAGTATTTTATGTCAGTGTCGATAGCAGTGACCTTTGCTTGTAAAGACTATTTCTCTTTCCGTTTCACATATCAGTATTTGACCTGTTTGACTGACCTCGTTGAGATCAAGAAATCTGGTTTTCGAAACCACAGAAAGATGGAGGTGATTTTGCAACACACATGAACAGTAGAGCTCCTTTCCCACTGGACTAAAACATCTGGCTGTAGTCCTTAGTGGGAAAAGTTACAATCAGCATTCATTCCTGGGACTAATGACTGCGGTAGTCATGAGTAGTATGAGCTACCGCCCCTTGTCCTGTGAAATGTTATGTGACACATGTTGAAGTGAATATATATATAATAAATAAAATACAATTATTGTGCTCTCCTTAAAGCCTCCAGACTCCAGTCAGACAACAATTATTTTACCTCACCGAATGTCTTTAGACACACGTCATTCAAACTCGACAGAAACAGAATAAATTTAATTAAAACAGTCTTTGTTAGTCTTTCCACTGTTCCAACAATCACCAGCTCTGGTGTGGTCGAAATACACCCTTAATTCTCTGAGTTAGATATGAAAAGAAACAGTTATTATTTGCTCTCCTCAAAGCCACCGGAATCCATTGACAGAAACAGTCATTTTACCTGGCAAAGTATTGATAAAACAATATAATATTAGTTTTTCCCGCTGTTCCAACAATCACCAACTGTGGTTGCAGAGTTTAAAAGAGAGACTGAATAAGCATCAGTTAAAAACTGAAGGCCTATTTTTTTTGTGTGTTTAAAAATCAGCATATACGTACATGCTAATTTTGGTGGGAAAAGGGATTAATTCTATTCTTTAGTTCTATTTTAACTTGCAGCAGAGCTTCGTCCTCCTCTTCCTCCCACTCTCAATCTGCCTGTTATTTTTCCTGAGCTGTCACTGTTACCACTTCCTAACACTGCATCCACAGTGCAGCCTGCATACAGATGTTACATATTTACACTCCCTCCCCCACTAAAGAAATGATGTCAAATAATTTGAAACAACCAGTCCGAATTGAGACAAAGCTTTGAACAGGAGTGCGTGTTTGTTGCCTAACAGGTGGTGAGAGACAATCTCTCAGATCACTGATATGATGAGGTAAAAATGAAGGCTGCAGCATTACAGTAGGCAGACAAAGCAGCCGTGTAATTATTGTGAGTGCACACTGATGTAGTTGTGCCTGGCATGATTGCAGTTGAGGAGACAATAAACCGAGTGTGGAATTAACCTGTATCAAAACAGTGTTATCATTTTAGTCTTTAAATCCAGGTTTATTTTGAAGTGCTGTTACAGAAAATCATACATATATTCAGCGCCTGGTGGTCACCATTTTAAAACAACACACTAGCAGCTTGGAAGTAGCTGTGTAATGTCTGAACAGCAAAACTGAAGACTGTCAACATAAATTGTGCAATGTGGTGAATTTTATCTAAATTAAATACATAAAATCAACATTAAGTAAGTTATATAGTTTCTATTTATTGTTTTATTTTATATTTATCAATATTACTGCTTATAACAAAAATTAAATTTCATTAATTTAATTGCAAGTCATGCCTTATTTTTATCACTTCACCAACTACACCAGCTGTAGTTTGGTCCAACTCCACCCTTTATTCACCAAGTTAGATGTGAAAAAAACAGCTGTTACTATTTGTTTTCGTCAAAGCTACTAGACTCCATTTACAGAAACAGTAATTTCGCTTTGCTAATTCTTGTAAATGGTAAATGGACTTGCATTTATATAGTGCTTTTCTCGTCTTCCGACCACTCAAAGCACTTTACATGTCAGCATTCACCCATTCACACACACATTCATTCACTGACAGCAGAGGCTGCCATTGAAGGAGCCAACCTGCCAGCAAACAGAGAGAAATTAAACCATCCATCGCTGACATGGAGCCTTGTATCCCAGGACCATGGATCATTGCTGCCTTACAAGATCCAAACAAAGCACGCTGCCACGTCTGCAGTAAAGAATACTGCTATCATCATTGCTAATGTTCATTGACACTGAATGTCGTGTACTCAAGGCCACGTCCATCTGCATGGCTGTAGACTTGTTGTTGCTGCCTATTTGTATTTGACACGTAAAACATGGAATTTACATCTTCTGCAAGTCCTCTGCAGTAGTAGCACCCTCTGAGCCTCTGGTTTCATAAAATATACTTCATTAAAACTCAACAAAAACAAAGCATAGCTAATGAAAACCATCTTTGTTAGTCTTTCTGCTGTTCCAACAATCGCCAGGTTGAAATACCCCCTTAATGCATAGACTTAGATATCGCTGGTGGTAACCATTATAAAACAACACACTAGCAGCTTAATGTGTAAGTGTAATGTGACTGTCAGTGCAATGTGCATAATTGTATTAACATTAAATAGACATTTTTGATATGTATGTATTATTTTCAGTTATATCTATTAAAGGAAAACTAAAGTAGAAAAAATTTGAAACAATATTAAAAAATGCTATTTAGCATGAAACCATTTTATGATAAAATTGTGCTTTAATGCTTATAACAGGAATTAAATTTCAGTTGCAGTTTTCATATCACTTCCAGTGTTGTCAAAATCTGTTTTATCCAGTATTTTGCATTTCCAACTCTTTTTATCAACGGTGGATACAGCTGACATGCTTGTATGGATGCATATGATGAGCCTTGAACTATCTGCAGTGGTCTTAATTTTGAAAAAAAAAAAAAAAGTGTAAAATACTACTGCATGCAAAGCATCTTCTGAAATCAAACCACAGTAAGAGTGCAAGGGTCAGAGCAAATATTCTTCTGACTGAAGAAAATTCATGCATGATAAAGCCGGGTGGCATTATACACAGGGAAACCTCTGTGGGGTCAAGACCTCATGTCAGCAAACATCATGTACCAGCTTCCAGGCAGTCTCTGACCTCTGATCTCTACACTGATAAACCTCAGTGGATCAGTATCTTGCAGTAGATGCATATTCATTGTTTTAAGTATCAGATACAAACTAATAGGTAACAACAACAAGTCTACAGCCATGCAGATGGACGTGGCCTTGAGTACATTACATTCGGTGTCAATGAACAGTAGCAGTGATAGCAGTATTCTTTCCTGCAGTCTTTGCAAAATGTTTGTAAGGCCGCAATGATCCATAGGTATTTAACCTCTCCAGTCCTAAACAAGTCCGAGGATACAAGGCTCCATGTCAGCGATGAATGGTTTAATTTTTCTCTGTAAATGTCTCAGTTCAACAAAGTCATAGTTAATTTTGTATTTTACTTTCACATTTCACTCAAAGTGAATTCCAGAGTAAAACAAGTCACTCAGATGTATCTTCTGAGAATGAATGTCTGTATGAAATTTCATGGCAATCCTTTGAATAGCTGTTGAGAACTAAACTTCAGTCTGGGCAGAAGTTACCACGGCTAAGGAATGCTCTGCTCTGGAGACAAACAGTAAATGGCTATGAAGACACCATAATGAACACTGGAAGAGAAGAACAAAGGGGAGAAATTATAATGACATCATTGCATAATGAGAGGACAAGACAAAAAAGAAACATTAGCTTCAAACGTGGATGTAGTGACTCATAGAAATAATGAAATCATTAATTAGACTGTGTAGCCAGGGTTCTGTCCCAGGTGATTATTCTGCATATCTGTTGGGACTGAAATAACAATGGCTGCTGTGGTGCCCTTTTGTGCTTTGTTCTTCGTCTTACATGCAGATTAATCCACTGTGGTGGTCTCACCATTCACACTGGGTGCACACTGAATTACAGCTGGTTGCTGTTTGCAAAATTTAGGAAAATTATTTAAGCTCCGTCTTAGCTGTCAGACAGTCCACTGGCTGATGGAGATTCAGGAGCTGTATGACCCAGTAATACCAGTTCTATCTCTCTCAAGATGATGATGAAGGTTGTGTGCGTGGCTGTGGGAAGAGTTTGTGGGATTTCTTTGGGTTTATCAGTTCAGGAAGTCAACATACCATAAAGAATTTAGAAGTAGAGCAATTGTGTACCTTGGGCAAAAGAGCTTCTGTGAATCAGTCAAGCAATCTGAGCAGTACTGACAGTGTTAGAGCTGAAATGTTGGCTGCTATTATTCTTCTGTTTGTGAACCCAAGCTCCTTTTAGCCATGCTAATGGCTACAATGCTGGCAATGTTGGTTGGCCAGTTGGTTCTGTCAGTTGGTCCACACTGGAATATTTCAACCGACGCGATGGCTTGCCATTGAATTGTTTACTGGACAGATATTCATTTTCCCCAGAGGATGAAATCTACTGATTGATCCTCTGACTTTTCCTCCAGCGCCACCCTCAGTCAACCCCTGCAGCACTGACAGTCCCATCACTCCCAGCGGTACTTTGTGTGTAGGTACTAACTAGCAAACACAAAAATAAGATGGTGAACATGCTAAACATCAGCATGTTAGCATTGTCATTGTGAGCATGTTAGCATGCTGACGTTAGCATTGAGCTAATGCAGCCCGACAGACCTGATAGCATGGCTGTAGAGTCTGGTTATTCCTTTAACAATCTAGCCTTTAAACCAATAAGCTGTACAGCCCGAACCTAAAGAGTGGTTTCAATGGGGACATTATGGTTTCATACAACTTGGGGCGTAAGGTCATAGTTTTTGTCATTGCTATAAGTAATGTAAAATTGTACTTACCAACATTATTGCTGAGATATTTTTGGGTCGGAGGGGGTGATGGATGACATGACAGCTCCCCAAAAGTGAAGCCAAAACATCTCGATCACCTCCGGTTGCTGGCTGCTGTATAGATCACAAATCCAGCCCCCTCCATGTTAGCAGGTGGGACATGGCCCAAAATATAAAGTCACAGTACACATCAAATAAATTTTTCCCAAAGATCGCCCTGATGAATGTTTGTGTTAATGTTTCTACTGAGTTTGGTTTTAATTAGTAATTTGATGCTATAAAAAGAGGGTAAGATCCACAGGGACTTGGTTTAGGAGGCGGAGGTCACTGGTTCAAGTCCCCCATGGACCAAGACCAACTGGTTGCTGGAGAGGTACCAGTTTACCTCTTGGGCACTGCCGAGGTGCCCCTGAGCAAGGCACCGAACCCCCAACTGCTCTGGGTGCTTGTCAGGAGCAGCCCCTTCACTCTGACATCTCTCCATTGACGCATGTATATGTACTGTGTGAAAATTAACAACAGAGTGTAAAACTGAATTTCCCTACGGGGATTAATAAAGGTTCATCTTATCTTATCTTATCTTATCTTACATGGATCACGCTAACAAGCTGCGGCCATGTTTGGCTTGTGTTTGACTCGGCTGGGTGTTTGCAATACCTCGAGACTGTGGCTCCAGCCCCCTGATTACTACTGCACAGATTCTAGCTCCAAATGATGTCAAAATGCCGTGATGGCAGGTCCTGTATCTGGTATATTTGCAATCTAATGTTAATCAATCTAATGTTAATCAACATTAACCATGTTGTGAGAGTTTCGCAACTTGTGGTTTACCTTCTAGACACAACCGTGTTTTGGCTTCACTTTTGCACAGTGGAGTAGAGAAGTACAGACACGTTGTCCATGTATATATATATACACGATACCAACATATAGCAACATTTTGGTATTGATACAGTACCAACATGCATTTCGATACTTTTCTATACTTTTCTATACTTTTCCAGATAAAAGGAGAACACTGGTGCTGCTGGCTTTTAGCTCTGAATGTGGCTTTTTTTCATGGGTATATCAGTTATTACCTGTCGTTCTCTGAACTCATTATGCAGGTCTGGGTGCTTGTTCCTCAGATGTTTTGCCAAGTTGAAGTGTTTCCACTCTTGGCCAGACATGTTTTATTACACTGTTTGAACAGTGGTGCTTCGGTGTTAGTGGCTTCACCGTGATCATTTATTCTGAAGCCGAAGTAATTCCAGATAGCACTACGCTCCTGGTTTCTCTATGAGATGTGGTGCGTTGAGGGTTGCGGTAGCTGCCATCCTCTCTCTGCTCCTGTCTCTCTCTCTCTCTCTCTCTCTCTCTCTCTCTCTCTCTCTCTCTCTCTCTCTCTCTCCCTCTCTTTCTCTCCCTCTGTCGCCAAGCTTTCTTCCTGCTCTGTTTGCTCCTAAACGCCGCTCACTCGCCTCGGTTCAAATTACAACGTGGTAACATCACACGGCGACGTCACTGCAGCCAGCACTATATATATATATATAATGCAAGTACTGTCTCATCTACATGAGATATATCAAATATTTTTTTGCAAAATAATAGTTTAATAAAATTGTTCTCACTGGTTTAATGCGACTTTTGTTTCTGAACATCACTGCAGAGCTTCTCTATATCAGTGCTGTAAGGTGCGACTTTGAGCTTCACACAGGACTGCAGGCTGTCATCTGTGAGGCGGGAGTGATATTTGGATTTTATATAGTTCATGCTGGAGAAAATCTGCTTGCATAAATATGTTGATCCAAAGATGGAGAGGACTTCATGTTCACATAAGTGTCGGGGATGGGAAGGGATGAGTTTCAAACACAAGTTTGTGGGGCTTGGGGAGGTTTTCAATGTCACTCTTTAACGAGGACGGCTTTCTGATGGGCGACGGCTTCGAGATCAGCTGTCAGGCTTTTGAACTTAAACATCCGTAAGTCTCTATCAGCTATGTCGGCCAGTTCAGTCTCAAGATCGGGTTGACTTAATGCTGTGAATGCGGACACCTTCAGCAGGGATGGGTCGATGTGTAGGAGTGTGACAGGGAAAGAAAATGTTTTTTTTCTCTCTATTTATGTCCGTGACTTTTCTTTTCTCGGATTTATCCATAATTAGCTTACCAAGGTCTGGCACTCAAAATTAGCCACCTGCAGGGTAAGTAGTAGGATATGATGCACATTTTAATCGACAAAATATTACTTTTTTTAAATTTCTGTACCACAGTATCATGAATTCCAAGATAAGATGTGTTCTCTTTGAGAGAGTGTCCACTGTGTAACAAAAATAAATACAAGATAAAATAAAAAAATAATTATTTATTTTTAGTTCAATTTTATTTATTGGGGGGAGTAGCTAGTTGTAGGGAGTTGGTTGGGAACGGGGGGGTCACGGGTTAAATCCCAAAAAAGAAAAAAAAATGGAGTGAAAATGGAAAAGGGGAGGGGTAAAATTTACCTTTTGGGAAATGAGGGGGGTCCCAAAAGAAAGAAAAAAACCCACAAACAAAAGAGGGGGTTTAAGGGAAAAACCCAATCACACACACACCCATCAAAAAAATAAATATATATATATTTTTTTATGTGTGAAAAAAAAAAAAGAGAAAAAAAAAAAAAAATACCACAAAAAAAAAAAAAAAAAATCTTTTTCTTCTTCTTTTGTCAAAGCTACAAGTAGTCACTGCAGGGGGGCTAAGAGCCACTGACCCCCGGGTATAGTCTATGAGGTAAACAAAAAAACCTTACCTTACCTTTTTTTTGTGCTTAATGAAGATGTGTTAGCATTTAGCTTACAGCACAGCTGTTAGCTGTTACTTTAAAGAAATGCAAATGACTCCATGTCTCAGGATTCTGTACATGTTAACATGCTTAAATAACGAGATAATCATTTCAAGATGTTCCATCATTTTCAGACTCTTATTGTGAAGTACTGGGAACAACAGTCTGGACTCAAACGCACCACCAGGAGAGCAGATTCAAAATGACAAAAATCTTTAATCAGGCAGGCAATAGGTCGGTACACAGAATATCAGTCTTAAGGCAGGCAGACAAATCCAAAGAGACGTTAGGCAGGGTCGTAGTCGAAAAAACAGGCAGAGTTTCAAAAACACGAGGAGACTTACACTCTGGAAGAAAAACGTGAGGACGCTTGCACTCAAGGAGATACGAAGACGAACTGGCACCGAAGGGAAGGGGAACACAGCTTAAATACTAAAGAGGGGAGCGACTAACTATGGACAGGTGGACACAATCAGGGCGGGGAGACGATCAGACGCAGGTGAGGGTAGTTGGAAATTAGGTCAGGGAATCTCATTCATTCATAACACGGAAGGACAGGAGTGCTCTGAAACGAGAGGGAGAGTTAGCCTTCAAAATAAAACAGGAAATAGACAACATTCATTCAGAAAATGACAAAAACAACAACTAAAGTTTCTCATGACGTGACACTTATTTTGCTGTGTATTTCTTTGCATTTCACACAAACACAGACACAGAAAAACAAAATGTGAATGTTCTTCCTGTGTTTTTCATCCCTTTATCTCCCACACACATCAACCTTTGCCTGCTCTCCCTTCTCCCCTCTCTTGTTTCAAACAAATGCACACTTCACATAACCTCACTTTGTCTAGCCTCTATTCTTCTGCTCATTAATGTCATAAACTGGGGCACTGGGACCGCTTGTCAGCCTGTCATCGCCTTTGTCTTCCTTGTTGGTGCCGTAACGAGGATCCCCCCGCAGAGGGAAGCTGCCACAAATTGTTACAGCCCTCTGATCGCTCAGCTCAATCCTCTGAGTATTAGCTGATGACGCATAACGGCAGTAATGAATGAGGCATCTTTCCCTCCTCTTTTTCTGTCTTAAACATATGCACATGCACGCACTCATACATTCCCACTCAGACTGTGATCAATAGCAACCGTGGAGTCCCCGCTGACTGACTCCGTTCTCGCTCTGACATTCATCAAGCTCAAGATGAAACTATTAATTTGTTTCAGCATTAATTCACAATGAGAGAAAATCACAGGCCTGATGTGTCCAGCAGTGAGAGGGCACTTAGCGGGAAGATTATTACCTCCATGTTTTGTTCTTCTTGTTGTCAAAAGGTCAGTTGTCCCAAAGGTTCACTTCATAATTGACATTTCCTGTCTCAAAACAAAACATGACTGAATGTTTGTTTCAGTTCTCCAGTCGGTGTCATTGAACCACTGCAGAAGAAGACAACACTATAAGATAGACATGATTTAAAGAGCTCCAGTCAAAGCTCAAAAGATGGAGAACATGATGGAGATTTGACATTTCTCTTTGTTTCTCATCCAGTGTTTTCAACTTTAAGTCACATTCTTGTTGCATTTTTTTTTTGCATGTGTGGTGTTTCCACTGAAATGCACGTACTGACTTTACCCTTCTTCTTCTTATTTGTGTGATATATCACAACTCGTTCTCATACCACAGCTTGGTCAGTGCCCCTCGGCATCTGACACCGATGCACCCTTTAGCATCTGTATGAGATGCACCAGGCTTTCAACAGCTAAACCCATCTCGTCAATATTAGATGCACAGAGCAGCTGACGTAATATAAAGTGTGCAATAGTCCGCTCATGGTGGGTGGGAGGAGAGGTTGGATGGTGAAAGACAGTCACACAAGTTTTTCTATTTCCAATACTTTATTTAGAAAGTTCAATACAGTACTTACAGTATGTAAAGTAGGCTACATGTTCAGATTTACAAAAAAAAAAATACTCATTAGTTACATAAATCAGTAAGAAAACCTTGGTCATAATCACATTGACATTTGTAATTATGCTAATTACTAATACTAATGAGGCTTTCTCAGCAGTAATGTGGTTCGCTCCATATGTCTGGGAAAGGATGGTGTTTATATAGACAGGAAGTGAAATGACAAAAACACAAAGTTCCATGTTGCTGAAACACTAGTTTCATAATTTATAGACCATTTGCACAACCCAAGGTCATTACACAGACTGGGATTTATACATTGATAATATTCTCTGGATTGAGGCAGTTAGTATTCCTCTGTGCAGCCCTGCAGTGCAGCTAATTTGGTGGAGAAATATCACTGCTTTAGGTCAGTGGTAGTCTTCTTTCACGCTACTTCAATGGTAAATCTTTTTTCTGTTTCTGGACTTTATCTTTAAGTCATAGTGAAATATTGATCATCATTTATTGAAAAGAAGCTGTGAGAGAAGTTCAGTCTGACAACAACTCTGATGGTACATGTCCACAAGGGCATTTTTTTTATTGAGAGGGATCGCCTCGCTTCCCAGCATTGGATGCTTAATGGGCTGCCACTAGACACAAGATACTAGGCACCCGATTGGATGAAAGCTTTCCGTTGTGGGCTGCTGCTCCCAGATTTCAAACCGAAACCAACATGGCTGCTAGTTTAGCACTTTTCTTTTCTTATATCATGAAAATAGTTCACAAAAATAAGATAAGATAAGATAAGATATTCCTTTATTGGTCCCACAGTGGAGAAATTCACAAAAATGTGTTTCTGAAAACATTTTATGTGAGAAATAAGTGGTACAGTTGCCGAATGAATGGGAAGCATGGAAAGCACAGAGGCTGTGGACACGTACCATGAAACATCTGAAACATGACAACTACACACTGATTTTATAGAAGAGATCACGATTAAGTCTCTTTAACAATGTGCTGACAATACTATAATGTAAGTAAATCTTAATTTATAATGTAACTAGTAACTACAGCTGGTACATATGTATGTATGTATGTATATGGAATAAAAAGTGTAATGTTTGCCCCTGAAATATGGTGGACTAGAAGAATCAAGTAAAGTACAAGTACCATACAATTATACTGTACTTCAGCACAGTACTTGGCTGAGTTATTCTCCACCACTAAATGTAGGTTAGAGTGTATCTGTGTTTGTCCACCACACCAACGATACCATTAGATTAATGATGAGCACACAAATCCCATCTGATCACTGTCTGATCCCTGCCCGGAAATAAAACCCACAATCCCTCCAAAGCTATGAGGGAGGAAGTCGGGGTCTCAATACTAGCCGCTCTCAGTACTTTCCAGTTCACAATCACCTGGTTTACACATGAAGTGATTTTGTGCTATTCATGACATAAATAAATTTGTGTCCATGTACATGGATCTGTACATAAAATTTTGTGATTATTTCATGAACTGAAAGGTCACAAGGCCTCCATAATAATGTGTTAATAAGTTTATATATACACACACACACACACACACACACACACACACACACACACACACAGTACAGTGTCCACCACTCCAACAATGCCATTAGATTAATGATGAGCGCACAAATCTCATCTGATCACTGTCATATAATACTATGATCCAGATTTCAGGACCAGCTCAGATTTGCCTTCAGTCTGGATATAAAATATCCTCCAAAGATTTCCGATGCAGGCACATACAGCTTTTGTCTTAAAGTGAAAACTTGCAAACAGCCAGGATTGTCTTTTGGCAAAGTGTCCACTGAACGACACAGCACAGCCGCCACAGTCACCATAAATCATCGTCTGCGTAACAATGTGGCAGGAGGCCATCAGCAAGCGCAGGCAGTGAGCCACTAAACTTCAACCTGGAGGAAAATGGTTTGATTATAAACTTATTAAATCAGAATTTAATGAAGTAAGTGTAATCAATTTGTTCGACATTGATTTTCTTTCCATCTGAGTGAGGCCCACCTGAACTCCCTGGCTTGTTGATTGACAAACAAATAGTGGGAGCCTCAAACCAACGGGCCAGAACGCCACTGTGCTTTAATGTCTGCTAAATGAATGGACGAGAACAATGCCTTCCTAATTGGACATCGAAGAGCCGAGCCCATACACTAACCCCCCCCCCCAGGCAAATTCAAGGTTCATTTGCTGCTGTTTAACACCAGCAATGTGATGTGGTGTATTCCTATGTGTGTATGTGTGTGTGTGTGTGTGTTATCTTACACTTTCTGCATGTGCACACACAAACACACAAAGGCACTTAGGGAAATGAGGAGGGAAGAGAAGCACTGGAGCGAGAGGAAGTGAGTGTACAAACATAAGACGAGTGAGAGGGAGTCCGACGGGACTGGGACGAGATTTTCATTCACTCTCGTCCCCACACAGATGCCTGAAACAGCAGTTGGGCTTGTCATCTTATAATCAGAGTCGTCTTGGTCAGGCCAATGTAGTCATTTGCACACTGTATCTACCCCTATATTTGTGTGTGACTGCATGTCTTACGATGGTTCAGACAGTAGGGTGTCGCGAGGAGAGGAGGAGCTTTACAGGAGGAGCTGAAAATGATGATGTCCAAAGCTTCGCTGCCCTGCTCTACCATATGACTGCTTCGGGAAGTGGTTCAAATTTTGACAACATATAAACCTCTCAGGCTCTATTGAAAATGTGATTTTTTTATAGAGAGTTGTGGTCAGTGTAGAGTTTTGATAGCGTTTTGATAGTGTTGATACTAGATTTTGGATAGTGTTGGGATAGTTTGGAGAGTTTAGACAGCGACAGATAAATAGTTTGAAGATTTAGGAGAGTGAGGAGAGTGAGAAGAGAAGGATAGGTAAGAGGATGGAGCCAGCTAGGAAGAGGAGGATTTCCCCTGTGTGGGAACATTTTGATTTGAGCACTCCTAATAAGGTAAGCTAAATCTAACACGATTTCAGACGCATGAGGTTTGCTTATCAAGAACTGTGTTTTTCACTTTCTTATTTTATTCAAAGGTGAGGCAAAACTTACTGTATCTAAATTTCTATCACATTGCTCCTGCATTTTTGTGCACACATACATCTTCTCGTCCATGTGAAAGGGTGTTTTCAAAGGCCGGAGAGGTTGTATCAAAAAAAAAGGAACCAACTAAACCCAAAAAGCTGTTGAGAAACTCTTGTTTTTGAATATGAATGAATAAAATCTCCCCTGTTCTGTACATATTTGTCCTGCTGCTTAAGGCCATGAAATTTTGGTACAGTGACACAAAGTCACGCCCCTCCGGTGGACGCCATGGGACCTTTATTCAGAAACAGTAGTCAATGCAGACAGTCAAATAATGTTTTGATCCCATATGAATTATGCCATGAAACACACATATGATTATTAGTTTAACACATAATTTTGCAAGTCAAGAAAGCACACGTCATAGTGTCATTTAGTTTTGTGTGAAACCGCTCAATGAACTACATCGCTCATATCACACAATCAACACTAGCCAGCTAGCTAACGCACAAATGTCCACACACAACTGAGATGTTCTTGATGTGTTTTATCCAGCAACTCCTGGTGTTTTTACGGCCCTCATTGATTCATTACATCCCAGAAGGAAACACACTGGCATCGTAGATTCAGAGAGAGAGAGACATCACTGATGTGACTTTAGAGTGTGTTGTCTAATGACGTATTTTCACAGTCTGATACTTAAACAGTTTCATCAAAAAATAGTTGTTTTTTTTCTGAAATAAGGTCCGATGGTGGTCCACCAGAAGGTGCGAGGCTCTCTATTCACACTGCATGAATTCGCCTTGCGGCGAGTGGACTTTAGTGAGTTAGCCAGCCAAAAGACATTTTTATTAATGCAGTATACATGTGTTATTTGTTCATTTCAATTAGTGTATTTGAATATTGCTGCATATTGGGGTCCCTAAACAGTCTTGGAATTACATGAATTTAATATGACTATAAGTCTGAGACTCCTGTGGATCCAATGAGTCCAACTGTATTCATGTGTAATGATGTTAGTCCCCATAGGAGCCATTTGATTGATCACTCTATAAAATAACCTGTGGTGACCTCTAGGTTAATCACAACCCTGTTGAACTTCACGCCACAAACTAGAGACCGAGAACATGCAGAGGATGGATGGACTTCCTAGCTAGATATCAAACTGCAAAACTTATGAGACATAATAGAGCATGGGAAGGGACATCATATACTGTACTTCTGTCATAATGTTCTAATCCCTTATTCACTTTCACAGTTTATTTGATTTAAACAACAAATTAATTAATAAATTATTGTTTATTTCTTATTAATATCTAGAACTTGACAACTTGACCCTAAAGACCCACCTAAAAAAGACAAAAACTGAGTTATTATGGATATCAAGAGGGTAATGGTATGTACATTTTTAACTACAAGTCCAAAAACTGTGCAGGTGTTCGTAATGTACGTGAAACACATTTCGGTGCAGGACAGAGATGAATAATCCTCTTTCCAAAGGCTTTATATCCAATCTAAGAGAAGAAAGGCTTTATATTTTTTCTGAAGGTCGACATTCTGTCTTATTAAGTAGCTGGTCTATAAAGGGCCTTCTCTCAACCAAGGACATTCAGTAAATGACCTGCACAAATCAATTCTCTTGTATTAACACTTCGAGCAGGCATGACATTTTCAAGAAGTGGATGTCTCATTTTAGAACAAAGGGTTACGTGGGTGGAGTTGTACAGGAGGCCAGCGTGTTCATTACTGATGCATGGATTTAAAAGGTAGATGTTTCTGTGCGATCACGGATAATAGTCAAGTTACTGAAGAGCCATTGGTTACACACAGCCATGTGTACAATGATCCTTCATCTCAAGATGAATCTGCATCTTATCTTTCTCTGTTTCTGCCTTTTAAAGCTTCAGTAGGCAGAATGTTTTTGGCATCATTGGACAAATATTACATAACAACCTTTCAGCATAATGTAATTCAAGTGCTCTGAGAGAAAACTGGACTTCTGCACCTCCTCACGGTCAAAGAGTGTAGAAGTAAAGAGCTTCTTATATTTATATGCTAGTGTTCAACACTAGCTATTTCATTAGAATATGACTATAAAATTATTAAGAATAATTTTATATTACTTTTGCAGATGAATGTAATACTGGTGTCTGATGGTCCCTTTCAGTCTAAAATGGTGGAGGCTGCTTGCAACGTAACTGCCAGTTGACTTTCACCTCTCTGCAAAGTTCATTCTTTGTCTTGCCTCTGTTTTCTGTTTTCTGTTTTCCTCTTGTGGCTAATCAAATCTAGCCACAAACATGTTGTGTTTGACATTTTAGAATAGGTGTCCTTGACCATGATGGAGTATGAATGCAGGATATTTATCACTCTGTCCAACATACACAGTGTTTCACATTAAATATTGATGTTCCCTACAGCTGGTGCGTTGCATGTGTATTGCAGTATGCTAGCTGACCGACTCTTGGTTAATGTCCCTCCGCGTCTGATAGCGACGTATCGAGGCACACTTTAGCGTGGGCTTTCATCTATAATACAGACACAATACTTGGGTGCCAATTCGATATGTATGGCAATTTTTAAGTATTGTGATTCTATAAGTATCTAGTAGTATTTATTAATATGTGATTTGTGTTAACTTTTTGGACTATGGGAAAAAAAGTTGAACATTTACTTTGGAAAATATTTAAATTGGTCCTTACAGAGTTAGAAGTTAGAAAGTTAAATGTGTTCCTGTCCATATTCTGACAAATTGGCTTTCACTACAGCTCCAGCCATTAGATATTAAAACCTTTGTGATTTAAGTGAAATGATTACTTTGTCCATCCATCCATCATCTGTAACCGCTTATCCTATACTTACTTTGTTTGCATACAAAATATGCCCCTGACGTTTACGTGTGCGACAATGCAGAATCCGCTGTCATTACTGAGTGCAGGTATCTTGGTTGTGTCCGTATCTCCATATATGAATTAAACTCCTGTTATTACAGATGTAAACTTGTTTCTATAAAATGTCATAAATACCTGTCAGAGTCCTGTAACGCCTGAGGACTCTCCTCAGATAGCTTGTATTCTCCGACCAACAGTCCAAAACTCTATTAGCCATCAGCAAGGGTGCCTACATGACATTCAAATATTTCCTCAAGATGGAAGAATCACATTAAAAATGATCTTAAGGCAAAGTCATTCTGACACCAGACAGAAGATGATAATATAAACCAGGAACAAATCATGGACTGAAACAAGCATTGCCAATGAACATAATCCATACAGACGTACTTTGAGGAGATTAGCAGTTTTAAATCATTCCATGTTATTATTGATCAGTTGTGTCCTTGTACAACCATCAATTCATCATCTAAACAATTACTCATTTTTGTTCCTTTTTTACCAGAATAAAATACAGCTGTAAAACTGAATCTACAGCCTCCAAAAGATTTATTGCATTAATGCGTTAAAGCATGGGTGTCAATGGCAGCATTATGGCTGCCCTCAAAGGGCAGCTGGTTGTAATTATAAGACTAACGGTATATAAATATATCTACTCTTGATCATTTTACAAAATTGCCTCTGCATTTGATTATTATTAATTTTAGTAACAGACAAAAAGGGAGTAAAACAATTCTCGAAATATGTTTAGAACTACAAATGAACTTTCTTCTGTCAGTTTTTTTGTTGTTGTTTTTTTTTTTTCAATGCCACAATTCAACTCAACCCCCCTCCTTTATCCAGGCTTGGAACCAGCAAAAGTTACCCAAAAGGTACACTTTTTGTTTTTCTCAATGTTGGATTTGATGTAAATGCTTTGTGCATGCGTGATTAATTCAGTCTGGATGCGGAGGGATGAACAGCTCTGACTGCAGCTAGGAGGGACTGCTGACGAGGACCGGGCCCCCTATGAGAGCTTTGGGACTGAGGAGGGGTCGAACGATACCTGCTTTCACACCAGAGACTATAAAAGTCTCCAAAAACACCAGAAAAAGTCGTTAGATTTGTCGCTAATTTCATTTTTGAAAGACTCGCTAGAGGGGTCTGAAAACTGGCTAAATATAGCGACAAGTCGCTAAATTGGCAACACAGCGCTGCTGCTGGAAACCGCTGATACTGAGACGCTGCAGTGCTCATGTCATAAAATCGAGATGCGTTGTGGGACATGCAGTTTAAGGACACAGTACTTCTGTGAAGCGGCATAGAATTGAATGATATGGTATAATTATATGCTGTAATTCTTTTGTAAGTCCTCGTGGGCCACATAAAGTGAGGTGGCGGGCCCGCGGACCTTGAGTTTGCCACATGTGCGTTAAAGAAATTGGTGACGTTAATACGACTTTGCGATAGCACATTAGCAATAACTTTGACAGCCCTAAATAAAACAGAATGAAATACTCATGTAAAGTGCAATTTACTGGAAAATTGTACATATATTCACTGCCGTAAAATAAATTAATTACTCTTCCCCATTGCATTTGATTTCATTAATCAATTGCAGAGTGAGTGGATCAATCAGTGAGATAATCATCCCTTCAGTCAGCCAGTCCTCTCTGTCCTCTCTCATTGTCTGTCTGAGCTTCCCTCCGTTGACTCAGAGTGAATCTCATCAGTTGACTGGTCTGCCACTGCACATTAGCCCTGCCGACCCCCCCTCAGGGACGAGCTGTATACGGCTGGACAGCACCCCACACACACACACACACACACACACACACACACACACACACACACACACACACACACACAGTGTTAATGTTGAACAGAAATCCTGAGCCTGAGATGCATTCATTCTCAATGGTCCTTATCTTGGCTGTTGAACCAGCAGTGTTATTATTTGCACTCCAGAAACTGTTGGTAATCACTCTGTTTACAGGTTAATATCTTGTCTTTGCATGTGTGTGTGTGTGTGTGTGTGTGTGTGTCTTCCAGCTCAGTTACACACCATACAGCTCACAGTGACTTATCCTGTCATAAGAAAACACACACAGTCACACACCACCATTGACTGACTATCTTGTCCCAATATTATTCACACCAGCGTCACTCAGTGGAGATATATTTGACTCTGTGATGAAACAAATGTTCGCTACAGTACGGATCATCAGGGAAATGTCACTGAGCAGGAAAAACAACCTTAACACTCATATTTTGTTTGGTACTCTTTAACAGCTCAAAGACACTTAAAGGAGCAGTGTGTAGCCTGTCAGGGGATTTCTTGACAGAAATGGAATATAATATTAATAAGTATCTCTTTAGTGTACAATCACCTGAAAACTGTGTTTTGTTAGTTTAGAATGAGTTGTTCATGCCTATGAGCAGGTCCTCTTCACGGAGCGGACCACCATGTTTCTACAGCAGCCCAGAACAGACAAACCAAACACCCAGAGACTCGAGATAGGGCCATTCACATTTTTGTGTCAGCCACCATCATTCTCCTACATGCAAAAATATGGGATATGTAAGTTGCAATCTGCAACCTCACTGCTAGATGAAGCCAAATCCTACATACTGCACCTGACTTTTCTTAATTTTATGAATCTTGACTGAAAGGCATGATTTTGAACATGTTTCAGAGATCTGCTATAGAAAAGGATATATTACTTATGTTTGGGTCTCAGAGAATGATAATAAAAAACACTGAAATGTGTTGGTATGGTAATGGTAAATGTCCCGTGTGAAACCAGTCAGAGTTGATTTATTTGTCATGTAACTTCTGCACTTAAATTACGACGCTTCCAGTGTCATTTAAACCCATACAGTGATCTTTCCCTAAGCCTAAATAGTTTTGTTGCCTAAGTCTATCCAAGTCAAGCTAGTCCTAAACCTAAATGAGTAGTTTTATTTTGAAAAGACTGGAGTGGAAATTGACACATGCGTCACATGTTGCTGGACACTCGTCGGAAAAAGCACCAAAACTACGTTGTTGAAAGTTGTGCTGAATGTCAAGAAAAAAATGGAAATTCTCGTCTATGTACACATGTTGTGGATTCGCTCTCAGTCTGAAATGCTCTGTTTTATCGCCCGTCTCTTTAAGAACCCCTCCCTAAAACGTCTAGTCTGCTCTACTTGGCTTGTGAGAAAATATGGTGCATCTTTGTAAAGGTAGTTCGCAAGCCGTGGGCGGTATATTATGAGAATGCATGTGACATAGGGAGGGAAGCCAAAACTGACTGACTTGTTGAATCATATTTCTGATCTTATTACCCCACAAAATTCTCACTGGGTTGTCTTCTTTCACAGTTTGTGGGTTGATTGGAGCTCCAGACACTCTGCTGTATGTGCACAAGCACTAAAAAAAGGGTTTTTCATGATATGGCCCTTTAGGACATTTTCAAGTACAGTACACTGTATTTCACTGTTGGTCAGATCATAAATGTGACTACAGTCTGCCTGTCAGCTACATGTCTACATGTTGAGTAGGTTGTATTTCTTTGTTTTCAACGTCTGGTTAAAATGCATCTCAACAGTCTTGAATGCTTCTCAGATACATTTCCACAGAGCTCTCTTGATATCGGATACCTATCCAATCCAGGTTCCCGCAGGTTGTGCTTCAAAGCGCACTCTGCAGTTTGTTGCGAGGGTCCAGTGAGGTCAGAGGATCCCATTGTTATTTCTCTCATCGACCTTTGTCCAGCAGCAGCTAATGTTTGACAAGCTGCCAGTCAGCTCAGCTGTCTCCTCTCACTGTGGTCTCTTAATGAATTGCTATGATGGATGCAACTGAGGGGTTGCTGTAGGGCATTTGGAAATTAGTGGAGTGGCACTGTTGGAAAAGGGTGTAATTCACTTAGTTTCAGCCACAACAGTACCACAAACATCTCCTGAGTCAATATAGTCTCGTGGCAGTTTGTGACATAATCACATAATTTGATCTATTTGATTTGAGTACATACTGTAGACACACATTTTATTTTTTTAGTGACACAACAGCACAACTTCCAACAACGTATTTTTCATGCATTGTCCTACAAATGTTTACCAACATGTGATGCACTTGTCAATTCAAAATAAAGTTACTTAGGTTTAGGAATAGATCGACTTTGTTAATCTTAGGCAACAAACGTTGTTATGCATAGGAAAAGATGGATTTGGTTAGGCCTGGGCAACAAAACTTCGTAGGCTAAGGAAAAAATCAACTTGGTGAGGCTTAGGCAACAAACTACTTTGTTGGCCTCAGGAAAAGACTGACTTGGTTACGTTGATTACATACAAATTGATGTCATGCTGACCATCACAAAAAAGTGAAATTCCTGTTCACAAATCAGTACATTAAGTTCCGTGACTATTTCACAAACTGCTGTGGGGCTGTGCTGCTTCAGTAAACAGCTCTGATTAAGCAACGCTGGCAGTGTTTCAAACAAGGAAATGATGTTTTCTGCTGCTCTGATGTTTCCTTAGACAAGCAGCTGAAGTCAAAGTATGTTTTACGACCCATGTCAAGTCAAGTCAAGTCAATGTTTTGTTTTCCCCAAAATCCCCAAATTGCCTGAGGCCTTTACAATCTGTGCAGGACACACCCTCTGATGTTAGTATGATACTGTCCTGTGCAGACAAGTCCTGGTTGTGGGTGCAAGTAAACAAAGCACCATCACTGTGGTGACTTGTCAGCCTGCATTAAACACTGTAATGTATGTGCTGTTTTTAAAGCTGCAGTCAGTAACTCTGAGCAAATATGATAAAAGTTTTATTTATTTTTATTTATTTATTTTTTTTAATAAAATTGTCACTATATCCTGACAGTAGTGCATTAGTCAGGTAACCTGAAAAAAATCATGTTGCTCTGTGTCCTGTGCTCACAATAGCATTTTCAGTTCTGGAAAAAAAAAAAAAAATACAAAATAAAAAAAAAAAAAAAAATAATAATAATAATAATAATAATAATAATAACTGAGCAGAGCCAATGCTTTAAAGCAGCTGTCAATCACTACTCAGTTGCTCAAGCTCAAGTTGTTGATCAAACTGTCACAAACTTTCTCATTTTACAGTTAAACAGTAACTACAAGATGTTTCTGAAAACATTTGAGGAGAAAAATAGTCATTACAGTAACAATATTGATTCATATTTGATCACAAATCCAGAAACAAAGACAAAAGCATCAGATAAATCATGTTTCTGTCTGTGAAAAGCGTCTATTTAAAGGTCACGAACAACAGAACTAGACTGCACCAACAGTTACACTTTACTTACAGTATATGTACCATCTGTCATCATCAGCTTCAACAATAACAACAGAAATCACACATTGCACTGAATTATATTTATATATGTATATAAAACATGTGCAACATCTCCTGTAAGAAATATCAAGCTAAGTACCAAGTCCAAAGAAGCTTTTATTTTGTAAACCAACTCCAGACTAGTATTTGTCTCTGTTTACTCAACTGTTTGATTATAATTAAATTCTCTCCAGATCAGGTCTCAATATTTATATTGCTGAACAATATTAATTAAAAGGAATAGTAATTTATGGATCTCCATCATTTGTGCATGTGTTTGTGTTTGCTGAACTGTGTGTGTCAGTGATGCATCTGAGTGATTGTGTACTCAGACAGTGAGGTCAGACAGTGTTTTTACACTGAAGCACGAAAAACATGCTGCGCTTTCGTAACACAATCTACAAATCAGTATTACATCTATTACTAAATAATAAAGCTGATCTGATGGAGGTAAATTATAAGGATACAGCAAGTTACATAACTTTGTTCAGTAAGGCCTCTGAAACTATGATTTATTGAAAGAATATCTCTATCTTTGAAAACTAGACCAGAGTCTTAATGTCTGGCTTTTTCGGGTCGTGTCTAGAAGGTAAGCCTCAAATTGCGTTAACTTGCAAAATATTGCAAAAACTCTTGTGAGACTTGTTGCATGGTAACCTATCTTAACTATTTGAGATCATTGCCTATCCAGCAATTCAAGATCAATGATGGAGTTTCACAATTTGTGTGTTACCTTGTAGACTTAACCACTTTTTTGTTGTTAACTTCTTGTCAGGCAGGTTACTCACACAGGCTTGGACTCAGAAGCAGACTCAGACACAGGGCAGATCACAATTATCGGCGTCTTTAATGCAAGCAGTAAGTCGGTACACGGTAAGGCAAAAATCTCAGGCAAACAATCCAAAAGGGGCAGGCTAAGGGCAACGTCAAAAAACACGCAGAGTATCGAGCACGAGGAATCAAAGAACCTGAGAGAACGTGGGTACGCTTTTCACGAGGGATAAAGACGAACTAGCACAGGAGGGAAGGGAAGCACGCATTAAATACTAGTGAGGGAAGTGAATGACTATGCACAGGTGGACACGATCGGGGCAGGGGATGACGATCAGACGCAGGTGAATGGTGTAGAAACTAGGTCAGGGGGAGGTGCTCGAATGTGAAGGCGGGAAGCATGCAGGGCAGGGAGTGAAGTGATCTGCAACGAGAGGAGAGGTTAACATGCCAAAATAAAACAGGATGTGCACCAAAACAAAAGCATGCAACACAGAACACATAATCTAAGACTTAGTCTTCCTGATACTTCCTGTAAGGAGGTAGACTGAAAAGGCATACTATTTAAAGACACAGTGACACCTAGTGGGTTTTTTAGCATAACTTTCATAAACCGAGTGGTAGAGGTGGCTCAATCAGGCTGAGTTGTGTTCAAAACATTTTTCAGTAAGATATAGTGACTCAAAATGTGCTCCACCAGTCAAGCAGAACATTAAAGGGTTAAAGGCATAATGAACAGGATGTAGAGAGTGAAACAGAAAAATCCCTCTCAACCATCACTTGTAACTAATACTGAGTATTGTTTAAAAAATAGGGTAAATGGACTTGCATTTATACATTTATAGTCTTCCACTCAGCGCGCTCTCCACTACATGTCAACATTCACCCATTCACACACTATGCCAACTTTGCCTATCAGGATCTAATCATGTGGGAATAGTGTCTTGCTCAAGGAAACATCAACATGTGACCTAAGTAGCCAGGGATCCAACAACCGACCTTCCAATTGGTGGACGACCTGCTCTACCCTTCGAGCCACCAATGAGAGTAGCTTACCAATACCAATAACCTTAAAGTGATACCAATACCAATAGAGTACTTTATTTGACACTCATTGTGTGAATGGAAGCTTTGTGTGTATTCACCGACTAGCTACTCGTCACTGCACTGCACAGCGATCATACAGCGGTTACCGCTGATAACACCATCGCCTGATCAACGGGTTGAAGGACCGGCCACTTCCAGTTACCCCCCAGGTCAAGTGTTAGCTCTGTCAGCAATCGCTGCCATTGTTAGTGTCGTTAGCACTGTTAGCTGCTAGCCGCTGGCTCAGACATCTCCATGCTCAGAGCAGTGTGCAAGCCGGCAATTGCGGCTGTATGGGTTGTAGTTGCCGTGGTAGAGGACCGACGGGACACAATAAATCGAAGAACGCTTGCAGTGATTGGCTGTGTGTAAAAAGAACACTTTTTCTAGATCTGGGCACAAGGACGATTGATTGCAAGTATCGTTTTACTGGAGAAGTTGTGATACTACTTGGTATTGGGTTGTTTCAGCTGATACCTGAAAGGTATAGAGTACCAATGCCCAGGCTTACGTCTGACCCACTAGAAGTGTGTGGTGGTGTCTGCAGAATCTGAGCTCTGCATGGATTTTCTTATTTTGCTGTGTTCGAGTGTTTCCTGGTGTCAGCCTCTAAAAAAAATGTAGCAACCAGATGCCAAATAGTAAGCACGCATCTTAGAGAAAGCTATAAAAATGGCAGACACAGAGCCAAAAAAATGTTAAGGTGAAACAGTAACCTGATAAAACACATTCTAAAAGAGTGAGTCTGGGCTTTGCCTGCACCCGCTGGCAAGCACCCTAACCCTTGTTAAGCCAGGGAGGAGGGGCCAACTTTGAATGCTGTATTGTTGCATGCAGTTTATTTTATTTGTATAGCCCACAATCACAAATCACAATTTTGCCTCTGGGGGCTTTATATTCAGTACAGGATATGACATCCTCTGTCCTTTATAGAATGACCCTCACATTGGATAAGGAAAAAAGGCTGAAAAAAGAAATCAACTGAGAAAAATGAAACAAAATGGAAGAAACCTCAGGAAGAGCAACTGAGGAGGGATCCCCTTTCCAGGATGGACAGACATGGAATAGATGTCATGTGTACAGATGAACAACATATTAATGACAATCCATATGACAAGATTTATACAAATAATGTGCAGAAAAATTGAATGAGCAAGTGGATCCAGGATAATGTCAATCAGCTTCCTGGAGTCGTCAGACAGAGAACCAGCAACAGTCTCTCCTCTGCCAGGACATTACAGCGTCCTTTCACACCAAATGGATAGAGCCAGAGCAACACCCCCCCATCCACGCCGACAGACAGAGCCGGTCCAGTACATCCTCCAGTGCAGTTGAGACTGAGACCGACCCACTGGCTAAACTAGTTGAAAGTTAGGGCAAAAAGATGGTTTTGAGTTTTTATTTAAAGACCTCCACCGAATCTGACTGTCTGGGATATCCCTGGGATATCACACAGTTATCTACAGATATAGTTACTTGCTCATACTGATGTCTCTGTCGGGCAGGGCCAATGATCAACATCTCAGTTTTATCTGAGTTTAGAAGCAAGAAATTAATTGACATCCAGTCTTTCACAGCAGACAGGCAGGCATCTAATTTAGTAATGTGTGATCAATCATCCACCTTTATAGGTACATATAGCTGTGTGTCATCAGCGTAACAGTGGAAATGTGGAAAGAGACCTTTTTCCATTTCTGAGTTTGTAGCTCCTTGATTCCTTTCCTTGACTCCTCTTCTTGAGTTAGGAGTCCCGCACGGGGGATGCAAGCAGAGGACATGAGGAGAGAGGCGTTGAGGCAACATGCATTTAACAAATGAGACACTGTTGCCTCTGAGCCGGCAATTTAAAACAACATCAGTTAACTATGACATGTGGCACAGCTGGATCATTTGTTCAGGGCTTTGTTATAGGCCTACCGCTGTATTTTAGGATCTCTGTCTGATGAGTGGAACAGTAACAACTCATTAGCTATATTTAGTATTAAAAGCACCACAGATGTTTGTATGAAAACGACTATAGTATGGTAGAATAAAATTACATATATGAGATGCACAGTGGTGCAGTGGTTAGCACTGTTGCCTCACAGCAAGAGGGTTGTAGGTTCGAACCTTGGGGCTCTTCTGTGTGGAGTTGGAACAAGGAACAACATGCTTCCATGCGGGTTGATCACTGAACCATGCAGGTTTAGACAACTGATATTCGGTGATCATTACGATGTGAGGCAATTCTATTTCGTATCAGATGATGTGTGATGGTATAGTTCCATCATGCAGATGGTAGTGGGCCCAGAATAAAAGACGTCAATGTCTTTATTGCCGCTATGACAACCACTCATGCAATACTACTTATCATAAATGATTTCATGAATGATGCCAGTAACAACATAGAAGTACAAAATGTTTTTAGCAAATATGTGCATCACAGAAATCTCAGTTGTATATATTTAGTGCAAAACTTAATATTGTATTTGTTTAAATACCAACTACCTTGTCTTGTTTAAAAACCATAGGGATGAATACCAGGTGATTTTATTGGATAAACAGATGTTTCCTGGCAACAGCAAATATTTTTTAGAGGCCTTTAATGATGCAACCAGCTCAGCTTATAGCCATCTACTTATAGATTAGAAAGCCAAGACACCTAACAATTTAAGACCCAGAACAGACTTGCTGACAGACCAACTGGTTGTATATGTGTGTAAAAGTAAACCCTTTGGGATTACTTTGATTTTTGCATAAAGTGGTCATAAAGTGGTCATTCTGATCTTCATCTAAGTTACAACAATAGACAGTCTGCTGAAACTAATACCACACAAAAAAAATCTATGTTTTCATGTTTTTATTGAACATAACATGTAAACATCTGCAGTGCAGGGTGGAAAAAGTATGTGAACCTTTGGATTTAATAACTGGTTGACCCTCCTTTGGCAGCAATAACCTCAATCAAACGTTTCCTGTAGTTGCAGATCAGACCTACACAACGGTGAGAAGGAATTTTGGACCATTCCTCTTTAAAAAACTGTTTCAGTTCAGCAATATTCTGGGATGCTGTGGCATGTCTCTCTTGAGGTCATGCCACAGCATCTCAGTCAGGTTGAGGTCAGGACTCTGACTGGGCTGCTCCAGAAGGCCTGATTTCTTCTGCTGAAGCCGTTCCGTTGTTGATTTACTTCTATACGTTGGGTCGTTGTCGTGTTGCATCACTCATCCTCTGTTGAGCTACAGTTGGCCTGCAGATGTCTTGATAAAATTGGGAATTCATTTTTCCGTCGATGACAGAAATCCGTCCAGGCCCTGAGGCAGCAAAGCAGCCCCGAACCATGATGCCCCTCCACCATATTTCACAGTGGTGATGATGTGCTGACCCTTTTTTCACCACACAGCGTTGTGTGTTCCTTCCAAACAACTCAGTTTTGGTTTCATCTCTCCACAGAATATTTAGCCAGTAGTGCTGTGGAACATCCAGCTGCTCTTTAGCAAACTTCAGACATGCAGCAATGTTTTTTTTGGCCAGCAGTGGTTTCCTCTGTGGTGTCCTCCCATCAACTCCATTCTTCAATGTTTTACTGATTGTAGATTAGTCAACTAAAATGTCAGCATATGCCAGAGATTTCTGTTAGTCTTTAGCTGACCCTCTAGGATTCTTCTTCACCTCATTGAGCGTTCATCTTTACATGACGACCACGCTTAGGGAGCGTAGCAACAGTGCTGAACTTCCTCCATTTGTAGACAGTCTGCCTTACCGTGGACACATGAACATCAAGGCTTTTAGAGAGACTGCTGTAAACCTTTCCAGCTTCATATAAGTCAACAAGTCTTGATCGTCTTCTGAGAGCTCTTTTGTGTGAGGCATAATTCACATCAGGCATCTGGTGTGTGTTTTTTACAGGTCAGGGCAGCTTTAACCAACACCTCTAATCTCATCACATTGATTGTACCAGCCACTGCTGTTGCCTCATCAGGTAACACTGGCACACATACCTACAAGGTCGACGTCTTGGTGAAATCAAAGCATCTGCTGGGCACATGATGATACAGAGTACCTTTGCTGTTTCAGAAAAGGAGGGGTGGAGAACATTCAGGTGAAAACTACCAAGGTGAAAATGGAATTGAGGAACACGGTTAGAATCGTGCCTTATGAGTTGCTAGGGTAGAAAATTTAGAACATCTTAAATAACTACAACTGATGAAAATAAAAGGAAAAGTTATTTTTGTAGAATCCTGCTGTGGTTTAAAATTATCCGTGTCACGCCTCTTTTACAAGTCACCAAAAAGACTTCTGCAAAGAATACACAGCTCCTCGAGCGAGCTCCTCAGTTCTTGCTCCTTGAGATGCATTTAGGAATTGGGATGTCCATCAGATGGAGCTTTGAACTCTGTCACAAGCAGGAGGAGTGACGAGACAAGGAGCCGCAATATCAGGAAATCAGAAGCAGCTCATGAACTACCCAAAAAACTGTGCTTCTACAGCTACAGACTGTGAGTGATTATGATGTGCATCAAACATCATGCCCACATGTTGCATTGTACTGGATGTGAAACCAGTGTAATAAGTGTTATCTGTGCGAGCCAGGATCCTTGTCCTGCTCCTGTGTCGGCCAGCTGCCGCGTTGTCTGTGTTACTAGCAGAGCCAAATCCAAGCTGCACTCTTAATTTGGATGAGAGATGGTAATTTCTCCCAGAGGAGTGAAATTAAGCATCAACTCCAACTGCACAGCAACTTTTCCATCCAGCACTCCTCTCAGCGTGATAATGAGCACATAAACACCAGGGAGGACTGTTGTTCTAGCTGAGGCATGCAATACAGAGATGGCAGCAGGATCTTGAGGATTAGGAGGGAAGGTAATTCAATAACTCTCTCTCCGCACGCAGCAGCCACCATCAGTGTGCCCCTGAGCCAGGCGTGAAACCCGAATGTTAAACAGATCTGCTCAGCGGTGAGAACGAGGAGATTGTGGTTTGACTTGGCAGATGCTGGTTTTCCTGACAAACTTTAAAAGCTTTATTTGATTTTTCATGAGTCCAGTTGGCCCTTTTTATGGATTTCACAATCTGGCAAACATCTTGGTTTATCTTGAGGTCTGTCCAAAGCTAGTGATTAGAGCTCTGGATCAGTGGCAGAGGCCCAGCAATGTTATAACAAAGCCTGGTTAAATACTCATCTTGTAGATTTACAGTATATTATACCTGCTGTACATTAGCATGGTAGCATTCGCATTGTAAGTATATTGGCGTAACAGAATAAAGATAGAGGACATGACAGCTCTCCAAAGTGAAGCCAACACATCTGGATTGCCTGGTGGCTGGCTGCAGTATAGGTCATAAATCCTGCCCGCTCCACGTTAGTGGATGGGACATGGGCCAAATTCACAAGTTAAAGTGCACATCAAATGCAGTTTTCCGAAAGAAAACATGACAAACCTTCAGCCACTAGATGTCACACTCCCCTGTTCCATTGTGT
This sequence comes from Pterois miles, assembly GCA_947000775.1. Lineage (NCBI taxonomy): Eukaryota > Metazoa > Chordata > Actinopteri > Perciformes > Scorpaenidae > Pterois > Pterois miles. The sequence goes on from CAMQGK010000474.1 coordinate 3,172,756, forward strand.
TCACACACATTCATTTTGGCTCCGTCAAAATGTGTAAAATGCTTAATTTGCAATCATAAAGCCATATTTTTTCGCATTTCTAAAAGCTCTGTGGATGTGTTATATATTTTTTATTATTTGTCCATATGTCTGTGAAGGTTCTCATTCATCCAGGTCATATTCATTCTGGCAAAAACTGAATCGAAGGCAACTGGACTTAGATCTAAGTCCAGTTGCCTTCGATTCAATTTTTGCCAGAATTTGTCTATATAAGAATGTTATCGATAAGACCTTTAAATGAGTCTAATATTACCATGTCAAATTTACAAACTAAAGGAAGCTCGTCAGCAATTACCATTGTCAAGTGGCCTTGCGTTTCTGTTCATGACATTCAGCAAAACAATTGCTGTAAATTGAAGACATGTTGATTCAGGTCTTGTATTTGGTAGAGCAAGGGCTCTTTGTGTACCACAGAAAAAACTAATTTAACATGCAAGCATATTAAAGTGGGGTTGTTGAAAAGAGTTGTTTGAATTCAGTTTGACATGCAGCACATCGTATTATGCAGAAGCCACCTCAGTCTGCTCATATACAGTAAGCCAATTATATGTGCAAAACCGACTGTTATGCGTGTCCTGGCTTAGCCATGGTGTAAGTACAAATGAAAAGTCGTCTGATTAAAAGTTGTGACGCTGTCTGCTGTGATGAGCATATGCAACTGGGTCAGAGAGGCAGTGAGAGGCAGAAACAGAAGATGAGCGGAAAGATTGATGAAGATGGAGAGAAAGAGAATGACAGAGAGAGAAGCTTTAGAGCGGGATGAGCAGCAGTTTACTATGTGCTTTAATCCGGCCGAGGCCATTAAATAGGCGTTATCAGCCCAATAGATGGGTCAATGAGTAGGTATAAAGTACATGACAGCAACCTTAGTAATTATGACAGGAGCAGAAGCTGGTGCTGTAGTATAGACAGTGTGAAACTCCATAAGGTTTGGTTCTTTTGGAAGACTGGACTTTGCATCCCTTGTAAAACCAACAATGTGTAGTTGTATTTCTGTTCGTAGTTATTTTATTTTAACACAATGGTTTGTCGCATAAACCTAACTGTTCTTCCCCCTAAACCCAAAGAAGTAGTAGTTTTGTTGCCTAAACATAAATAAGTTGTTTTGTTACTTTAACTTAATGATATTGTAGCATTGTTGTTTAAACCTGTTACTTTTCCCTAAACCAAAATAAGTTGTAGTTTTGCGGCCTAAACCAGTTTTTTTCCTAAACCTAAAGAAATTGTAGTTTTGTTGCCTAAACCAAAATAAGTGATAGATTTATTGCCTAAACCTTAAGAAGTTATAGATTTATTGCTTAAACCTAAAGAAGTTGTAGTTTTGTAGTCTAAGCATGTTTATTTTTCTAAACCTAAATTACGTGTAGTTTGTTGCCTAAAGAAGTGGTAAATTTGTTGCCTAAACCTAGAGGATATAAGTTTTGCATATTTTACAATGCAGTGGGCATAGTAGGCCGCTAATGACCCACATATATGGTGCTTTGACCGATAACGCCTATTTAATGGGCTTATAAGAGCAGAATCGGGTGTTGAGTCAGATGCTCCTCCATTCCGAGCGGCCTGTTTCTGCTGAGTCGCTCGTGAAGAGCTGGATTTTACTATCGTGTCTTCAACTTTCGTAGTGTGTTAATGCTTCTGTTGTGAGTTTGTTTGTGAATTCAGCATCTGTTGTTTTTAGACTGCTAGCCGTAGGGCACAGGCCTGCATACTAATAACACTGCTAATAATGACGGCAGGCAAGCAAACAGATAGCAGAGGAGAGGAGGGCAGGCAGAGAAGAGTAGAACAAATAAAGAAACAAGGCATAGGAAGGAACAGTGAGAGAAGGATTAAGGAAGGACTGAGAGAGGGTAAGAAAGAAGTGAGGAGGGAAGACAGGAGAGAATAGTTAGTATCATTGAGATAATGATGACGGAAACAAAAACAGGCATTGATATTGTGTTTTCTTCTACGTTCTGTCTCTTTGAGTTTCTCCATGAAGGCAAAGCCCCCAGTGGTCTTCATGTAGCCACTAACAAAGAAAAGTGTGGATTTTGTGGTGCATTCAGGAGCTGCAGAGTGACCTCTTTTTTCAATTAGTGAGAACAGGAGAGAACAAACCAGGTAGAAGTCTCATCTCATCATGCAGATACTGTGAGAATGTGCCCATCTTTGCAGATAGGTAGGCTGAGCCACGATGGCAGCTTAATCTTACTGTAGGACAATGAATGTTATCATCTGCATCATTTGGAGGGTGTTCAGGATGTATTTAGCCTCATTCAGCAGATCAAGACAGGAAGAGGAGAATAAAAGATGTCTTGCATTCCCTAATAGCCAGCAGGGGGCAACTCCTGTGGTTGCAAAAAGAGGTCCATGAGAAAATGATCTTACCTCTCACTTGATTTATTACCTCAATAAACACTGTGAACATGGTCTCAGTTGCTAGTTTCACATCTTCTTCAATACAGCATGATGATTCATTTGGTAAAATATGGTCCATTTAAAGTCAAATACACCATAAAGCAGGGGATGCTTAAGGCGTGGCTACCTTGTGATTGACAGATCATTGTTCAGTTGGGGAGTTGTCCATGTTTTCATCTTACAACTTTAATCCTTTCACAGTGTGTTCAGTTCATGAAAGCTTTTTGGTCACCTGGAAATATTCAGTGTTTGGTTGTACTTGGCTCCACCATCTTGTGTCACTTCTGGTTAAAAAAATGAAAATAAAATGCAGAATTTCATGTTTCAGTGGAAGACGTAACAGTGACTATGTCTCCTTGGGGGGCGGCAGTAGCTCAGTCTGTAAGGACTGGGGTTAGGACGCGGAGGACGCCGGTTCAAGTCCCCCATGGACCAAGACCAACTGGTTGCTGGAGAGGTGCCAGTTTACCTCTTGGGCACTGCCGAGGTGCCCCTGAGCAAGGCAACGAACCCCCAACTGCTCTGGGCGCTTGTCAGGAGCAGCCCCCTCACTCTGACATCTCTCCATTGACACATGTATATGTACTGTGTGAACAACAGAGTGTAAAACTGAATTTCCCCACTGTGGGACTAATAAAGGAATATCTTCTTCTTCTTCTTCTTCCTTCGTATATACAGCCTATGGCTGCAGGCTAGAGGTTTCAGGCTACATTAGCCATTACTAGTGTAACACACCACCATCTCTTGCCCAACTATGGGTAATGGGTAATGTAGGCAGCAGGTTTTGACCAGGAAGAAGAATGTGTGCAATAAAAAACACGTTACCTCTGGTTCTACTGCATGGACTTTGGAGCAAATTTTAGTAGTGGCCAATTGGTGGTACTACAACTACCGTGTCCATCATTGATGCTATTGGGCCCAAAAACACTTCTTTCTATAGACATCTATTGGAAAAGAGATTCCAGTAACTCAGCAGATAGCTTTCCAGTACAAACTCTTGAATAGTCCTTATTGAAATCGTTAGGTCCTAAAAGTTGTAAAATGCACTAATAGCTGAGAGTTATTTTCCTTCCTCCATTCATGTGAATGAGACCCAGACCGAGGCTGGAGTGAGGGCTGGGAGGCGGAGTTAAAGGAAACATACTCTATAGGCCAACTGCATATAGTCTTTTCAAAGAAACAAAAAAAAAAAACTTCCTTCTTCACAGGAAATAACTTGGTTAGGTTTAGGCAATAAAAGTACTTAGTTTTAGGAAAAGATTGTGGTTTGGGTTCAGTCAACGTTGACTTGTGGTTAAACACAAACTACGGTCTCCTTGATAAAAGTTTTTTTTTTTCTTCTTTCAGTCACCTGTCGACTTTGACCTCCTCCTTATGCAGCATTTGAAACTCTTAATACTTCCTGGTTCACAATTATGTGTATTAATATTTCATATTATTTGATTTTGTGGGATATATACAAATTACAGTTAATTACTTTTTGTAGGTATAGCTACGAACAGTGTACGAGAATATAGAGATTAATTTGAAGCCTGAGCGGTTCTGGCTGAAACTGCTGTCAGTGACATCAGGTCAGTCCATCACCATCAGATTTCAAGTAAAGGGAGCACGTTGGTCAGATGACAGAGTTCAGTGAAGGCTGATTTTGTGTGTCCTCCCTTGAGCTGCCTCCTCAACTTCCGGGCCACCTGAGGAGCGAGGGGTCATCTAGGCAAAACGAGACAGCCTATTTGACCAAAGATCAAGTCTAGACATGTTTGCTTTCAGCTAGTCTGTCATCCCTCCAACATAAACAGTGCCATGCATAAATCAAAAATATGAGTCACTGCTGTTGTCTAACAGTTTCTGTTTCCTGTTGATAGGAAATGATATCATTCATGTCTGCCAGGCAGCCAACAGTTTGCAGCCTTAAACCTCAGTGGGCAGAGCATCCAGTATTGCAACGTCAAGAGCACCTCTGCCTTTTAGAGATAAACTCTTGACATGTGAGGAAAGGAGAGGAGGCGGAGGGTGAGAATGGGAGGAAGGGCAAGAATAACCCGGGGATGGCAGGAGAGAGGAGAGCGAGAAAAAGTTATCTGAATGTATTTAAAGTCATCGTTGAGACAAAATTACCCGAATGCAGCCCCACTGATTTTATTATGCCATCAATTTTGTGTGTCAGTGCCTCCACACCCCACTTCCTGTCTCGCTCATCCCTGTTCGCTCCTCTCCTCTCCTCCTCCATCTCCACGCAATATTATCTTATTCTCTCTCTTCTCTTATTTATATATTTTCCCTGGTATTAAAGTGATTTATCTTCTGTGTTACATTTCTACAGTGGCAAATTAATTATAGATCACAGCCGTCATCACATGGCTCTGCTCCACGGAGACGGTGTGTGGACATGCGTGTGTTAGGGGGGGGGGGGGTGTGTGTGTGTGTGTGTGTGTGTGTGTGTGTGTGTGTGTGTGTGTGTGCGTTTTCTATCATTGTCACTTAGTTTTCTGCAGTGGAATCATCCAGAAAATCAGGTGCACCACGAACAAGTATATCATGTCAGAGAAGCAGCGGACGCCGGCGCATGCAGAGTCTAATATAACCCAGCTATCTCCAGCTGAATTTACATGAGCACACAAAGAGCTCATTCTGTGCAGCACACATCTGATCCTTTAATGGCCGTCAAAACTGTGACAAATTAATAAAAGAGTGTGAAATTATCCCTTTCATAACATTTAATGTGAGGTTAAACTCTATTTATATATAGATATACTATGTTCATATATTTGCATATGTACACTTTCACATGGCAATGGCATGATTTGAAAAATCTAAAATAACTTCCTGAGTGAAAAAGTCATAAGTAAATAAAGCTGCTACAGAGCTTTTTAGTAAAGCAATGTCTATCTGAAAATCATCAGGTTCAGATGTTTCAGCAGCACTGCTTAAATTTACAGTTACATTTACTGATTAAAACTGTTTTCTTTTAGTATAAATAATTCATTCCAGGTGAAAACTTATCAAAACAAACGTTATTCGTTTAAGTCGGAAAGATTTCAGTCCTGGTTGCTTTGGCAACACCTGTGTTTACCGAGATAACAGCATGTGTGGTTTAATCATAGAAATGGAATATGAGTAGAACAGACATTCTCATTCAAAAACAATGCAACAGTAGCTGGTGTTTCTGTTTACAGTGCAGCCAGACAAACTCAAGTTGTTGTATATAAGAAGTGGATGTCGTCACCGAGTTCGGCATTTTGGCCATCACCATCTTGTTTTTTTGCAACCAGAAGTGATATGAGATGGTGGAGGTAAGAACAACTTAATGCTGTATAAGACATTTTTAGGCAACTAAAATGTGACAGTTAACTTTCAAGAGCTGAAAGCATACTAAGTTATTAGGCGAAAACATGGACAGCTCAGACCGGACAACGCCGTGGTAGCGACCTGTCAGACAGACTTCTTTTTGCAACCAGAGGAGTCGTAGTCTGCTGGCTATTAGAATGAATGCAAGTCTTTTGACTTTTTTAGAACCACAGAAGTTGGTCAATGATCTGCACTAACCTCAGTGACAAATACGCTGCTTCCTGTGTCAGCTTCACAATCAAAGTCGCTCTCTGTTTGTGCAGTTGAAGTATTTTAGTGTGAAGCAATAGCTAGAGGAAATATTGTTTTTGCATTAGCATTAACATAATCCAGCTCTGATACGATCAATCAAATCAAATTACAAACAATAACACTGGATTACACTTTACATCCCATCCAATGCCTTGTGTATGTGAAAACAATTTAATGACAGACGTCACCACTAACAATAACATACACTACACTGCTAAAAATAAAAAAAAAAATAAAATAAAAAATAGGGCAACAGAAAAAGTTTAAAATATTTACTGAAAATATTTCCTGAGGGCTGGATTAAAAATCACACCGAAAATCAAAGTTAAAAAAAAAAAAAAATGAAACCACAGGCTGATCCAGCTTGAGTGAATTTCATCATTCCAACTAATAATGTGACTCATTAGTGTGTATGGCCCCTGCATGCCTGTATGCTTTCCTGACCTGTCTGGGCATGCTTCTGATGAGACGTTGGATGGTGTCCTCAGGGATCTCCTCCCAGACCTAGACCAGGGCATCAGTGACCTCCTGGACAGTCTGTGGCAGTACTTGTCGGCGTTAGATGCACCAATAGATAACGTCCCATAGGTGCTCAGTTGGATTTAGGTCAGAGTAATGTGAGGGCCATCACTGCGTTCGTCATCCAGTAACTGCCTACATGCCCTGCCGGGCTTTGTCCTGCACCAGGAGGAACCCAGGGTCCACTGCACCAGCGTGAGGTCTGACAGTCACTCTGAGGATTTCATCCCGGTAGCTAACAGCAGTCAGGGTACTGTTGGCTATGACATGGAAGTTTGTGCGACCCTCCAAGGATATGACTCCCCAGACCATCACTGACCCACCAACAAACTGGATCATCTTACAGGCAGCAACACTCACCGCAGCGTCTCCAGACTCTTTCACACCTGTCACATGTGCTCAGTGTGAACCCGCTCTTATCTGTGAAGAGAACTGGGCACCAGTGGCACACCTAGCAATACTTGTGTTCTCTGGCAGATGCCAATCAAGCTGCACGGTGCTGAGCTGTGAGCACAGGTCCTAATAGAGTATGCCGGGCCCTCATGCCACCCTCAGTCTGTTACCCTGACAGTTTGGTAGCCATTAGCCTGCTGAAGGCCTCCTGTTTCTCCTCACACAAAGGAGGAGATACCGGTCCTGGTGCAGGGTTGATGCTCTTCTTCGGCCCTTTCCAGCCCCCCATGTGTAATGGACAGTCTCCTGGTATCTCCTCCATGCTCTTGAGACTGTGCTCGGAGACACAGCAAACCTTGCAAATGCATGTATGGCAGTGCCATCCTGGAGTAACTGGAACACCTGTGTAACCTGATTGAACTGCAGGTACCGCCTCATGCTAGAAGTAGTGACAAGGACACTAGCAGAACACAAAACTAGAGAAGAATCAGTCAGGAAGGATCAGGAGAGAGCAGCTGTCTGTGGCCACCACATGTAAAACCATTCCCTTTTTGGGGGGTTGTCTTATTGCTGCCTCTCCATTGCGCCTGTTGTCACTTTCATTTGCACCAAAGCAGCTAAAAGTGATTCATGTGCTTCCTAAATGGACAAATTGAGATGATTAGTGTCCCCTTATTTTTTTTTTTTTTTTTTTTTTTGAGCAGTGTACAGAGTAGGGCTGTCATTCGATTAAAATATTTAATTGTGATTAATCACACATTTTTTATCTGTTCAAAATGTACCTTAAAGGAATATTCTCAAGTATTCAATAATCTTATCAACATGGGAGGGGGCACATATGCTGCTTTTTGCAAATATATGTATATAAGTATTATTGGAAATGAATTCACAACACAAAACAATCGCAAACATTGCCCAGAAACCCTCTGCATCTGTACTGCACAGTATTTAGCCTAAAAAATATGCTCCAAACTCAAGCCCAACAGGCAATTACTGCTGTCAGTGTGTCAGTGTGCCAAGTGTATTTAGCCTCCTTCAAGACAACCTAGTATTACATGGTTGGTACCAACAGATTCCTTAATTTCATATATGATACCTGTATCTACGCTATAGCTTTAAAACTCACAAGAATCACAAGTGGCAGTAACAGATTTGCAGACTGAATGGCTATTTCTGGAAAAAATGCAACAGCACTGAAAATGTTTGAATGATAATGTTGATAGCGTTTGAGTTTTGTTTCATGAAAATCTGAAGGATTCATGAACCAAATATCTTCAATGTTAGTTCCTCTGTGTGGTGACTCAGTGTACTGCAGAGTGACAGAGGTCAATATTGGTGTGACGTAGCGGCATCTTTGGACTGCACAGACAAATCGTCCTTTTCCTGATGTGACAGGAAGCAGCGCGCTGAATGCTGCTGTAATTATACTGACGTCTCATTGCCTCTGAATTTATGCTTGTGTAATGGCTTAGACACACTGATCCACTGCTGCAGAGACTGAGCCCTCCAAATGACACTTGGACCATTGTTTCTGCCGCTTTATTGTTATTTTCCACTGTTAGTTTTTGTCACCTGTAGGTCTCACTGTAATGATGTGCGGTCGGCTCACCTGCGCTTGATGACTGTGCTCTTTGTAACTCTATGCGAGAGCACACTAAATGACTGAAATGTAAATGTGATTGCGATCACACATGCAGAGAGAACAATTGGCCCCACGGTTTGCATAAAATGCCTTCATTTGTGGAAACGAACAACACCCTTGGTGTTAGCAATTGCTGGAATAAATGTTCAGAGGCAATTTCACATGTCAGTCAGTTGACTTTACTGTTTCTCTTTATTTGCAGACTGTAATGATATGTGAGGGGAGGGAGGCCTAGAGAATAAGATATGTAACCAACAGGTCACATGTTTGGAGCTTCACATAAGCTGAGGAGTGTCCATTAACAAGCACACATTCTGCAGATAGATCTCTGACATTCAAATGGTTCAGAATTACATTTATGTAAAACTTTACCGATTAACTGATGTTGGCTCGAACTAGTGTTGTCACGATCCCAACATTTTGGTATCGATGCAACATGTATTTTGATACTTTTTGATACTTTTCCAAATAAAAGGAGAACACATCACACATCAGGAAATTAAATATACCACATACACAGGCTTTTCTAATACTGAATTTTAAAATAAATAAAATAAAGTATAAAATATGATTCAAAACGCTAACATCTGAAAACACTGCATCTTTTTTATTGTGTTGACCAGTTGTAATTTTTGGGAGAAATTGTTATCAGTAGTTTATAGAATGAAACCAAAATGTTCATTTTACTCAAATGTGATGAAAGGCTACACACGCAGACTTGGACTCAAAAGCAGACTCAGACTCAGGACAGTTCACAATGATCGGCGTCTTTAATACAGGTCTCAGGTCGGTACACGGTAAGGCAAAAACACAAGCAGACAAATCCAGAATGGCAGGCTAAGGGCAACGTCAAAAACAAGCAGAGGTTCAGTAGCAGTAGAAGTCAAAAAACACAAGAGTAATGTGGGAAGGCTTTTCACGAGGGATAAAGACGAACTGGCACAGAGGGAAGAGGGAGCACACATTAAATACTACTGAGGGGAGTGGTGAACGATACGCAGGTGGACACAATCAGGGCGGGGAGAGACAATTGGACACAAGTGAATGTTGCTGGAAACTGGGTCAGGAGGAGGTGCTCGAAAGTGCGGGCGGGAAAGCATGCGGACAGGAAGTGAAGTGATCTGCAATGAAAGGGAATGTTAGAATACCAAAATAAAACAGGAAGTGCAAAAAAATAAAAGCATGCAACAAGAAACACAGAGTCTAAGACCTCATATTCCTGATACCCAAACACATATCTATAAATAGATAGCTGCCAGTGACTGACTGCAATGTCAGTCAATTCAATCAATCAGTCAGTAGCTGCCATCCTCTCTCTCTCTTCCTCTCTCTCTCTCTCTCTCTCTCTCTCTCTCTCTCTCTCTCTCTCTCTCTCTCTCTCTCTCTCTCTCTCTCTCTCTCTCTCTCTCTCTCTCTTTCTCTCTCTTTCTCTGCATCTGTTGCCAAGCAAACTTTCCTCCTAGTCCTTCTAAACGCTACTCGCTTGGATCAAATTACAATGCGGTAATGTCACACAGAGACGTCACCGCTATATATATATATATATATATATATATATATATATATATATATATATATATATATATAATGCAAGTACTGGTCTCATCCAAACGCAGTATAGTACTGTTTTAAATGCATCAGTACCTCGGTACCAATTTAGTAGTTTAGTATACCGAATACAAACACTCAAAGTCATCAGTTTGTTAGGTTCTCCTGTTCAATGGCGTCACTTTCATTTACAAAATCATATTTTTTTGATGCCACTTTTAGAGTTTCAGGTTGATTTTCTTACGAATGCTAAAGAGTCTAGAAGCAAACTCTGATGCTTTTTGGACAGCAGCTACTAGATGGTGCTGCAGTAGCACTGCCACCATTTTGGACTGAAAACGCCAATGAGCCCATAAACATGGATGTATGGAGAGACATCTGTAATTCAGTTGATCATTTTTGTTTTGAGGTAAATCGACTTCTATCTGGTTCTGCCAGCTTCCTGCTAGCTGTATGTGGCTGTGATAATGGATATTGGCTGTATGCTGTCAGCCTATACCATGGTGGATGTATTAATATCTCTGTTCCCAAACAACCAGCTATCTGGCTGCATGGCATCAGCAGAATTTAATGTAGTTGTAGCTATTGGTGACAGTGCAACTTCTGTGTCCATCACATGATGCCATTGGACCCCAAAACACTTTTTGTTATAGACTTATACTGAGAGAGAGACGTCTGTGACTCAGAGGACATTTTCTTTTGAGGTGAATCACCTCCCCACTCTAATATCCCTTATTTAAATCATTAGGTCCTAAAAGTTATAAAAGGCACTAATAGCAGAATCCAGAGTTATTTCCTTCCTCTGTTTCTGTGTATAGAGACCCAGACCGTGACGACAGGGCAAACCGTGACGTTGGGACCACGTGACCAAGTCATATGATCGAGTGGAAGTTACTGTGCATATCAGACATGTGCACTAGGGCCCAATAAGTCCCGGAAGACCCAGAAGATCTGAGTACTAGTCTACCCACTGACTTCATGTACCATTGAGCAACAACGTTGTATCCAGGTCTCTTTATACATCCATGGGCACAACCCAGGGCTGGCTTTATGCGTGGGCCATACAGGCAACATCATGAGTACATCATCATCATCATGCTGTATTGAAGAAGACTTGAAACCAGAGATTGAGACCATAAACTCATGTTTACAATGTTTACTGAGGTAATAAATCAAAAGAGAAATTTACTCATAGATTCATAGACATAGACTTTTCATTTATATGCAGATGCGTTTACATTGCAGTCAGTCATCTTGTACATTACATACAAATGCATGCAGAAGTCAAGAAAGTGGTAGTTATTGCACGCTAAACGACTTTGGGAGCTGGGAGAAACCACAAAGGATCTCGGAAGTTAGTCAAATGGGTTTCGAAAAGCATCTTGGAGTGCAAACAAACAGGAACACAGCAGACTTCCTTTTCTCCTTCAAAACTTGAAATAAAAGCCGTATGAAACAAATGACAAGAATAAACATGTTGCTTTTGTCAGCCACTTCACCTGAACCTCTCAACTGTGTTGGGACACATAATAGCAAAATTGTGCTCCAGGCAAGTTTGGCACCAAATGAATGCTGGCACTGAGTATCAGGAGCTCAATTATGCAGCGCTACACAACTCAAACTGAAAGGATTCTGTCATTCTGTCAGCCCCAGTTTGACATCACCGCCTACATGTGGGCCGACCACTTCAGCACTACCTGAAAGGAGAGTCATTTGCACGCAGGACTCGTAACACAAAAGTGTCTCTGTTGTTTTGATCAAAAACATGTTTGGTGTCAGAGATGAATATTACATTTTTATGTATTAAATCTAGCTCGTACGATACTCCAGGGAGTTTTATTTGTCTTGTTTCAGTACTTCTGCGGCACCTGTTGTTTTTTGTTTTAAATAAATTTCTTCTTCCCTCTTCTTCTTCAGGTCTTTCCTTGTCTTTTCTTTCTCTGTAACTTCTACACAAACATAAATTTCTCATTTTGAAAAGGTGTGCTGTTTGTTGACAGCAGGGAAGCTGCGGCGGAGATGTAATTTGCCAGCATGTGTGATAACTTTCTTTGGCACATGACAATTAAGTAATGGTATGTCAACAAGCGAACCAGCTATTACTGCCTCTGTCTTGTCATAGTTGTCCAGCTGGAGAAAGTGACACAGTGAAAGGGAGAGGAAGAGGAAATGAAAGGGTTGTGAGGACGAGGAGGAGGAGGAGGAGGGAGAGCTGTAGAGGAAGACATGTCAACAACAGAAAGTTTCTTCAATTGCAAACAAAAATATACATTAAAACCAGATTCTGAGCCTTGCTCGCAGCTGTACATTAGCTAAATAGCAGTAAACACAAAGTACAACTGAGGCTGATGGGAATGTCATTAGTTCTGCAGGTTGTGGTTATCAAATGTCTCAGTTTGATACTGATGCTTCTGTCAGCGAAGAGATTGCTATTTCTATATGCGTAGCTGATGTCATCATGCCAACTGGTAGGATTGTGGGATTTAGGCAAAATCAGACAAAGTCATGCAGGATCATCAGAAACTTCTTCAGCTCAGACTCCATTCGGCAGCGACCAACCTAGACAGACCCAGATCCAGCTTCACTGCCGCCTTCGACCTACAGTTGGAGCTTCGGCGGCGAAACGTCTGCAGGGACAAATCTAAGTCCAGTTGCCTTCGATTCAATTGTTGCCAGAAGGGAGGTTGAGTGTTTCATAAGTATCAGCTGACACTGATCAGCCCCCACTACACATTACCGCCATCTTGTCAGAGATACAGAGCATTTAACTGGAGAAGCGCTTGCTTCATCAAAAGTTTTGTTCTTTTCCTCACTGACACTGCTGTGAGCTGGGATCATTTTGTGTACTGTATGTGTGTGTGTGTGTGTGTGTGTGTGTGTGTGTGTACCTGTATGTTTCTATGTACTGCATTGAACACTAATATTCCTCTGGGATGATAAATCTAAATAGGAAACCAGCAGAGACAGGTGAGGAAGCGACGTGGCAGACATTCTGACTGGTCATTAGTGCTGGAGGTGTTTGTGTCACCACCGGCTTCTCTGTGCTTCTCTGGATTAGACATCCTCCTCTGACACATCATATTTCCTCACCTTTTAATTGGACTGTCACGCCTCGGACCACCCATCCTCGGGCGCGTGGGCCATGACGTGCTGCTGGACGGGCGCCTGGCTGCATTACCTCATCATTTCTTCCCAGATTGACTGAAAATGATTACCAGCAATTCAAGAAACAACACTTTTCACATGTGCTTCTCACCATGAAGCCAAGGTGGCTGAGGTTATAAATGCTTATTGTGAAGCTGTCCACCTATCAGAAGCTTGGCGGTTTGATCCCCGGCTGTTCTGGTCACATGTCAATGTGTCCTTGAGCAAGACACTGAAGGCATATGCATCGGTGTGAATGAGTATTTAGATTAGACCCTGATGGGCAAAGTTAGCACCTTGGCACCATCAGTGTATGAATGTGTGTGTGAATAGGTGAATGTTTACATGTAGTGTAAAGCACTTTGAATGGTTTGATATATAAATGCAAGTCCATGTACACACTGAGCACCTATCTGAGTGTATATTATAACCATACTCATCTTGTTAAATCAAGTGATAAGGCCACACAATTTCACTTGAACCACCTTGATTCAAGCAACATCTTTTCTGGTCTGATCTGGTTTCAACATTTCATTTGTATGGCACCCCAACCTGTCAGTCAGTTCACACCCCCCTTTAGAAAGAATCTCCACGAGTCTCAAGTGACCACTCTCTTCCTTTCTATATTCAAATAAACACACAGCCTACATCATTTCTGATTGCAAAGACCAAATGCATTATTGTTTTTGAGACAGTGGGAGACAACAGTAATAATATCCTACATACTCATGAATTTGGGCATGTTTTATGAACATAAAAATAGAAGATTATTGTCATAACCCTACGCTACACAAGCCGTTGGGGATCACCTCTCTTGGTGAGTTAAGTGGAGCAGGCGATCCTTCAGTGTGGCCCACGGCATATTTGCCTACACACTGCAGAATGTGGCCATATGTAGCCCAGACCACCTCCGAATGTGGTCTGAGTGATCAGATTTTAATGCATCTTGAGAGTGTTCACACCTTTCCACTTGTGATCACAACACACAAGACTTTTCCACTTTGCCCTCATGGTCCCAGGCTCACTTCAGAACCGAATCACCAAGTCTCACATCAGAACAGCCTTTTAACATTTACTAGCTCTGAAACACAGATATATTGAGAAATTGCTGGAGTGCACACTCACACACCTCGACCAACATTAAATGCCAAGGCTCAAGAGGGCACCACCGACTGGCTGAGCTCCGTCCAGGAAAATCAATTCTCACTTTTTGTCCTGGCTTTAAGTAGATCATAACTGTCAATCACCACACGGCTGCATGGTCTTACTATGTGAACCAGAAGTAATACTCCTGCATGTTTTCCACTATGTGAACTACAAGTAATATTCTTCTAGTGACATTTTCCATTTTCCACAACTCTAACCACTGTGTTGGACCGAAAAATAAGGGCAACATCCCTGAAGAATAAAGTACTAGAGTAATAGGCTACAGATAGTAATAATGTTGGGCTAAAGGGGAACATTGTTTTTATAGTGAAATATACCTTCAAACATCAAGGTTCTTCATCGCATTGATGCAAATGTTCTGTAAATCCAATATTGCCATAAAGCAGTCCTGAGCACTGATATAAAACATTGCCTGAAAGGCTGAATAAAAGGGGTCAGTGTAAAACGTATAGAAAGTTTTATGTGCTTTCACACCAGTGTTGATCCATTAAGTGCAATTCATTTGGGCAGGTGTCAAACCTGTCAATCAAATACTGCTCTGAGCAGACCAGCCACAGGATGATAGAATATATATGTATGTATGTATATGTATATGTGATATTCGCAGAAATTCAACTGCCATGAAATCCATTGTATAAGCAATGTGTAAGCTTAAGCAGTATCTTTAATTATTTATCCAAGATTAATTTGTAATTCAGATAACACGTATGACATATAAATATCACAACTTGAATGCAGGATTTGCTGTGTTGAATTTGTAAATGTAATGCAAATGTAAATCAGTTTTTATTGTCACACACTGGATTGTACACAGCTTAGCACACAGTGAAATTTACTGTCCTAGTATTAGGAGTGGTGGGCAGCTATACACTAGGGCTAGGACGATTCAATTCGATACTGTCATCATACTTGGGTGCCGATTCGATATATATATTGCATTTTTTCAGTATTGCTATTGTAGTGATTTGATGTTACAATTTATTAGTGATTCTGGTGAATATAATCAAATCAATCTTTTTTCCATATATGTATTTTGTATATACAGTTCCATTTGTTAACATCTTATTAAAAAAAAAAAAAAAAACAGACACATTCAGCTCCATCAGGGCCGTTTGAATGCATTTGACATAAATATCAGTATGTGGGTGCTCTACAGCCGTAGCGTCGGCCCATCTGTAGCGGCTCTGCTGTAGCGTTCTGCTTTTCCTGCAATGTGTGAAACCCAAAATGTTTCCCTCCTTTACTTCCCTGGGGGCATTCAGAGACTAATGGTAGAAACATCCTGGGACAAAAAGGCAGTTGGACCAGTCAGCACACTGGAAAGTTCTACGGATGATGACCACAGCTAGCAGATGTGCATGTTGAACTTAGACTGAGCACCCACTCACTTCTCTACTTCTGAACCTTGTGAACAACTACTCAACAACTGTACGAGTGCCTCTGTTATTGTGGAGGGTTTGGACCTGGCAGGATGCTTCAGACAGGACAAATCTCCACATTAAGAGGAGGCTATTTGTCCTGTCTGAAGCATCTGACAATTTGACTGGTTATCTTTTTGACAAAAGGAATAAGTAGAGCTCCCCTACCATCAGTAACTACTCCTGAGGGGAGTCTTGATCCCAAACTCCTGTGTACAGTCTTTCTCTTCCGTATTCAGATTATCACAAAGTTGTTTGTGTTAGTTAGTGCAGAGGCGGTGGTTTATGTGGGGTCATCACTTTCTCCTGCTTCAGCCTGGATGGTGCCACAGTTTTTTATGGCTTCAGGCTGCATGCTTGGCTCTTTAAAGATTAAAACCCTCTCCATTTGTCTCGCCTACGATGCCCAGTAAAGAATCCCCCGGTTCGAGACTCCAGAGGATCAGCTGGAGGGGTCCATCAGGGACAGCAATAATGAGAACTTCAAACTTTGTTTATAGAGCGCTTTTCTAAACTTCCTTATCTTGCAGTAAAACAGAGAAAACAACACAACCAGCCTAAACAGGGTAACTTCAGAAATGGGAAGTGTTAGGAGCAAATTTTACGCCCACATTTTCAGTAAATACTGAATAATACTGAAGTAATGAAGTAAAGACAGCTGCAGAAATTAGACAAAAACAATATGCAATATGCATTTCACTATTTTTATATTCACACAAAACACATAAGCTTTGAAAATACATTGTCCTAAATTGAGACCATAGAAAAAAGAGGAAAAATGGACTCCACCTGTTTTAAAATCTACTTTGTCACAATTCCAGCAGTATTCTTTGTTTCAAGACACTTGAACAACTTGATTAAAATCAAACAAAAGTCTGCTTTTTAGCTCCCAATTACTGGCAGGAATGTCTTCAGAAGACTGAGTTAAGGGGATAAAAAATTTAAATAATTGATATATTTTTATGATAATGTATGGACTGACTGTGTTGTGCATCTCTGGTAGTGAATGATTGGCTGAATGTTTAGCTCATTATCTGTCTGGCCCACAAATTTACTGTTCTGGTTCACTCTCAGCACTCGCATAGCGTCGTTTCCAGAGAAAAAGCTGTAAAAAGCCACTGTACACTATCTGCTCAACCGCAAACAGCAGACAGTCACAGTTAGAGACAAGCTGGTGATCCTAGTATAGCATATGGCAGCTAAAGAGACAGATATTTCCCTCAGGAGTTGGTGGAGACCAAAAACAGAGCTAAAAGAGAGAGACTATTGGATTTATAGTCATCAGATGGACACAAACACAAAGACTCCTAATGAATCATGCATGTCATGCTCATTTTCAGGTCCATACTTATATTGTGTTTCTACTATTTCCAAACACATTATTTTTCTCATACCGGCTGTCTGAGTATACCTGTATTCACACTCTGAAACACTCCATTTTTGCGCCTGTCTCTTTAAGACCCTTTCCCGAAAAAGCCCAGTCTGCTCTGTTGGCTTGTGAGAAAAAATGGTGCACCTTTGCAAAGGTGATTCTCAAAAATCTTCAAAACACTATTTCCATATAGTCATATTACAAATCACACAAGGCATCATCAGATTAGGGATAATAACAATGTTGGACTTTTACTTGTGAAGAAGTATTTTTCCTGAGGTATTCCTAGTTTTACTGAAGTAAAGAATCAGAATTATTTTTTTAAACATCTGCTCATTTTAACTTAACTATTAATTTTGTTTTCTGTTGCTCTCTGCTATAATTCCTTGTCCAACCCACTCGACCACGTTTTTTATTCCTGTCACCTAGAAAACTGATTGACAGGCAAGGTGCTACAGGAGTGCTCCTGTGTTTATGACTGTTTCCTATACAAAAGGACGGTGGCTGTAATTATGTGCTGGATGTTAAGAGTTAATCTGGCTGGTGTACCTCAGTCTGACCAGCCCCACACCACTGACAGCCCACTGGGATCTTTGCTATATGGGTTATAGCGGTGTCTATCCTGGCCACATAGCCCACCACAGCTAAATTATTCATTCACCCCCTGACTGCCTGCCTTTCACTGCTACAGTCATGTGTGGAGATTATTGGTGGTGAAAGGCTCGGCCACTGTGTGAGGTGGCCAACAGCCCACACAGCAATGAGAGCAGCCAGTACAACCAGTGAGACGGCTACATATTCATTCACATTCCTGCAGAGATCCTCTAATGGACCTGCAGACGGTCTTCACTTTATAGGCTACAACCTAAAACGTGGCATTTTGTTGTAATTTATAAACGGAGAATTAATAGTTAAGCAGTGGGTAGAAATGGAGCAAATATGATTTAAAAAATTATTAAAATTTATACTATATCCTGACAGTAGTGTATGAGACAGATAATCTGAAAAATGTTCCTCTGTGTTCCTCTTTGCCATTTCTAAACTATTATAAAGTGTTAGCAACACAGCCGATGAGGTTAAATGCTGATGTCGCTGTGCAGCACAGGATCAGCAGCTCAGGACCAACACTGTTGTCTTTGGGTGTTGATGGTAATTATGTTTCTGGGTGGCAGCAGCTACATTTTAGAAACTGCAGTTCCCTCAGTAGCTTTAAAGCCAAATTGAAAAGTTTGCTAAAGGGTACTGGACTAACTTCGCAATTTATTGGTTTCGCTTTACAAAGCTAGCAAATATCCTGCTTTTACTTTGTCTAACATCTATGTCCTGCCGACGTGGTGTGTGGGGGGGTGGTGTTGTACTGTGTGTCCTGATTGTTTAGTCACTGTGTGCATGTTTATTTGTGACCTGCTGGGACTGCAGATGAAAATGAGCTTTCAGCTAAATCTGGTGCAGTTTCTGTACAATGTAGTCCCACAAACTAAATAAATCAGACCTCTAACAACTGATGATCCTCAGTGTGCAGCACTGGAACAGGAGCATCTAGCTCATATTCCCTACTTCAGTTTATTCTGCAGGAGTGTTTCAGGACCCAGCGGTCCATTCATGGTCTCTGTGCCCACTCACACTGTGATTTCTGGCTACCGATGTGCAGCTGTAGCAGCAGGCATAACAACAAGGTGGGAATTCTAACCCTAAGAAAGATTTATTTTACAAATATATTTGGATTAGGCTCCCATGAGATGAGCTGCAATTCTTTTTATGAATGTTCAATTTGTTAAATGTGTATCCAAATATTTGATTTGGTTGTTTTTTGATTGTTTTTTTTTAATGTCTATAAAGACACAAAGACTGAGGCGCCTGTTCACAAATAAAACATTTAAATTAGCCATGACAGGAGGTAAAGATCATGTGTGAGGTGAGACAGACAGGTGCATGCAGGTTTTGTAAAATACAACAGCAAGTTATTATTATTTTTTTTTAGTTTGTCCGATAATTTGACCTCTCACCACCACAGTTAGCAGATGGAGCTGCAGCACAGACACAAATCATGAAATAGATCCAGATCATTTAAAACACTGCAATTTGCACCAAAAATCAAACTCCTTCTCAGCATAATAATTCTGAGACATTTCAGTCTGCTGTGTCCACAGTCTCATCCACCACCACACGAGCACAGCATGCTAGCTCGCCAATAGCCAATTGTTACAAACAAGCTTATAGAAAAGCAGTCTGTATGAAGTCAAACTGTTTAGCTTAGTTTGCCACGTATCTTAGTGAACTAATCAGCTGGCTGAGACAAAGCAGCCCTCCTCCCTCAACCAGCAGGACCTGCAGCAGTGAATCATATGAGGACGACACGAGGACAGACTGATACTGACTGATGTCTGTATTCTTCATTCTTTATAAACTCCACTCAGTAATATGATATATTGTATTGAGATTCTAGATTAAATAACTAGTTTCCAGTAAGATATTATTGAGTTTATAAAGTGATTTGCTGATGTAAACATTACTGTTGCCACTCTAAAGCAAGATTTAGTTATAATCAAGACATAAATAATTTCTAATCCTGTTCTGAATTTATTCTTTTTTTAAAATAATAAGCAGTTATTTAGTAATGAAAAGTAAGTCTCTATAAGTAAGTATCTATAAAGAACCAGACTGAGAAGGAGTATCAATAAGAGTGGTAGTAATAATACAATCCTAACAATATCCATCACTAGTGGTCGATGCAGAAACGCGACTGGCTCTATCCAGTCAATGGTTGTTTTGTCCATTCTGGGCTACTGTAGAAACATGGTGGATGGCTCTGTGAAGAGGACCCACTACAACTGAAAATGGCTCATTCTAAGGTAATGAAAACACAATTCTTATTTTCAGATGATCATACACAAAAGAAAACATTCATATTAATATTATATTTCACTAGATTCCCCTAGATGCTGCACACTGCTCCCTTTCATGGAGCCAGTTTAAAATTTAAAAACATGTTGTCAGAGGGAGGGCTCACTGTGTCAGACTATGAAAAGCCCTCTTCTAAGATTATAGTAAAACAAGAAAAAAACAGGAAGCAAACAGCAGAAAGGCTGAGCATCCTCATTTAACTCTGTGAACATAACAATCAGTAATGAACAATGTTATGGTGATAATAAAACAGCATTTATCAGCAGCTGTCCTGCCACAAGCTCTCCTGAAGACGTTGTGGAGACAGAGGTGTAGTCATAATCTCTGGTGGAGTTAAAGGTCACTGCAACTGTTTAAGAAATGCTGCTGTTTGACCACATGTGGTTATTATTACTGCAGCTTTACACATTAAGTCCAAACTTGGGTTATTGCTCAGTGTAACGACTGTATGCTGCAGAAGTGCTTTATGTTCAGTCAGAACATTCAGTGGCTGTGTAGGATGCTCAAAAAAACAGCAAGGGAGCTTAAACAGGTGTTAAATACCGTTTGTTTGGTTTCTGAAATGCATGTAAATACAGGAAATGATGATGATGATGATAATCCTCTGTATTATTAATTCATATTTTAATCAACTAATCTAGTTTCCTTAATGTATACCTTGTACTTTGCATCTTTGGGAATTGATTATGATTTAACGTGTAATGTTTAGGGTCCGGACCACACGGGGAACATCTACAATTCGTGGTGGCTGTGGAACCTGTTGTTTTTTATTTCGGTGTCCATGTTAACAGCTTAGAGCAGCTACGCTGCCAACATGAGCGGCGCAGCTCGGCTGCGATTTAAGGTCTCGCCTATTTTTACTGCGAGCTGCATGGTTCACAGCAACGTCAGCGAAAATGATCAATTTGGCCGTATACTGACGTCATATCAGCAACATTAATACAGTTTCAATGTCTATCTGTAAAATATGTGACAGACTTGAAAAACACTTCCGTTTCAAAATAAAAGCATTTGTATTCTGTTGACAGAATTCCTTCATTTTTCATCATGCATCTTTTTACTGAATCTAGGGAATTACTACAAATTTACAGATCGTGTTGTGAGGGCTTGCAGGGCTTCATGAATTAATACAGTACCGGGTTATTTACGAATGAACACATGCTTCTTAACCTTTTTCTGTCTAAAATAAATATAAATGACATTTATAATGAAATGAAATGGCCATTGTGAAAGGTAAACCCAATGTAGAAAGAAAAGGCTAGCAGCAGAGATGTGCAACCAGAGCACGAGAGCTGTGTGGGCTGTTTACCTTTTTTTCGTTGGGATATGTCAATGTCAATCCATTCTCACACCCAACTCAACTAATACCGCTGTTTTTTTCATTTTAACTAACTCGGTGTATACCCACCCATGTTATTCCACTTTAAACTTCAAAGATGATGATACAGTATGTTATGGTATTTTGAGCCTCACCGTGGTCTTCAGAAAGCAACATTTTAATGTAGAAGGGGGAACTTTACTCAGACAGTCAGTCAGGGAGATTAAAGTGGAGCTAGGCAGTATATTTTTTTCAGCATTGGGCAAAAAAATCCATAATAACCTTTCAGCATATTGTAATTCAAGTCTTCTGAGATAAAACTAGACTTCTGCACTTCCTCATGGCTCTTTTTTCAGGCTTTAAATAATCTAGCCCATGACGGGATCCTTTGGCCAATCACAGGTCATTTCTGAGAGATAGAGCTTTCCTATTGGCTGTGCTCTGGCTGGTAGGCAGTGTTTGGTATTTCCTCAACTGATCCCAACATGGCTGCCTGATCACAAACTTTATCATGTTACAGCTCAACAGTAACAACAAGATGTTTCTGAAAAGATCTGAGGAGAGAAATAGGGATTATAGTAACCGAATATTGATTCATATTTGATCAGCGCTGCCTAATTTGACTGTTTGGTGGCTGTTTGCAGAGACTGACTCATGTTTCTCATAGACGGAGGCTGGACGGCAGACTCCAGATCAGCTCTGACTGGTTGTTTTCTTCTGGTCTGTGAAATCCTACAGATGCCATTAGGAGCATCAGAGGACACCGGAGGACACAGGGGAACATTTTTCAGATTATCTGTCTCATGCACTACTGTCAGGATATAGTATAACTTTTAATAACTTTTAAAATCAAGTTTGCTTTGCATTTGCATTTCTACCCACTGCTTAACTATCAATTTTCCATTTATAATTGATTGTTACAACAAAATGCCACATTTGAGGTTACAGCCTATAAAGTAAAGACCATCTGCAGATCCATTAGAGGACCTCTGCAGGAATGTGAATGAATGAGGACCCTATGTACCCGTCTCACTGCTTCTCCTGTTGTTGACATCGCTTCAGTCTGTCCTCTTCCACCTTATCTCTTCCAGTCTCTGGCTGCTCTCATTGCTGTGTGGGCTGTTGGCCACCTCACACAGTGGCCGAGCCTTTCACCACCAATAATCTGTGCACATGACTGTAGCAGTGAAAGGCAGCAGCAGCGCTGCCTAGTTTGACTGTTTGATCAGAGTTCGTTAGTGATTGACAGCTGCTTGGAGACACAAGGCTCCAGCTTGGCTCTGATTGGTTGTTTTCCTCCAGTCTATGAAATCTTGTAGATATATTAGGAACACTGTAGGACCCAGAGGCAAATGATTTATTTTTTTTTTCAGATTATCTGTCTATTGAAATACTGTTATTTCATAAAACAATTGTTTTTAATCACATTTGCTCTGTTCCTACCCACTGTAGCTTTAATATACTGTAACACTGAACGTCTGCTGCCACGGCCTGTAATGTGCCCAGTGTAAACATGGCAGCAGGAGGTAGGCAGCAGTGGTCAGACTCGTGTGTTTGTGCAAGCCTGTTTGCAGCCACAGAGGAAAGCTGCAGGTCACAGGAAATAAAAAAAAAAAAAAAGAGAGGTCATGCAGACATTTCAGGGGTCGAGACTGACAGCGGGGACAGAGTTTGCATTTCATAATGGCCATTTCATTTCATCATACATGACTTTTCTATATATTTTAGATGGAAAAAGGTTCAGAAGTGTGTGGTAATTTCTAAATAATAGTTATAATCCACAATTAAAACCCTGTACTATACTTATATTTCATTCATGGAGCTGTGCAAGTCACTGCATGTTGTGCAACACATTAAAAGCCTTGACAAATGAAGAAGTTCTGTCCCAGAACTGTTTTTTTTATTATTACTATTTTTAAATTATCATTTTGAAACCAAGTAGGAAGTGATCCTTTAGACCTTGAATCTTTAGAAGAGACCACAGCCGAGCCTGCTGCTCACGAGGGCAGTGTGGCTGTGTTAACCTGTAAACATGGACGCTGAAATAAAAAACAACAGGTTCTGCTGCCACAAGCTACTGACATTTCCTGTGTGACCCGAGCTTGAGACAGTTAGAAAAGGCAGGTCAAACAAGGGGAGTCTGTAAACAATATGTGGAACTTGTATAAAAATGACTATGCTGTGTGTTTTGGAACGTTGTAGAAATGCGTCTGCATTGCTCTGTCATATCCCAGTGTTTTAAAGGGCCAGTGCATCCCATCAGGCACAGTTAACTGATGATGTTACATCTTATTAGGATGCTACGGATCTACTACTTCACATCGGGCAGGATCACATTTAATTACCCTTAGCTGAGGAGGCAATTTGTTCCTAAAAAGCAGTTCAAATCATCTACATGAAGTGAAGTAGTTATCTATCCTTAGACGTAATATTTTAATGGCTGTAATCTCATTATCTAAAGGAGTCAGTTGTGTAAATTGCCTCAAAGAGCATAGATAATGCTCACAACTGTGAGTCATGCTTTTTTCCTGTTCTGCCATAACTTAAAGATACAAAAAAACATAAAGTCTAATGGTTGCAGGTCAAAATATATCTTTCTGCATCGAGGTGTCATTCTGACAATGAACCTCTTATAAGCTACGTCTGATACTGCAGACTTAACAAATGCACTTGAGCTGTTTGACACCAGCCCAATCTCAGCAGACTGCGTTGTTAATGCATTAAATAAATCAGTGGCGTTAAAACGAATTTAGTATCTGAACTTTGCCAGCCCTAGTACTTACACTCCTGATCAAAATCTTAAGACCAGTTAAAAAATTGCAAGAATTTGCATTTTGCACTGTTGTATCTTAAGAAGGTTCTAAGTAGAGTTTCAAAATGCAAAAAGAAGAAATGGGAACAAGAGACCAAATGTTTTGAGCAGGCAATTTATTGAAAAGAACAATTTAACTGAAATAGGCTGTTCATCAGCTGATCAAAAGTTTAAGACCACATCCTTTAAAAGCCCAAATCTGTGCAAAAATTTGGATTCCATGTCATTTTCTGTCAAGTAATCACACTGTCAAGACCTCTTGATGGGAAAAGCAAAAAAAACTCACTGCCTTCGAACGTGGCAGGATTGTTGAGCTGCATAGACAAGGCCTCTCACAGCGTGCCATCGCTGCTGAGGTTGGACGCAGTAAGAGAAGATTCCTTTTCGCCCACAATGGGGAAATAATTTCCTCTGTTGTTTTTCTTTCACGGTACATGAGACCGAGCACACACATGCACAAACAGGTCCATATACATGAACAATGGAGAGATGTCAGAGTGAGGGGGCTGCTCCTGACAAGCGCCCGAGCAGTTGGGGGTTTGGTGCCTTGCTCAGGGGCACCTCGGCAGTGCCCAAGAGGTAAACTGGCACCTCTCCAGCTCCAGTTCACACTCAGTTCTTGGTCCATGTCGGGACTTGAACCGGTGACCCTCCGGTTCCCAAGCCAACTCCCTACAGACTGAGCTACTGCCGCCCCCAAGACAGTCATTTTGCATTTCTTAAAAGATCCTGAGGTTTATGGAACAAAAAAATCAAGTGGTAGACCCAAAAAAATCTCACCGGCACTGAGCCGGCGGATCCGAACGGCTGTCCGTCAAGACACGGGACGATCCTCATCCCAAATTAAGGCCATTACTGGTGCTGACTGCAGCCCAATAACCATCAGACGGCATCTGCAAAGGAACGGCTTCAAAAACAAAAAACCTCTTCAAAGGCCACGTCTCCTTCAACGCCACAAAATTGCCCGTTTGGCCTTTGCAAGGGAGCACCAAACATGGGACGTTCAAAGTTGGAAGAAAGTTTTATTCTCTGATGAGAAAAAATTTAACCTTGATGGTCCTGATGGCTTCCAACGCTACTGGCATGACAAGGAGATGCCACCTGAGATTTTTTCAACACGGCACAGCGGAGGGGGCGCCATCATGATCTGGGCTGCTTTTTCCTTCAATGGAACAATGGAGCTCCAGGTTGTGCAGGGGCGTCAAACAGCAGCTGGCTACGTGGAGATGTTGCAGCGGGCATCCCTCATGACTGAGGGCCCTCGTCTGTATGCTGATGACTGGGTTTTTCAGCAGGACAATGCTGCAATTCACAATGCCCGTCTGACAAAGGATTTTTTTCAGGAGAATAACATCACTCTTTTGGATCATCAGTCCAATTGAGAACATTTGGGGATGGATGGCAAGGGAAGTTTACAAAAATGGACATCAGTTCCAGACAGTGGATGCCCTTCGTGAAGCCATCTTCACCACTTGGAGCAACATTCCTACAAGCCTTTTGGAAACACTCGCATCAAGCATGCCAACACCAATTTTTGAAGTGATCAACAATGATGGTGGAGCTACTCATTACTGAGTCTGTTTTTGAGACTTTAATTTCTGTTTTAGGGGTTTTTTTGAGCTATGGTCTTAAACTTTTGATCAGCTGATGAACAGCCTATTTCAGTTAAATTGTTCTTTTCAATAAATTGCCTGCTCAAAACATTTAGTCTCTTGCTCTCATTTCTTCTTTTTGCATTTTGAAACTCTACTTAGAACCTTCTTAAGATACAACAGTGCAAAACGTAAATTCTTGCAATTTTTTAACTGGTCTTAAGATTTTGATCAGGAGTGTATTTTAAGCCCAACCATGATGTTTTCCTGAACCTAACTGCGGCCATTTTGTTGTCTATACATAACCACGACTGTTTCACAGTAACAACGTGGAATTAAATGACGTGAAAATATTAATTTTACCATGACACAACGATTGTCCTATTTATGTTCTATTTATTCAGCTTCCCATGAGGCCAGGTTAGCGTCCCAGCAGGTCGACTGAGGTCCAGTTCACACTGACTGACAAACAGTGGAGCTGCTTCTCTTGGTGAATTACCCACACTGCACTGCACTGAGCTGACTATTATTACCTCTTTCTTTCCACTCCTCGAGCCTCAAGGATGAATTCTGCTGCCATGCATTTCCTAATCATCACAACAAGAAGCTTTTCACCGCGAGTTGCTGGTTAACAGAGAGAGAGAGAAAGAAGCAGAGAGCGGAATTGATTGAGCGGAATACAAAAACGTTATTTTCTCTTGTTACGCCTCACAGAAGGAGTGTAGTCTGCTGAGAGAGATGGACGACACAATCAAACCAGTTTTAGTCAGAAGATCCACACATTCATCCCCACACGATCACAAATACACACTCACACACATCGCATCCTCCTTTGTTTTCACTTCATTCATCTCCTGAAGGGGGAAAGTTTCTCTGAGCTCACCTTAAAGCTTCAGTAGACATTGTTTTGGCATCGTAGGGCAAATATTCCACATTAATTTGGCAGCATATTGTAAAGTATTCTGAAAGAAAACTAGACTTCTGCACCTCCTCTTGGCTCTGTTTTGAGGCTTTAAAATATCTACCTCGTGACGGGAGACTTTGACCAATCACAGGTCATTACAGCGAGAGGGTGTTTCTATTGGCTGTGCACCGGGGTGCTTGGTATTTCCTCAACAGATCTCAATATGGCTGCCGGGTCACGAACTTTCTCATTTTACAGCTAAACAGTAAGTACAAGATGTTTCTGAAAACATCCGAGGAGAGAAATAGACATTACAGTAACAGAATATTGATTCATATTTGATCAGCACTGCCTGGTTTGACTGTTTGTGACCTTCTCCATCATTTTGAGTCACATTGACTCAGAAACACATTTTGAGTTTTCTGTTTATCTGTAAAAAGGGAAGGTTTATGGCAATACCAAGATTATCTTTTTACGCCAAATACTATATGCTCTAATGCTCTTCTAAAATTTGACTGTCATCAAATGTTACTTTTGAGAAAAAGGCCATTAAAGATAATAATTCATATTCAGCCATTTTTCACATGGATTAAAACACTAGACTCAAGTCTAAATAAACAATATTTTTTGGTCAAAAGTGACACCCAACATTTCATAATGTAGCCTTCACATACCTTCACGCATTCACGTGCACATGGCCACGTGCATGTCACTATATTCAGAAACATTATTATTCACCATGAAATCAGATTAATTAACAACTATAATTTGACTATGTATAAAACTGTTTCTTTTGTTATTTAAAATGATTTCCTCACTTTTGTGTCTCTCACAGCGAACTTGTCTCCTAGAAATGATGTTTGTATATTGTTTTCATCATAGTTTTTGTGGTGAGGAGGTAACAGCTGTCTGGATCATGATCACATGTGATGATTCTTTGAGTGAATGAAACAATACACAACATTTCCTCTATAATATTAATAACTTCTAGGAGACAGACACCTGATAGACACACAGACACCTGAGACAAACCGACATCTATAGCTAGACTACACACACATTATTAGCTGATATTAATGCTTCTTTGCCTGTTTTAGTGATTTTAGAAGTCTTTAAAACAAACAGAAAAAACAAGGATCATGTAGCTTAACTATCAGAACTTAGCATTAGTCATTTTTTTTCATTTGGTGGCATCTTCTCTCCATCTCCGTCAGTATAAAGAGCTGGTAGAGAGCGGTGCTGTTGTACAGTTTACAGCTACACTCAAGGTGAACTCAGTCTCTTTAACACTGTCATCATTCAAATAGCTATAATCAGAGACATTTCGTGCCATCATCGGGTCGGCTATGAGTGGAATATCTTCCTCCTCACTTTCTCTGTCAGGTTACCGTCCCAGTGTGGCTCACTGTACCCGTCGTCCATCTCCTCATCACCCATGTGGTGAAATAATCCCTAATGCAGTTGGTCCAGTTGTCGTAACATGTAGCATTCCTAACGGGAATGTAATTTAAAAATCAAGCGATGTTTTCCTCACGTGAATTCATCTTGTCAAGCTAATATCCTCTGTCAACCAAAGTCTGTCAATAAACTTTACTGAGCTGAGTCAATAAACAGCGCTCTTCTTGGTGTTATGGGCTTAGGTGGCAACCAGCCACTTTTACTTCCTGTTTTTTGCTTAGTGGGAGCTCGTTTGTTAGAGTTAAAGAAAACACCTTGGGTATGTCGAACTCACATCGTAGCACAGACCTCAGGACATAAACAGAAGTAGACAAGACTGTAACTAACTGTTGGCACAGCGATACTTGCTGCTCCAGCAGGCGCTATAGCACAAACAGCTGTTTACTGACGGTTTTCAGCTCATTTTTAGGTACTGAACAGTCAAACTGCATTTGTCTTGATTTACTAAAAGACCACACCCATGTTGATATTTTTCACCAGTAAAATGGAAGAAAAACTGCACAGGTGAAAATTGCATGTTTGGTCTCATGTAATATGTATATTAGAGAAGGGAATGTAAATGTATACAAATAACACCTGCAGGTGGAAAATCTGCAGCTCTGCTTTATAAAACGGCCTTACTGCAGCTCTCAGTTCAGCTCTTCAGCATCAGACAAAAGAGCGGCAACCTGCTGATTTCACACAACTTTACCTTTCTGTTTCCTGCAGTGGCCTCTTTTTTTTACTGAACTGATAACATCAGGTTGTTAACCGTCTCCTCACAATAAAGATTACAAATCAGATAAACTGTGGCTCTTTTACATCTGCAGTCTTAACAGTGAAACATTTTATGTTGCAGTAAAATGGAAACTTGTGACAGGCCCTTTACAAACATGCCCTAATAAATCCTGATCATAAACACAGGGAAGTCAAATGATGCCTCCAGTGTTCATTTGTTCATTACATTGTGTGACCAATCTCATCATTCTTTTTATTAAGCTTGTATGTGCCTTTGATTGGTATTTTGTGTTGACTGCAAAGAAAATCATAACCAGTGAAATTGGCTCACAACAACCCGAACCACCAATCTTGTTTTATTAGTTTCTGTATTTCAACTTTGAGCACTGACATGTCATGTGATTGTTTAAAAAAAAAAAAAAGTGTATATATGCTCAGTTTATTTGTGGGAAGTGTTCCTACATCTGTCCCCTGGTCTCTCTATTAAACCTTATACAGCTCATAGATGTGGACATACATTAGACCAGAACATGCAGGTACTAAGTCAAGGCCATGCCCCCTAACGGGGGAAGGCAAATCGCAGATCTCATCGATATCACTGCAATTCGAGGTTGCAGGCTGTTATGGGTCGCAGGGGGGCTGGAGCCGATCCCAGCTGGCATTGGGCGAAGGCAGGGTTCACCCTGGACAGGTCGCCAGTCCATCGCAGGGCACATAGAGACAGACAACATATAGACAGACAACCATTCACGCTCACATCCACACCTACCATGCAAACCCAGTGAGAACATGCAAACTTGTGATATTTAGGTTGTAGCAGGATCGGTTTTAAAGCTAGAGTGAAGATACTGGTATCACATACTGAACAAAAATATAAATGCAACACTTTTGTTTTTGCTCCCATTTTTTATGTTGAAGACAAAGATCTAAGACTTTTTCTATGTACACAAAAGGCCTATTTCTCTCAAATATTGCTCACATTGTCAAAATCTGTGTTAGTGAGCACTTCTCTTTTGCCGAAATAATGCATCCACCTCTCAGGTGTGGCAGATCAAGATGCTGATTAGACAGCGTGATTAATGCACAGGTGAGCCTTAGACTGGTCACAATAAAAGTCCACTCTACAATGTGCACATGGGATTTCATCACATAAAATGGGAGCAAAAACGTGTTGTGTTTATATTTTTCTTCATTGAAAATACAAACTCTAAGGAATCAAATGGTATCAACTATGTAATACCTTGTCGTGAAGGACGCTAAATAACACTCCAAACGTCCACTAAATTATGGTGAAGGAAAACTTGCCATTTTCAAAGGTGTCCCTTGACCTCTGACCTCAAGATGGACTCTATGGGTACCCACCAGTCTCCCCTTTACAGACATGCCCACTTTATGATAATCACATGCAGTTGGGATCAAGTCATAGTAAAGTCAGCACTCTGACAGCTGTTGCCTGCTGGACTGCAGTTTGCCATGTTATGATTTCAGCATATATTTAAGATAATTGTAGTACCTGTGAAGTTTCTGGGCAATACATATCATTGTTTTGTGTTGCTCATTGACTTTCAATAATAAATACAGACATGCATTTGCATAAAGCGGCATATGTGTCCACTGCCATGTTTACAAGAGTAATAAATACTTGACAAATCTCCCTTTAAGGTACATTTTGAACAGATCGAAGTCCAGTTGCCTTCGATTCAATTGTTGTCAGAATGAATATGACCTGGATGAATGAGAACATTCACAGACATTTTGAACAGATAAAAAATGTGTGATTAATTTGCGGTTAATCATCATTACCTATAGACAATCGTATGATTGATCACAATACAGTAGTTTAATTGATTGACAGCCCTATTTCATACACGTCTGACAATTATTTTGCGACCTTGCCTGAAACTGAGCATTCCCGATATCTTAATAAATTAAGGTTGATTCCTGCGTCATGTCCTTTCAGTCTTCCCCCGTCCAACACAGTGGCCGGATATTGCTTATCCAGACTTCTACACAAATTAGACTGAAACATGTTAGCCTAAGTGTTGTCTGTATATAACTGTGTTAATAGACAACTGTTTGATCTATAGGCAGAAATGAACTTGGAGTCGACAATCTGATGTTGCTATAACGTTAATGTGTGACTGTACTACTGCAGCAGCCTCCCACTCAAGCTAACGGTAACTAGCGAAGCTAGTCACTGTCACCAGCATCGTATAGCCACATGCCCAGCCAATTAGACTGTTGTCTGGCTGTAAAATAGGCCTTATCAGTCGCTATAAGTCCCATATATACCCACTAGTAGGTTTTATCATCTATTCACATGGTAGATCACTGAAAGAAGGTATAAAAGAACACAACAGTGATCTCTAGCGACTGTAGGGATTATGACAGGTGCAAAAGTGGAATTAAGACAGTGTGAAACTCCATAAGGGGTGGAGTTTGGGCATGATGGATCGGACACAAAACACAGGGTTTTCATCCAGGAGATGAGAGATTGCATCTCTTGTGAAACCAAGTATGTGATTTTAAAGACATCACATTCATAACAAAAGCTTGCGCAGATTTCTGTTGCTGTTGTGAATATGCTGACATAGATAATCAGCCACAGATAAAGTATTACACAGTCGACAGCAACCAAGATTATCCTGCCGACTACACCACAGCCAGACCCTGCCGGCTCTGCTCCATCTCAGTGCCGGCAGTGTTTTCATGGTCTACACGGCACACGTCGGGTCATAAATATCAAACATGCGAGACGGCATCGGGCCGGCTCGGATCAGTCTGTTGAGATTGAATCTGTAAATCTCTCACATTATTCACAGCTAATTTATGCTGACCATCAAACTCAGACACTCTGAGCAGGGGTCCTGCTCCGATCCTCAGATTTGGCGAGTCGACCATCCGTAGAATCAAGATTTCTCCAAGCGGCGGCCTTACACAGTACCTTAGACAAGGAGAGATTTGAGGCAAACAGTTGGCCATTTTCTCACCCTCTTGTCCACACAGACACACACACAAAACCGAAAAGTGTCGCCAAGTGAGCCTGCCAGCTACTGTTAATGACTCCTGCTATGCCCCAATCCTCCAGACCCCACTGTCAATTATGCTCACTGGCTCAGGGAGAGAGAGAGAGAGAGAGAGAGCGAGAGAGAGTGAGAAAGGGAGAAAGAGAATGATGACCGGCAGGCTGATGACTCCAGCTTGAAACTTGTGTACGTGTGATGGAAGCTTCCCATCCATAATGTGACAATGGGAGTGATGAGAAGTCAGTGATGTAACGTTGTTTTGGAGAATACAGCGTGCCGATTGACCCTTCCTAAGTCCCATCCCTTTTGACTTTGTGCTCCAATAACAGTTGAGCAAGCTTGGAACCTGAAAAAACCTCAGTCATCTTCCCTCTTTACTAATACACTTCTGCCTTGTTTCCACATATCTCTGTGTAGAGATGTGAGTCAACCAGATGTTCATTCATTCCTGGGAACCTCCGTGATCTCTGAAACTCCTCCTTCTGTTTTTTTTTAGGCCTGTAAAATACCCTCAATTTAACTTTTTGCATCAGATTACCATAGGACTGTCTGGAGTCATTGAATTAATTAAGTGATTGAGTAATTTTATGACGTGCTTTTTTTTTCTATTTGGAAAGTTTGATGGCATATTTAGCAGTTTTGTGAACTATTTCATTAGAAGAAGTATGAACCAGTTAGTCTAAGGCCATCAGCCAAAGTTGCTTCCTCCTCATCTCTGTGGTAATCACTAAAGAGATCTGTCAAAGGACAAATAGGTTGATAGATGATATGAATTGTCATTAGCTATACAAGACCTTTGTTTATATCATATTATTGACTTAAAGTAACTGTTGGTGTTATATATTTGCATATACACAATGTCTAACATCTTAACAGAAAACATGGCGGCATGTGAACAATGTGAGACTCAGCATCTCACCAGATTTAGCAAACTAGCGGTGATTTACCTGCTCTTCAGCGGACTGTTCACTCAGTACAATACTTCCTACACCAAAGAGGAGCTTTTGGACATCGGACCATATACATGGGACAGTTTTATAACCAATCTCCGACTCATCCCAGAGATCTCCAGAACACCAGAGGCTGCCTACTCGTCCCGGCTGGACGGAAGTGCTTGCAGACGCGGTCGGGACCGTAAACAAAGGCAGGCTACGGGCTAAGCTAAAGCTAACACTACATCAGTTCCCTTTACCCAGCATTTTCCTCACCAAATAAAATGGACAAACTACAACTCTGCATCACCAACAACAAAAGGATTATAGACACTAACGTCATGATCTTTACGGAGACATAGCTAAACAGCAGCTTCCCAGACAACGCTATTGAGTTAGCAGAAGGCCACACTCACCGAGCAGACAATGGCTCTGGTAAAACCAGAGGCGGGAGTTTGTGCATAACAAAACTTGGTGCACTAACTTTATTATCACCGAGAGGCACTGCTCACCTAAAGTGGAGTTTCTCATGGTCAAATATAGACCTTATTATCTCCCAAGAGAACTCACATCAGTTGTAGTTACTGCTGTATACACCACCAGATGCTAATGCTAAGCTTGGAATTAAAGAACTACATGCAACCATTAGCAAGCAGCAGACAACACACCCTGAGGCTGCTTTAAATGTTGCAGGTGACTTTAATCACTCCGACCTGAGGACAGTTCTCCCCAGATTTCATCAACAAGTTTCCCGCCACACTAGAGGGAACAAGCACTGGACCATGTTTATTCGAAACATAGCTGGAGCTTACAGAGCTTCACCCTTCCCCACATAGGACAATCAGACCACCTTTCTCTTGTTCTCTCCCCTTAGACTGTATTCACCGCTCATCCAATGTGTGAAACCAACAGTGAGAACAATAAAAGTGTGGCCTGAGGGAACTGACTGTGCTATAGGATTAGTTCAAACACACAAACTGGAATATGTTTGCCACACAAACAACCTGTCACTCCCACACGGACGTCAACAACTATGCTTCCTCTGTACTGGTCTACATCTCCACCCCCATAGACAGCGCCACCACCCAGAAACAGATCACCATGTACCCAAATCAGAAGCCCTGGATGAACAAGGATGGTCTGTCTCCTGCTGAAGGCCTGCAACATGACCTTCAGATCGGGAGATGCAGAAGCCTACAGTACAGCCAGGGCTGTAAAATACGAAACCTTGGGCAGAACCCGGCTCTGGGTGGGCAAAGAAAACAATCATCAAAGTCATTAGGAACACATTTAAAGATCTTAAATTTCGGCATCATGAGGGCGTTGCTGATTTTAAGGTGCTATCTGTCTGATTGTTGCATTCCCCGGGACCACCTCAGTTCCACCAATGAACCACCTCTTTGCACATTTTTGGATTAGCCATAACTTCAGCTGTATCATCACTGCCAAAATGGTGACGGCTGGAGTCACCCACTTTGAGCTTCGTGTAATGTCACGGAGACTACGTCCATATTTTATCCGTCCATGTTTGTGAGCTGCTTTTCTTTTTCTTCTCTGATAGTAAAGTGAATATTTTAGGTTTTGTGCTGTTGATCAGGACAAGACATTTGATGGGGCATTGGTCACCAACAGGCAGACTGAAGCCGGACCCAGATGCCATCCCATACAGACCAGAACCTACAGCCAAAACAGAAGGTCATGATTTTAAACCTGACAGGGCGCTTCGATTTTAACTGCCGCAGCTTTTGTAGTCCTTACGGTAGTGGTTTAGCACATGAGGAAATGCACAGACCAATTACATGCGAGTTAAGCCATCCCACGCAATACTACTCTGGTACGGTATTCATTGTGACAGTGCAGACAGATGAGAGAATTAGAGGCAAGTTACACATGAAAAGACGATAGAAAGAAAATGAAAGCCCTACTTTTATTTAGTTAATGAGAGCACATTATTCAGTACATATCTGCAACCAATCATATACAATATGTTCAGTTCTCTGTTACGTGACAATAAATATTGTTTTTTTATTGTCAAAAAGTTTTTGAATCATACTGAATTCATTTGATTTGACAGTCAGGTATTGATTACATGCATATGTTAATACAACTACTACGCTTCTTAAATATATATCACACTATCAGTTCGACATTATGATCTTCCAACCTTTCCTTCAAGCATTTTCTCTGGGCGGCAGTAGCTCAGTCTGTAGGGAGTTGGCTTGGGAACCGGAGGGTCACCGGTTCAAGTCCCGCCTTGGACCAAGAACTGAGTGTGAACTGGTAGCTGGAGAGGTGCCAGTTTACCTCTTGGGCACTGCCAAGGTGCCCCTGAGCAAGGCACCAAACCCCCAACTGCTCGGGGCGCTTGTCAGGAGCAGCCCCCTCACTCTGACATCTCTCCATTGTTGCATGTGTGTGCTCGGGTCTGCATGTACCGTGTATGGGTTAACAACAGAGTGAAAAAATTGAATTTCCCCTCATAGGACTAATAAAGGAATATCTTCTTCTTCTTCTTGTTCTAACTTGACTAAATACCCCTGCCCCTGCTTTTAGGAAATTATGATTATATGACATTTTTATGTGACTAATCAGTTGATTGAGATTAATTGATAACAGCAATAAAAAATAAATAAATAAATAAAAAAATTTTGCATCAGTTGCATCCCCAGTCGTGATACATTTTCACCACTGACACCAAATTGCAGAAGCAGTGAGAAGTAATAAAGAGAGAAATATCCACAAACAGCTCCACAACCTCAGGCGTGCCAGTGCCATGTGGTATGGTAGTATTGTCTATTAAAGAAGGAATGCTGTCCAATAAAGAACAGATAGGTCTGAACAGAGGCAGCGAGCCCTGAAGGCAACACCCAGCCACAGTGGGTCAGATGGTCCCACAGCAGCAGCATATTTGTGGGAATATTCACGAAGTGGAATAGCGGAGGAAGAGGTGATACGAGAAGGGAGACAGTGATCGTGAGGTGGAGCAGTGTTCAGCCCAAGGCAACGTGCTGCAGCAAAGACCATCTCTAATGTACACTGCCTCTTTCACTGGGGTATTCCCAAAGGACGATCTGAGGAGGGAGGGAAGAGGGGGAGGCACACGGAAAGATGCAATTCAGCCCAGAGCAGCTCACTAACAGATCTGAGGGGTGTTATTCCCCACATTGCCGTATTCACTGCAGCTGTCCATCACAACATACCTCCTCTCTCTCTTCCAGCTCTCCCTCTGCTTTATTTCCTAACAGCCTCATTCTGGGGCTCGTTAATTCTTTCCAGGTCTCTAAGCGACACAGCAGCAGTTAAACAACACCTTTAGAATACATTTACATGCAGGTTTCTTCCTCTACCTGTGGTGAGACACTCTCTCAAGACTTCATTTGTTTGCTCTATCCATCTTTTCATTTTATTATATCTTTTTTTGCTCCATTCTGTCATTCACTCATTCCTTATCCTTTTTTCTCTCTCTCTCTCTCTCTCTCTCTCTCTCTCTGTCTCCCTCTCTGTCTCTCTCTCTCTGTCTCTCTCTCTCTTCTCTCTCTCTCTCTCTCTCTCTCTCTCTGTCTTTGTCTCTGTCTCTCTCTCTGTCTCTCTCTCTCTCTCTGTCTCTCTCTCTCTCTCTCTCTCTCTCTCTCTCTGTCTCTCTCTCTCTCTCTCTCTCTCTCTCTGTCTCTCTCTCTGTCTCTCTCTCTCTGTCTCTCTCTCTCTCTCTCTCTGTCTCTCTCTCTGTCTTTGTCTCTGTCTCTCTCTCTCTCTGTCTCTCTCTCTGTCTTTGTCTCTGTCTCTCTCTCTCTCTGTCTCTCTCTCTGTCTCTCTCTCTCTCTCTCTCTCTCTGTCTCTCTCTCTGTCTTTGTCTCTGTCTCTCTCTCTCTCTGTCTCTCTCTCTGTCTCTCTCTCTCTCTCTCTCTCTCTCTGTCTCTCTCTCTGTCTTTGTCTCTGTCTCTCTCTCTTTCTGTCTCTCTCTGTCTTTGTCTCTCTGCACTTTGAAGGCGTTTGTATTCTGATCATCTCCTTTAGAAGCAGCCCACCAGGATTTCCATTTCCAGCCTGATATAAAATTTATTGCTTGTTTGCCGCTGAGATCAAATGCATGTTGCATGCTTGGCCCGGTCTTTGTTGGGCACTGAGTAATCCAGACACACTCATCTACGCACACGCACAGCACACACATAGTATACGCTGTCTACTGCAGCATACCTCCACTCACATAAACACACACACATGCACACTAACAGCTTCCACAAAGTACACATAAAAAGACACAGATGACATGTGATTAAAATAGAGCATGTTTGATGCCTCTCCTCTTTAATTGTGTGTGTTTGCATGCCATCATTGGCATTCAGTACAGGGCTGTGTGTGCATGTGACTCTGTGTATGTGTGTGTGTGTGTGTATGTGTGCATAGGGGGTGTGTGTGTGTGTGTGTGTGTGTGTGTGTGTGTCCATTTGCATCAGTGCTTTCCTGTTATTGTGCGACTTAGAGGCAGCTCTAGTTTTTTCCTCCTGGATAAGAAGGACATTTCTCTCTTTGTTCCAATTATCTGCAGAATAAATGATCAAAGCATGAACAGTCAGTGTTGTCAAATTGCAGCCCAGTCACACAGCAGTTCATGAAATAGTCACCAAATTTAATTTATTGATTTGTGAACATACACATCATTTGTTATCATCAGCACAAAATCAATTTGTATGTAATCCAAGTAATTGTGAACTGGAAAGTATAAAGAGCAGAAAACGCTGCAACTAGAGTTGGTCGGGGAGGATGGGTGAATCAGAAAACACAGGTCTTTCGCCCAGGAGGCCACTGTTCATGTCTCGTGTGAAACCAGAAGTCAGAGTTGACTTATTTGTCAAGTAACTCGTACTTAAGTTACAGCACTTCCTGAGTTATTTTAACCCAAACTGCAATCTTTTCCTGAACCTAAGCAGTTTGTTACGTAACCCTAACCAAGTCCATCTATTCTTAATTTGAGTAATTTTACTTTGAATGGAAATTGAAACTAGCATCTCATTTTGCTGGACAATTGTAGGAAAAGACACAAAAATATGTTGTTGAAAGTTGTGCTGAGCGTCTATGTATACAAATCAAATAGATGACACTTTGTGACTGCTTTGGGATATTTATTAACTTTAGATAATATGCCTTTTTGATAACTTTTTGATGTCTTTTTTGAGACACTTCACTGGAAAAAGGGAAAACTTTGACTTATTGGTGGCTCTACAAAGTCAGGAGAAGAAGTCAGTATGATTCAAGCTCTGGGGACCATAAACAACTGTTCAAAATGTTGCTATGATCCATAAAATAGCTGATGGCATGAAATTCTTCTAGCATGGCAAAAAACAAAGTTTGCAGCTAAATAGTCTGTTTTGCTCAGGAAGGTTCCCACTGAGTGAAATGACCCGGAAGCAGTACTCCACGTGGTTAGGTACTCACCGGTACATGGTACAGGCACTTATTCATTTTACTCCTTTGACTTTTTTCTCGTGTACCAGCCCTTCTCACAAGCTGGGGGGCGAGAGCAACGTTGCTGTGATTTATCAATACAATAAGTCTTTCTTGTCCCTTTTGTAAAATAACTAATGAACTGTCATAACTTTTTTAGTTGTGAGCAAATATGATTAACATAACAATATTTAAAAGTTCTCTGACTCTGCTCTTTTGATGTACACAATATGATTTTACAAACATTTCCAGAAGAACTGAATGTTCAGGCGAAACTACAGCAAGTTTTGTCTCCTAAAACCTGAATGAAGAGCTCACAGACCTCAGCACTGCATATATACCTGCCTGTCTGGCTGGCTGCTGTTGATTCCAGGCAACGATATATAGGCCTGTGATATATTACAGAACAATACTATAGGCTACAAATAACACAGGAAAGCACTTTAACAATTAACACACCTCCTTAACCCTATAATATTTCAGTTGGAGTATTATTGGAGTATTTATTATAGGCCTACTGTAGAAGATGCATAGCCCGAGTATATTAACAAACAATAAAACCACAGCTGATTATGACTGACACAGTATAACATAATTAAATAAATAATGAATAAATAAAATAGGAGCAAGAGATTACTGATACTGGCTGATACACCACAAGCCAACAGTACAGGCAGTACATTCAATTATTTATTTCCACCTTAAGCAGTGCCCCAAAGTGGCAGCCGTGATAAGAGCTAGTTGAATTCTCTAAATGCTAAAGAAAGGTACTTCAGAGCTTCATTTTTTATGTTCTTTAGCCAGCCCAGTCTCACCAAATGGCGTATAAATGACACAGCAATTTCTAAGTCATTTTGCATGCAATAAAATGGCATTCTTGCCTTTGGCGTGCCATTTCACGCTATGTAATCTGCGCTGACACCTAAATAAGCTTTGCTCAGAGCTGGTGACATAAAAAGTGAGAGACACTGCTGGATGGGTCCAACAAACACAGGATTCTCAACTAGGAGACCGGTGTTCGTGTCCCAAAGTGTTGCTGTACATATTTTTCTTGGTTTAAAAACACATTTTAAGCCCAACCATAATGCTTTTCCTAAACTTAAATACAGTTTATGAGGTTTTGTTGCCTAAACCTAACTGCAGCCATAACCACAGTTTTGTTCCTGAACCATGACAGTCTCATGGTAACTACCTGGCAGTAAATGACAAGCGCAAAGCTGTTTCACAATGTTAAGCCATTTGTGGTCAAGGAAAAGCAGCCAAAGAAGTCATAGGATGTCATATTTTGATTATTCACCCACAGCGAAAGCGTGTGAATTGCACTGAATTGTTAC
Source organism: Pterois miles (assembly GCA_947000775.1). Classification (NCBI taxonomy): domain Eukaryota; kingdom Metazoa; phylum Chordata; class Actinopteri; order Perciformes; family Scorpaenidae; genus Pterois; species Pterois miles. The sequence goes on from CAMQGK010000474.1 coordinate 3,212,434, forward strand.
CTCAACCATCTAACAGTCAGTCTAGGTTCAATAAACCCATTCCTGGCTTTCATTGCTCCAGCGCATGGCCTCATAGCAGTGAATTTGTTTACTTGATTTCATAATTGACTTTATAGAACAACTGCCTTTTGCTCTTCCTAATACTCTGAGCATCCTCTCTGACCCGTCCTACAGTGCACAGCATCCACACATCACACTAAACAGCGAGTCCTGCCAGTTCAGAAATGCTTTCAGCACATTGCGCTGCGGGAATGTCGGACAGGGTTTAATATTATCTGTCTCGGGTGAGTCAAAAACAACATACAATATGTGTATTTCACTACTTGAGGTTTTCATCACTGACATCCTGTTGTTTCTTTTTAGCAGAAACCTCCACATGAGGTGATAGGAAGATGTTTTGTGACTCTTTTTTATTATTATTATTTGAGTGTTGAGATGAAGTGAAATTGCGCTGAGTGATATTTAGTGTGTTCTGACTGTATCCCCCTCGACTCTTCAACAGCTGTTGAACAACAACTGTTGTTATTTTTTAATATTACATGATGATTACATTACAATTTTGAAATAGATTTATTTAATGCGAGAATAGATATATTTGCTTTAATTGCGTCTATGCAGAGACAGAAAGAAGTTTCTGCTTTTATTGTTGTAGTCTGAGTAATGTGATGTCATATCTGTTTCACGTCTGTCAACCAAAATAAACCACAAGCAGTCGTAACGAGTCAAAATGAGAAAGCAGAAAACAGTGGAGGGTCAGTGTGGTTACGACCTGCACCGTTAACCAGCGTTGGTGGTATAGTGGTTAGCATAGCTGCCTTCCAAGCAGTTGACCTGGGTTCGATTCCCAGCCAACGCAACTACTTTTGTCCTGGTGATTAATAAAGGTTCATCTTATCTTATCATGTTAAATCCAGAGCGGTAAACACTACACATCCATCATCCAAACACTTTGGGTTTCGCACGTTGAAGGAGAAGCAGAGCTAGACGTCACAGCTAAAGCTTTATCCATGGATGGATAAAGAGAGCGGAGCTGACGCAGAGCTAGAGATCACCTTGGAGTAGTAAGAGGAAATAGACACATGGGATTATGTATGGTATTCAAAATAAGGTGTTAACAAAGAGAACTGTATATACAAAATACATATGTGGAAATAAGATTGATTGGATTATATTCACCAGAGGTATAAAACATTACATGGCCCTTTATAAACTAAAAAGGCAGTACCACTAATTTGTGAGGGAAATGTCTTTATTCTTTGATTTTGGATTGCTGGGAAAAAAATAGAAATAATGTGTGACAATGACTGATATATTTGACTTCAGGACATCAGTGGCTACATACATGCTGAAGATCAAACATTTTTCTGGTATAGCATATGACAGCCTTGAAATTAATCAATTAGTTAATTAGTTAATTACTTCACACTCGTAGGGCACCAATTCATTTTATAGAAAAACAGAAGATATTAATTCAATAATCAAAGGACTTAATACATCAATCTCCTAACTGGGGAAAAGTTCTAAAACAATGGATCATGAAGTTCTCTGTTGAAATATGCACAGACCACAAAGTAATAACAGAAACATTTATTCACCGTAAATCTTGATAACTGAATAAATGAAGTGATGAATATGCAAGGCACACACAATAATAAACAATGAATGGATTGAATGAATTTTAAGGAAGATGGATAACTAAGTTGAGTCGTGATGAGAGAATGCAGTATTTTCTCGGCTTTGAAAGTTACAACTAATGATTTGAAAATTAATCACAGTCAGAAGATTAATTTGACAACAGCTCTTGATCAAATTCAGCCACAGAACGTTCTTACACCTGTGCTCCGGTGTTGGTTCTGCTTGGGTCCAAGCCTATCTCCTCACGCCGACACGCTCTTTCAGATTATTTGGAGGAGAGATGGTTCAGATAATTTGGCCCCAGATATTAATAAAAGGCATTGTAAGTCTTCAACTTATTAAGTAAAACGTTGAGTCAGTTGATTGATGTTGTTGAAAGGCTGGTGTGAGCTGGCTGATCACTTGTTGAAAGAGAACAAAAGCTGGAGTCTGTAATCTTCTGTACCGTTTGAAAGTTTCTCACTCATGTATAAAACCTGAAACACTGGTCAGATGAATAGCAAAGCACAAACGATAAACAAGTCTTTAAAAGCATGCTGACTTGACTTGGAAAAATAAATTAATACAGAGATTATACTGGAAACATAAAATTCACTTATGAGTAGATAAAGCACAGATCCATTGCATTCCAGGACATGAAAATTCACCACACTGAGGATGGCAACATTAAAACCGAGTATACAGAAAACCAACACATACAAAAAGAAGAAGAAGAAGAAGAAGATAGTCCTTTATTAGTCCCACTAGGGGAAATTACAGACCAATACTTATTATGGACATCAGAGCGTCCCACAGCACACAAGCTTTCAGTGGTCTGCACCTTATTTGATTGCACCAGCATAATCATGGACAATGATGACAAAAAGGAAGAGGAAAACCATATAAAACAGGCACTCAAAACCTGTTAATACCCTTCTTGGGCTATAAACAAAGGCAAACGAGAGGTCCAAAGAACCAACAATGAGGAAACAAAAAGGAAGAAAGGTTCCAGGCCTGAGAACCTCAGCAATGTCGCCCTCCCTTATGTCAGCATATGGTACGATATGGAGTGCATCCAGCGAGCGATGAAGAAACACTGCATTAGCACGCCAGTAACACATCAAGTTGTGCCAAATCCTAGTCCGCCCTGAGAAAAAGTGTGACGCGATATATGAGACCCAGTGCCTAACATGCAGTAAAACAAACATAGGAGAGACTGGCAGACAGTTTAGCTCACGCAAGAAAGAATATCAGAAGGAATGTGAATAGGAAACATCTGGAACACTCACCTGTGCATCAAAACTGAAAGCAACACAGGAGAATCTGAAATCAGCCATTTCAGATCACTGTAAAAGAGAGAACCATCTCATGGACTGGGCCAAGGTCATTAGAACAGAAAGCAATAGGTTCTATCTGTGGATCAGAGAGGCGGTTGAAATACGGAAACGGGCCCCACAGACTGTCAACCAGGATGAGGGAGCCTACCAGCTATCCCACACCTAGGACACAGTTTTGCAGAGGTGCCCCCTGCTGTTGGATAGACCATCAGACGGCAGGGGGCCGCCCCTTACCCCGATGTACGCCGGCGGACACCGTCATCCCACCACTTCAGATGGGATGATAAACCCCATATAACCACAGATGAGGTCACACCAACATCGCGTGATGTATAAGTAGGCTAGAGAAACCATTTTCTGTAATACAACAAGTAGTTTAGTCAACACAAATCTTAATTTTACTCTTTGAATCCATCTACTCAACAGGTTCTGCTATTCCCACCCATGCTGCTAGGTGGCAATGTTGGTCCATCACTGATTGAGTTGTACCAGGGGTGAGCTAAAGATCACGAGAATTTATCCTTATGAAAGTGAAAGAGGGGACGGTTTGAAGCAAATGGTCCTTTGAAGTCAAACCAGTGTTGACTCAGTTGGCACTACAGCTCTCCAGCGCAGTTGTAAAGTTCAGTTATCTCCAGGGAGGAAGAATCATCGGGACATTTAGTTGTCAAACCTCACAAGTGATGGTGAGGAGAATAGTTCAAAAACCTTTACCACAACATGGTGGCTCGTGGCATGTGTTAATGTTAAATCTTCCTTTGTCATAAGAATTTTGTTTTCCTATTCTTGGAGAGAAACAAGTCTCCGTCTGGGAGTTCATCCGCTACACTGGATTCATTTTGAGATTCTCCAAAGTAAAAGTCACTAGAAGTGAATGGTTCCACTTTTTCCCATGGCTTAGTGTTTAAAAAAGTTAACAACAATCTTCATAATATCGAATCACAATACTTGTAGAATTTCAATACTTGAAAAATCACAATACACATTGAATCGGCACCCAAGTATCATCATAACATTGAATTGGGAGATAGGTGTATCATCCTAGCCGTACTAGAAACATATCCACTTTGTTTTTCTACCAGCCTCAGATCTGTGTTAGTTGCAGTTGATCCTGGTTACAAATTTGGAAATCTGTATCAGCTTGTGGTTGGTTGGGATTAAACTTTATGGGTTTAGGGAACTCTTGTCTGCTTCAACAATTATGCAGATGATGTACAGCTCTACATGTCTGATTCACCCCCGGATTTCAGCACTGTTGGCTTTAAAGGAGATATATCATGGAAAAAACTCACTTTTTCAAAGCTTGTGCACAGCTTATTTCACAGTATAAGACAACCAAGTCCGTGTCTTGTGGGCTACCTGGATCAGAAAACATGTGATTCAACAAGTCACACGGATCCCCTTCCTATGTCACAAGCAGGCTCATGAGAACATACTGCCCATGGTTTGAGTACTGCCTTTGCAAAGGTGCACGATATTTAATTAATTCCTTTTCGAATTTAGATTACCAGTTACTCCAAGGAGCCAAGGAGTGTGCTTCAACTACTTAGAGGTTCAGTAAGGGAGATTTCAATTATCAATTTAATAGTGGTGTATTCCTTGGAGTAATCAACATTACCAACAATAAATGCTGAAATAAATAGATTAGGAGTTGCATACAAGCTGTAACCTTTTGGGCTTTGCTTTATGGAGAAATTAATTGGCTGAAAACATGGCTAGTTGGGGCCAAGTTTTACCTTAGTGATTAAGTTAAAGAAGTTTCCTTTAAAAATGCTTCACATCCATATCATATCCAATATACATTGGAGAGATTTAGAATTGATATAAAGAATTTTTGCACTTTCTGTAAACTAGGAGATGAAACAATATGTCATTTCTTCTATCACTGTATGGACACCAGAATATTTTGGCTGGATGCTCAACATTATTTAAAAAGAAAATCTGGGCAAACAAATCTAAATTTCAAGAAAAGGACATTGTTATGTGTTTTGAAGTTAATTTTACCCACATTCACAAGAAGAGATGGGCAGACTTCAAACCCAATTTTGAACAATGTTTGTTTCATCTGAAACAAGAACTGAGACAATACATCACCACGATAAGAAATGTGAGGAATAAGATGCCAATTAATACCAATTATTTGATCAATTTCTTACGGACTGATGAGAGTCTATTCTGATTTACTATTGCTTTTTCTTTATAAAGAAAAAAAATTGCACCATATTTTTCTTGCAGAGGATGAATACAGGTATATTTAGACAGTATGAGAAAAAATAATGTGTTTTTTTTTAACATTAAAGCAGGTAAACATGTTCCAACAGAAACACAAAATACAAGTGTGAACCTGAAAATGAGTATGATACTCTCTTTAAGATAATGGCGAATGGATGGACCATAAACACCACTAATGCCAGTCGTAAAAGGACAACGAAGGGCAAACAGAGAACTTCATGTTGTATCTGACTGTACATTGGCTGAACACTACAGCAAAGAAAGGCGTATTTTCTGAAAATCCTCTAATGTAATTCAATCACTCTTTGTTTTACCAATTTATGGCTTAATTGCTTCTGCAATATGTGGCATCTTGCTTTTGGTCAGAGAAGAGACGCAGATGTGTCATACTTGACTAATAAGCTGTCTGTATATTGAATCAGATTTTTTATCCAAGTCTTGAGGTTTATTTAAGAGTATACCCTTCCCTTCCTCTCCACGGCAGGCTTTTATTCACACAATGAGCTACAAGGTTGTAAAGTAAATGTGAAGGAGAGATTAATATACTGTGGCGCTGAGCAGTCTTAAACTTTCTTCATCTCAGGACCTAATTATGATAATTTATTCTCACCCAGAGACCAGGGCTCATTAAACCATACAGGTAGCCTTGTCAAGTCAAGGCCCATCACAAACAAGCTTGTGGCCCATTTTGCACCTCGACCCAGTGCTTAATAAATGCTGCCAGAGAGCAAGATATTACACTTTTGCTACTTCCACCAGTTTCTTGTTAGTACAGTCACCTCAGTATGCTGTGCTGGCCCGTAGCACTGATTTTTAATCCCATAGTAAGGTATGAAGAGTTATTCATGATGAGGTTATGAATTATGGGAAACACCTGCTCTTTTCATGAAATAAACCAGAGAATGAAGATGACAGTTGTAGTGAATGATGACCGAAAGATGAAGAATATGAAATGTGATAATGAAAACAATTATGAATCTACAGTACAGTTTATCTTAATTCTTACACTTCTTCCAGAAACTGTTTACCTGACCTCTCAAGTCACTACGTGGTGAGACTCTTAATTTATAATCAGCCTGGTTAAGTTCACAGAAGAAATACAACAACGGCTTCATTCCACCCTGACCAAGTGAAGTGTTTGAGTTCCTTGGTAACAGGACAAATGTCTGGTGGACAGTGGTGAAAACACAGAGACATTCTGAACATGTTCTAATAACACAAAGTTGATGGCAAAACAAATCCAGCCAAAGCAACTTAAAATAATTACAAGTTACAGACCAAAACCTTCCCTTTTACGGCAATCACTTGATGACATATTACTACGTAAATAGTTTTATGTGTATATTACATATATGCAAGTCGTGTACCCTAATGCCCTAGTTAATTTTATATATAATATACAGTATGTTTAGCTAAATTATATTACACCTTTTTATGTTGACTGTGAACATGTTATGTTGGCAACTTGTATCTCGTCAACCCTGCAGTCTCGCAGAAACCATCACCAGCAAGTCTGCTTCATGAGGAAAACCCGTCCTTCTTCTTGGCTGTTGTCACCCACACTGGGTGACTGTCTGATATGCTGATAATCTTATCCCTTCATTTAGGTAGTACACTTATATATTAACATGCATACTCTTGTCTGTGTAGTGTTGGCATACCTACATGTTTCAGTAGCAAAGTTTATCTGTGTTGTGTAATTGGTTGATTTGTTTTAATTGATCAGGTCTTATTCGGTGATTTATATCCAGAATTTTGATATGCATTTGAAACAGATGAAGTCCAGATTTAAAATATGGAAGAATTAATTATGTGAATCAAATTAGCTAGTTTTAATCTAGCAAATAATTTTAACTAAAATAATCAGTATGTCAGTATGTAATATAGTTGTCAGATGGGAGAAGAATGCTATTTTATTGCCAACTAAATGCTGTACCCCTTTCCCAACTGACAAGAAGACAAGACAAGAAGTAGTCACAGCTAGTGTTAGCACTTCTTCAGCTCTTGGAGCTGTTCTGCTTTAAATAAGGCAACCAGACACAGGCTGCTTGTGGTCCTGAGCACTGGAGGCCCAGCGACTCACGGCAGGCTGATATCGGCACCCAGCCTACCTGAAAGGAGAACTGAACTTCTGACATGCTCCAATGCCAAATCAACTCTGTTGCTACGCCCTGGTGGATCACATTGTCAACTTCTGAGACCTGAGGCAGCTATTGCATCCATGACGTTCTGGTGTCACCAGCCAGTGTGAAAGAAAGAGACCTGAAGGAGAGACTTTGAATAAATGACATTTTGAATTGAGAGATCACCCCAGCTGCAAGAGGTGCCCAAGGATGCCAAAGAGAACCACTGAGGGAGAAAGACAACTCAATCTGAGTCGCACCATTGGACCCAAGAGATCCAAATTGCCGTGATCCAGACAGGATCTGCCACCTTTCTACTCCAAACAGCACAACCGCCCTCCACCAGTCTACTCAACGAGGATGCTGTATAGATGCATTTTCAAAAGAGAAAGTGTGTGATGACTAGACTAATAAACAAATGTATAGACAATTAATAAATAAGGCCAGTTTACAAAACTGATGATTAAAATTAGACATACAAAGAAATTCATTTGTCAATTCCAAAGCTGAATTAGATCTCACAAATTTGTAAGCTGTAATTGCTTCTTACTCTTCCCTGGTGTGTCTTAAACTCTCTGCTGCTGAATGGTATTTAGTTCATTGGCAAACGTCAAATCCAATCAATTATTTTGTTTGTCATTTCTTCAGTTATATTTTGTTATTAGTGTAGTCATGTAGTTAATCAAACATTATATTTTATAAAGATCTTGGTTACTTGATTTTGTGTGTTTATGTTCAAGTCACTGATCATGTTCACTGTTCATTGTTCCGTAGCAACCCTGTGTTATTACTTGGGTCAGAAAGGGACTGGACTCAAATGCACGACTCAATATCACTGGTGTTGTAAAAGAAGAAAGGTCTTTACTCACAAAGATGATCAACTACTAACTGGCGGCATGAGGAAGGGAGGACACACGTTATATACTAGAGGGGGAGCGATCAACGAGACACAGGTGGTTACAATCAGGGGCGGGGCTACAATCAGGCACAGGTGAGGTGATGACAAGTAGGTCAGGAGGCATGGAGACACACGAGGGCAGGAAGTACAGTAATCTCAAAAGAGAGGGAAGGTTAGTGATGACAAAATAAAACAGGAAGTGAAACAATGAATGAAATGACGAGACAGTAAATAAAACATGACCTTGGATCTGGTGACTGTGACACCCTGAGATTATGAGACTCAGTTGATTAATATCAAATTTGGAATTTTTCCCTGTTTTTATAAAACAGGGTGGCGCTAAATTCTGATATTAAAGCTAACTGTGAGTAATATCTTAATTGTCACCACTTTCCTTTACATTTTAGATAATTATGGCTTATAATAAATAATGTAGGGCTATTAATTATGGATACATATTTTGGTGTTAATGATTAATTATTAATCTGCTATATGCAATAACACTATACAATTATGAACAATTATAGATTTCATCCATTATAGCTGCACTCGGCAAGATTTTTATTCAAAAATACATCTGTCTTATCAGCCTCAACCACAAAGTGAGGCTGCAGCAGAGACGAGGGCTCCGTCTCCCCTTAATGAAACTCTGTGGATTACCAGATGTTCACAAATTTAAATGTACTCAGAAGTGGCAGAAAACCAAGCTATGAGTTTTCGTGTGGAATGCATATACATATATATACAGTATATAGGCAACAACAGCACCTACACCTAAACAACAGGTTTAGGCAACAAAACTACTTGGTTTGGGTTATTAAAAGATTGGTGTTTGGGTTAAAAAACAAGAACATTACATAATGTAGGCTACATACACTACTTAAGTTAGGTCAATGTTAAGTTTTGGTTTTACACGGGACATGAATAGCAATAGTCATGTGTCCTTTGACAGCCCCTGTCAGCCATGTTGTTTGTTATACAATGTCATCATGGATGGGTGGAGCACTCGCCCAGAGTCTAATATTGCTGTGATCGGGTTTATATTTCAGTTTCTGGACAGCCTCCTGCATCTCATACAGATGCTTGAATACCGATGCTGTGTGTCGGTATTTGACATTTCAAAGAGAATATTATACTTACTAGTTGAAAGAGAATGTCATGAAAACATATAAAATATAATGAATTGTTCCAGATTAAACTACCAAACAGTGTATAAAATTATTGAATATTACCTCCACCATGACCAACTACAACAGTAAAATGTTACTTACCAATGAATGCATCAATAATCTAATGATGTAATATGTAATGATATATCACTTAAAGGGACAATTTTTCTGATACTTTTACGTTCAATACTTCGTTAATTTTGCTGATAGTATTTATACTAAACTTTTTCAGTCCAGGAGTTTTAGTACGGTGTGGTATTGCTACTTTTACGTAAGTAAAGGATCTGAATACTTCCTCCATTGCTGATTATCACGGTATAGTTTATATATTACACATACATATACGATAATATGTACTGTATATTATATACAGCATGGCTGCCAGAGTTGCACTACAGGATATATTTTGCATAAATATTTTCACAATTATGTGTAGTCTTGTTGTGTACTATTTTATGTAACCTTTTCTATTTCGTAGTTTATTTGGATTTATTTAATTCAAAACGTTGCTTTTCATATATTTCTGTCTATGCAGCTGTAACATATGACTTTCCCTCTGGGGATTAGTTAAGTCAGATCTTATCTTAAGATAGGAAAGTGAGGAAGAATACCACAGATTTGTGACAAAGTGAATAAAAGGAGGAGCAGTTTGTGGACTAAACCAGAGGTTGGAGATGACAGGATGGGATATGCAGTTTAACAGAGCTGTGTGGCAACATGTCATAATGCCTCTTCTCTTCTCCAGCCTCCATGTGTTCCTACACCTACTCCTTCTCACACACTTCATTAGTGAGAGAAATACATAATCAAAGAATGAAAGCAGTTCTGCTGAACCCAATTAAAATGTGCAGCACTGTAGAGCTGAGGATGCAGTACCACTCATTAGAATCTAGGTTCATTAGCAGCTTTAGTGTTAATGTCGTATGTATGCTGCTGACAGTTAGCAAACCATGACAATTATAACTCAATTCAAATGGTCAGTTTGATATTATACTGTATTTACATTGCATTTACATTTACATTACATACTTACATTCATATTGCAACATTCTAGTCTTCTGACCACTCAAAAGCACTTTTATTACCTTTCTAATGTCAACCTGTATCAACCATATTGTAGCAGGCTTTAAGTTATGATTATACTGTAGTCAAATGAAGGTCCCTCCATGAATCAAAGGCCCAGCCACTGTTAATCCTGCTTTCCCTCAACACTGGTCATATTCCTGTTGTGAAAAAATGGATTTCACTATATATAACTGTGTTTTTTCATGCTCTTCCATGAAGTTGGAGTTGTGGTGGGGGATTTTTTTTTGGCTGAGCGTTAGCTATGATTGCACACTGTTAGTCCTGTAAGTGGAACTGGAAATAAAGGCACTTGGGAGCGTGCATGCTGTCACATCCATTGGATTTTCATGAAAAAAAAACGTCTCACATTCTTCACATTAAATGCAGTTTACGGGGGCGGCAGTAGCTCAGTCTGTAAGGACTTGGGTTAGGACGCGGACGTCACGGGTTCAAGACCCCCATGGACCAAGACCATGGACCAAGACCAACTGGTTGCTGGAGAGGTGCCAGTTTACCTCTTGGGCACTGCCGAGGTGCCCCTGAGCAAGGCACCAAACCCCCAACTGCTCTGGGCGCTTGTCAGGAGCAGCCCCCTCACTCTGACATCTCTCCATTGACGCATGTATATGTACTGTGTGTGAAAAACAGAGTGTAAAACTGAATTTCCCCACTGTGGGACTAATAAAGGAATATCTTTCTTTCTTTCTTTCTTACAGGCTGATAGAGGGAACCCAGAAAGTCATAGTAGGTCTCACTTTTTAGGTTAGGTTACAACCTGTTCACATACTGGCAATAAAAAACAGTGTTTATACGTGTAAACAATTACATGCATTCTATACAGTTTAATACTGTCATACCTAGATCCTGAAATACGTCCAGTACAGAAGACAAATTGTGTCATGACAATGGATCATGTCCATTGCCTTCAATGGGGAATCAACACAACTTACACCAATCAGCCAGTAACATTAGGGCAGCATGGGCACCCTGACCGGTCTGTGGCTATGCAGCCCCATACACAACTGCGATGCACTGTGTGTTCTGACACCTTTCTATTTGAATCAGCATTACCTTTTTCAGCAATTTGAGCTACAGTTACTCTTCTATTGGATCAGACAACACAGGCCAGCCTTCGCTCCCCACATGCATCACTGAGCCTTGGCCACCCATGACCCTGTCGCCGATTCACTGGTTTTAATTAGAATTGGAAATGAAAATCTCAGAGAAAAAACAAGTTGTACAGTTATAGTTGTTATTTTTATGATAATCACATGCAGTTTGGGGCAAGTCATAGTCAAGTCATCACACTGCCACACAACAACTTGCAGTTTGCCATATTATGACTGGAACAGATCTTTTTATGCTAAATGCAGACCTGTGAGGGTTTCTACAGTATTACTACTATACTGTTCCTACTACACAATATTTATCATTATTTTGTGTCATGAATTGATTTAAAATAATAAATATATACATACATTTGCATAAAGAGAAAAAATACCTGACAAATCTCCCTTCAAGGTACATTTTGAACAGATTAAAAAAATGTGTGCTTAATTTCCAATTAATTATGGACAATTATGTGATAACTTATCGCAATATTTTATTCGTTTGACAGCCCTAATAATAACAGTTTATTTGCCTTCTTTTTCTTTTTTATTATTAAAATTTAAAGTTTAAAATTCTAGGTAGAATGATCCTCCATTTACTGTAAATGCTGTAGGAAATGAATCATGCAGGAATCACCCTTCAGATGTTGAGCTACATCAGTGGTGGCTGCTTTAGTGCATGAAGAAAGCAGGTGGTCCTAATATTTCCATGCAGGGATGAACCCTCATTATCAGCTCCAGTACAAGTGTCCTTGTTAGCACCATCCAGGCCCTGTGTGTGTCTGCTCTGATGCTGGCGTGCTTCACGAGCGAAGTGAGTCAGGTACAGATGGTGGTCTCACCCCGTGGGTCACCCTCTGTTCCCGTTGGCTCGCCGGAGGGACTCGACAGTAAAGCGAATATAGAACGCGGCAGAACTGGCGCTGACACACAAGTCTGAACGGGAGCCTTGGTACAGTGTGACGGCAGCTGTGTGGGGCCAGTATGTGTGAGGGTTGGGGAGGCAGGTACTGTGTTATTTCAACATCCATAAAGGAAGATACAAATTTCCATAACACATCTACAGGGGGTTAATTGATTGAGGTTTGTTGATTAATGTCTCCATGGTTAATTGGCCAGAGACTCACTTTCCACATGAAGCTCACTATGCAGTTAAAACAGCACACAGGACGGAGTCTCCTTCACATGTTCGCAGCAGGTTCAACATCTGCTCAGTGATGGAGGATGACGCTGTGAACGACTGACCAGGCCAATAAGCCTCATTCTTAATGCAAAAATACCTGACAAGGCAGGCTAGTTAAAATGAAGATGTGTGTGTTTGTTGTGATGTTTGAGTCAGTTATAGTGAGCAATGATTTGAGATGATGGGATGACTGAAAGTGTGGCAATGTGAGTAGAATACACCAAACCATATTACAGCTATTTTAGAAAGAAATGAATTTACTGTATTACACATGCAGATTATAAACAATAATATGAAGGTTTATTTATTTATTTATTTTACCTGACTTTGACATGAGCCACAATGGGCCTCATGCAGCAACATTACAGCAACTCTTAATTATGTCTCAAACTGTATTTTCTTTTAATTTTCTGTTCAGGGAAACAATAAGAGAAGTCAGCTCCTCTAGATGCACCAGACATTCTTAACTATCCAAATCATCATCAAATAAAGTAGAATAGGTAACGCCACTTAAATACTATATAAGTTAATGTATTAGAATAGGCAATGCCCCTAAACACTATATAAAGGCAGGTGTTAGCATAGGTAGGTAACGCCCCCTAAACCTAAGGGCTGGTGTTAGCATAGGTAGGTAACGCCCCCTAAAGCTAAGGGCTGGTGTTAGCATAGGTAGGTAACGCCCCCTAAACCTAAGGGCTGGTGTTAGCATAGGTAGGTAACGCCCCCTAAAGCTAAGGGCTGGTGTTAGCATAGGTAACGCCCTCAAACACTATATACAGTAAGGATGGTATTAGCATAGGTAATGCCTGCTAATATTATGGCAGGCACTGTCATAGGTAATGCTCCCGAAACACTAAGGGCTGGTGTTTGCATTGGTAACACCCTGAAACACTATATAAGGACAGATATTTGCATAGGTAACTCTCCAAAACACTATATCAGGGAATGTACTTCCACTCACTTCCTGCATGAGGCCCAATGCCAAGTACAGTACTCTTTGGGCATTTATTTATTTATTATTATTATTGTGTTTATTTATTTATTTATTTATTACCTGTAAGATGTATCACTTATGAACATCCATAAATACACATAAATGAGGTGTGAAACAGCACCTGCATTGTTATACCAATCTGAGCTCAAACATGTGGCACTCCAGTATAATTGCTACTAACTACGCATCGCTTCCACTCCTGGACTCGTTGATTGATGCCTCCACCTCCTCTGCTATGCTTTTATAAATAGATCACTTGGAGTGGAGTAGTTCCCCGATGCCTGAGCCTCCATCAGGGACTTTCCTCATTTAACAGAGAGGAATTAGCATATTACAGCCACTTCAGAGCCAGTTCCACAAACTGATGGTGCCAAGCCTTGTCCTTGTTGTGCCAGTGTAGCCAGCCAAGGAAGACAGAGACAGACCGAGAGGGAGAGAAGATCAGTTTCTCTTCTTCCCTTCTTCACCCACCTCACACACACCCCCACAATGCTCCTCTTTTAGCGTCTTCAGTCCTGTCAGTGTGCTGCTTTTGTCCATTACCGTTTTGAGCTCACAGCAAAGACATACAGCAGGAATTCTTCCATTAGTGAACAGTCTGTTGCTGCAGCATTGTTGATTTAACTTCAGACTACAGGCTCATCACTGTAGCGCCCAATGAGCATATAGAGAGGAGCAACGCCATTAGTCTTTGTCGTTGACTTGTTCATTTATCTGCCAGACTTGGCAGATGCAATAGCTTATCATTACATTTTCTCTCATATAACAGGGAGGTAAATTCATAATTCATGGTTGAGTTTTAATTTTATTGCACGTAATTTTACTGTGTTATTCATATCCTGTTTAGTGTGCCTGGGGTGTATTTGCCAAAGTGTCAGTACTGGCAGCATTACAGGAAAATCAAAATGCATTAAAGAGCAGTATGTAAGCTATTCAGAAGCTGAACGTACACAATATTATCCAAGAGCTTTTATAGTCTTAACTGGAATCAGTGGACCAATAGCTTGTAGAGAGGACCAACGTCATTAGTCTTTGTCATTGACTTGTTAATTTATCTGCCAGACTCTGGCTGTGTGGTAATGCGGTAGCTTGTCACTACATTTTCTCTCATATTACAGGGAGGTAATTCATAATTCATGTTTGAGTTTGAATTTTATTGCATGCAATTTTTACTTTGAGAAAACTGCAAAGTTTTGGAATGAGGTTTGATTGGGAGCAAACAAGGGACACGTTTCAGACACGATGGGTTGTCATATGCTTTTGTTCACGACTCCAGAAAGCAATATTATATTCACTGTATTTATTATTCTGCCTGAAATTCATGATTGATCTGCAAATAAAAGTGATTAACCCATAGCCATCAGCTTGTGTGATAATCAGGGCTGCAGCTAGCATTTTTTAATCCATTATCAATTAATCTACCCATTATTTTTCAAATCAGAAATTCATCATTTGGTCTACATTTTGGGCGGAGTAGCTAGTCTGTAGGGAGTTGGCTTGGGAACCGGAGGGTCACCGGTTCAAGTCCCGCCATGGACAAGAACTGAGTGTGAACTGGTAGCTGGAGAGGTGCCAGTTTACCTCTTGGGCACTGCCGAGGTGCCCCTGAGCAAGGCACCAAACCCCCAACTGCTCGGGGCGCTTGTCAGGAGCAGCCCCATCACTCTGACATCTCTCCATTGTTGCATGTTTGTGCATGTGTGTGTTCGGGTCTGCATGTACCGTGTATAAGTTAACAACAGAGTGAAAAAATTGAATTTCCCCTCGTGGGACTAATAAAGGACTATCTTCTTCTTCTTCTTAGAAAAAGTCAGAAAGTAGTAAATTAAAAAAGTGGGGCTGTCAATTATAATATTTAATTGTGATAAATCACCTGATTGTCCATAGTTAATTGTGATTAACTGCAAATTAATCGCACATTTTTTATCTGTTGAAAATGTATCTTAAAGGGAGTTCTGTCAAGTATTTAATACTCTTGGGGGCGGCAGTAGCTCAGTCTGTAGGGAGTTGGCTTGGGAACCGGAGGGTCACCGGTTCAAGTCCCGACATGGACCAAGAGTGTGAACTGGTAGCTGGAGAGGTGCCAGTTTACCTCTTGGGCACCGCTGAGGTGCCCCTGAGCAAGGCACCAAACCCCCAACGGCTCGGGGCGCTTGTCAGGAGCAGCCCCCTCACTCTGACATCTCTCCATTGATGCATGTATATAGGTCCTGTATGTGCATGTGTGTGTTAACAACAGATCGTAAATTGAATTTCCCCTAGTGGGACTAATAAAGGTTGTTGTTCTTCTTCTTCTTATCAACATGGGAGTGGACAAATATGCTGCTTTATGCAAATGTCTGTATTAGGGCTGTCAATTAGGGCTGTTAAGATGTTAATGTCAAAATCGTTGAATCGCCACTAATTTCTTTGAAGCATTGACACACTTGATATTTTGAAGGCTGTAGTGGGCTCAGTCAAAGTTAGAGTGAAGATACTGGTACCATATCAAACTAGAACACCTAAGAAATGCACTGATACCAACCTGTCATACTGTCATACTAGCTAGTTGGGAAGGTTAAATAATGTTCTAAAGGAAAGAGGAAAAACTGACGTGGCCATTTTCAAAGGGGTCCCTTGACCTCTGACCTCAAGATATGTGAATGTAAATGGGTTCTATGGGTACCCACCAGTCTCCCCTTCACAGACATGCCCACTTCATGATAATCACATGCTGTTTTTTGAATGCAGTAAAAAAAAAAAAATGATATTTGAATATTTCTGCATACAGGGGTCCATAAATAGTCTTGGAATTTCATAAATCGGTTATCACTTAAAAGCTGAGACTCTGTGGATCTTATTTACATAAGTCAAAGAAAGAAGAAGAAAGAAATTCTCACAATTAGAAGCAGATAATTATTAAAATGGCTGCTGATTCTTATTTTTTATTATTCTTCTTTTTTTTTTTTGTTTTTACATTTTTCAGAAAAGGGGATATTCAGATTTCCAGTCCAACATTATTCATTTGAAATTATTTCTTTTTGAACTCATCCAAAGATTTTGATTTGCTTGGGCTGATTAAAGGAAAGGAAAGGTGACATTGGGATATCAGAGTGGAGACACAAAGACTTATTATTACTTACAGAGCTGTATAAAAGGACAGCTAGATATTACTAATATAGGAAGTTTGTATGCCATGGACATAATAACAAGGACATAATGACCAATTATCATCAAATCAATGTTCTGTTATTGCAGGTTATCAGTTGTTGTTTGTAAAGCAGGTGCTGCGTGTCATTGTATTTGTACTTGAGGTTGTGAAAATGCTAATTGTCCCACTGGAAGTGTCTTGGTTTACATCAGACTGTATATGTGTCACTGTAGGCTCATCACTTCTTTGTCATTACTGCTCAAATGAAACGCTCAGCGACATTACTGTAAAAGAGTTGGAAGGTAACAGAATACTTTATTGTCCCTGTCAGG
This sequence comes from Pterois miles, assembly GCA_947000775.1. Classification (NCBI taxonomy): domain Eukaryota; kingdom Metazoa; phylum Chordata; class Actinopteri; order Perciformes; family Scorpaenidae; genus Pterois; species Pterois miles. The sequence continues at coordinate 3,229,620 of CAMQGK010000474.1, forward strand.
GAATCTAGTTGCAGCTATAACAGACATAAACAGAAATAGCAATAATTAAAGACACAACTGATCCATACAGCACGCTGTGCTTCAAGCAAGAGCCAGCCATATGAACAGAACCGTACGAGTGATCGTGGCTTTTCAACTTGATGTGCAGCAGCTTTTTAGGCTTTTATTGGGAAATTTCCGCAATTTATGTGGTTCAGTTGTTAAGAAAATTCTCTCACCTGCCGTATAATATTATCTCATTCAACAACTGTCACTGCCCACCATTTATATATCTGTATGTAGATAAAAGTAGAGATCCTCTCACATTTCATCAGGTCAGCATTTAATGTGTCCAACACTTTGAGTTATTACCAAATATCTGTAGACATTATCATCAGCCTCAGCTGGACTTTGTGTTCACTGCTGATTAGCTAATTAAGACAGTGCTAAACTGTGAACATTATACCTGCTAAACATCAGCATGTTAGCATTGTCATTGTTTTCCTCTTTATTTCTGTCACAGTAGACCCTGCCCTTGTGATGCGTCGTTGAGCAGCTGTGTTAACATTTTGTTTGGAGCAGAATTATTTGTTTCTGGTCTGTAGGCCATATTTAGCCATTGGGCAAACCTCCTCATAAACAGGTGATATTCATCAAGTTGAAATAAGTGATTTACGATGAGTTTGTACACTTTAGAGACTTTGTTTCATCCAACTGGAAAGACTTGTACAAACTAATCTCCCAACAATTTAGAGAGCTTTAGAGTAACAATGTGAAAATATTCTTGCATGAGGCCAGTTGAGTTAGTTGGAAGTGTAATTATTAGGGCTGTCAAAGTTTTCACATTAATGCAAATTTGTTTTAACGTCACTAATGTTTTTAATGCAAATTGCAATTTTTAGGTTGTAGTGTAGTTTTAAAGCGAGAGTGCAGGTACTAGTATCATATGAAACTAGAAAACCTGAGGAAGCCATTAGTATCAACTATGTCATAATCACAAAGGACGTTAAATGATGTTCCAACCGTGCACTAAATTTTGGCGAGGAAAAACTGACATGACTATTTTCAGAGGCATCCACTGATCTTTGACCTCAAGAGACTCTCAAGAGACTCTCATTTTCTGTTGTTTCTGGTGGCTCCTGCGGTCAAAAGCACAAGTGTTTCTGAGCACCAGGTTCCCTTTAGAGAACTGAGAGTCGTCTCTCAGTTCTCTGAGTAGTCTGCAGTCCTCATTCTTCAGCTGCATGGTGTCGGTGTCGTCTCCCAGCGGGGACTGGCCGGAACATTTCAGTTTGTGAAATCTCCATGAAATTTAAGGTATTTGATTTGTGTACATAGACACAGATTTACCTTTTTTACTTGATGCACAGCAAGACTCTCTATGCAGCGTCTGCTGCTCTTTAAGCTTCACTGTTCACAGTTATGTGGATTATGCCCAAATTGATTTTGTGCCGGCCATCAAAAAAAATTGAAATTTGTATCTATGTCCACGAATAAAAGTAAGAGCCACTGAAGCTCCAACTGCAGGTCAAAGGCGGCAGCGAAGTCGGATCTGGGTCTGTCCATGGTGGGCTGGTCACTGCCGGAGGCCCCACTGGAGTCTGAGCTGAAGGATTTTGTCTGATTTTGCGTGGAATCCGACCCAGCGGAATATGAATATAAAGTTCCTCACAGTAACTTTATATTGTAATATCTTTAATACCACCTGAATATTGTGTCCTTTTGGACATCTGGTGCGAGACTTCTGTATTTTAATCCATCAGTTAAGATTTCTTTACAATATATTCAGTGCCAAATGTTCCATCCATAAAAGAACAGATGCATGTGTTATGGTTCGTGCTCCTTCAGGACTGTAGTCTGAGTGGGAAGTAAAAATGAGGTCGTTGAGGAGAGTTCACTCGGGTACAAGCTCCTGTCTGCCGCTTCATGTTCCAACAAGACACTGATATAAAGTGAGCTTGTTAGGCAAGACGCCTGTCTCTGAACGATGTCTTCATTAGCCGAGCGTCAGGAAGAGTTCCTGTCTATCTCTCTTTCTGTCTGTCTCTCTCCCTATCTCTGTCTCCCGTCTGTCTCTTGGTTATATTTGTCCCCTGCTCAGTGCCTCTGGCGCTGCCTCCCCACAGACACTTGGTGGATGATTGGCCATTCAATATTTAATCTGTCTGATTCAAACTTTGGCAGAGTTGCCACTGTTGTCTCTATCTGCAGTGCGGGCCCTCTGCCACGGCCTTCATTGTGAGCGGGAACATAAAGAAGGACAATGCCATAAAGAGGGGACAGCTTGTATTCTTAGGTCTATAGCTTAGTGGAATGTGCCATAAGAAAGAGCCATTTGCCCTGCATTTAGAAGCATAGCATCACAAGATCTTGTGTTGGAGGTCTGGTGTTGTCCAAAAGGCGACACCTCTGCAGGTGGAGCTTTTACAGTCACCTAAGAAGTAGGAATTTAGTGATGTTTGTTTAGTGTCTTGCTAGTCAGAACCATTCTGTTGTATTCAGTTTCTATAAAGAAAGTAATAAATTGGGGACCTTCTAATCATTCTGTTAATATTTCGTAGTGATTTTCCCTGAAAATGTAATTTTAATGAAACAGAAATATGACTGTGAATGTGCAAGTTGGAAAATTTTAAAACTGATAATTTTTAGGTGGAGCAGACTGCTTATATAGCCTGTATTAAGTGGTTCCTAACCGAGGGATCAGGCCACACCAAACGGTCACCAGATACATCTGAAGGGAGCTGAAGGGAGGCGTGATGAGTAATGGAAGAAAAAAGAAGAAACTAACTTGTGATACACACGTCTGTCCACAATCTTTGTGAAATATGCTCATGTGCAGTATATATATCTGTGTGTGTGTGTGTGTGTGTGTGTGTGTGTGAGAGACCGACTGCAATGTAAACACATCCGTATAAATATGCTACTCTCAGAGCTAGTGATGTAGAATAAAAAGTGAGAGAGGCTGCTTATGGCAGGTAGGAGGGTCCAACAAACACAGGATTTTAACCCAGAAGGCCGGTGTTTGTGTCCCAAAATGCTGTTGAGTGGTTTTGTTGTCTAAACTGCGGCTTTTACCATTGTTTTGTTATGTGTTAATGTTAAAAGTGGTGTACAAATGGCAAAAAATGGCAAAATGGTGTTCTGCTGACACCTGTGGTGAAATGTTGTGCTATTTTATGCCTTCCTACAGGATCGGGTCGGCATATCACTTCTCTCAACTTTGTATTCACTAAAAAAACACTGGAGCCTGAAAGTTTCAGATGTAAGAAATGTGAACACAATGTCTTCCCGACTGACGACACAGATAAGCATCAAACAGTCCAAAAACAGTTAACAGCTTTTATTCCTTACCTTGAATAACACAAAAGTCGAGTCGAAGCATCAAAAGCTCAGAAGGGATGAGTTACTGCTTCTTCACCCTCTGTTATGAACAGCAAGAAAGAGGTTCAGTGTGTTTGCTGTGTTCCTTTGATTCAGTGATTTCATGCACAGTTTAGTTGTTTTCCCTCCCAGGAGTTTGTTTATAAGACAACTCCATTCAAGAAGAGACTTGCAGGTCAGAAACAGAACAAGCAGTGTCTTAAAGTGTTTAGAAGAGATCTGTCGGGAATATCTCTGGAGACAAAGACGAGAAGCTTTCACTTCTCTTCCCTCTGTGATCTCTGTTGTCCTCCACTCCTTTCCTCTGTTTTATCTGCTCATTATACCCACTTGTTTCCCTCTGCATAATCCTTGAGAGCCCTGAGACACAGGAGCGTACAGCAGGTGTTAAACATATTGAGTGCAACATGGAGTGAAACAGAATTGACTGTGGTTTGATCAGGACGGGACCTGGCAGGGGACTTGTATGGTCGAGTGTATGAAAAATAGTGTGCATGCAATTATGTGAGCTGGTAAAAGCATCCCTTACCAAGACTTGGGTTAGGTTTGCACAGCATGGAGCTTTTGCATTAGTTTTACACTTCTTGGACTTGCACTTCAACTGGAAAATGGCCGCGACTCAGGAGTTTGATTGAGCTCAAAGGGCTCGCACTTCCACAGCAGGTATAACACACACTTCCATGGCTGAAAATATAGGGCAGAAATGAGCACTATTTAAAGTGAACATCTTTTTAAAGACTAATTCTCACACGCAAACAGGCACATCACATACCCTACTTGACCCATTTCTGCAAGATTTGGCATAGTATTTACGTGTTTCATTAGACCTCTAAAACTGTTCACTAAACCTTGGGATTGCCTCCATATTTGTGAGTCTGCTGCAGTAATGATGTTTTCATTACGCCCTCGTAAACTTGATAAAGCCCTCAGAGAGCCCCAGGAGACTACGTGTTTTTTTACTAGACATCTATAAATCTATGTTTATGTAGCCATGTTGTGAGCAGTGCTGATGGCTCACTCTGATGGGCAAACACAGCACATATGGTCAGGATAACACTCTCATAATCAATTTAACTCACCTGCTGTTATGTAGGAGGTGTGTGTGTGTGTGTGTGTGTGTGTGTGTGTGTGTGTGTGTGTGTGTGTGTGTGTGTGTGCTGGTGTGTTTTGATAAATAGAGTTTAATTCTCAGTGCGTGCGTTGGTTTTGTGGGTGAAATGAGAAAGATCCTAATGCCCTTAAAATACAATTAACGCCAGCTAATGTACTCAGATATACTTATACTGGATATACGGGAGTAGCTAGTTGGGGGGAGGTGGGGGGGAGGGGGGGGGTCACGGGTTAAGCCGAAGGGAAAAAAAAGGGGGGGGAAGGGGGGGGGGGGGGGGGGTTTCCGGGGGGGGGGGGGCCGGGGAAGGAAAACAGGGGGGGGGGGGGGGGCCCCCTCTTCTCTATTTTTTTTTCTGAAGAAAAAAAAATATTAGAAAATATTCTCTTCCCCTTAAGACCAATACAGCGATGAAAAATATTTCATTACAAGTAAAAGTCCTGCATTCAGAATCCTACTTAAAGGTGCGGTGTGTATGTTTTGGTAGCATCTAGCAGTGAGGTTGCAGATTGCAACCAACTGAAACTTCTCCTGTGTGCCAAGATGAGTAACACTTGCGGGTTGGGTAAAGAGTAGGTTGTAGTGTACACAGTATTTATTTCCTGCGGGGGAAAATCACACTATGTCGGCATCCTTTTTTTTTTTTTTTTTTCTCCCTTTTTTAAAAAAAAAAAATTGGGGGGGGGGGGGGGGGGGGAGAAAAAAAGGAGGGAGAAAAAAAAAAAAAAAAGAAAAAAAAAAAAAAAAAAAAAAAAAAAAAAAAAAAAAAAAAAAAAAAAAAAAAAAAAAAAAAAAAAAAAACAAAAAAAAAAAAAAAAAAAAAATCATGTAGCAGAACTACAGTGGTTGACCCGAAAACACTGATGGCTCTCTGTAGAGCCAGCGTTTAGTTAGTCTGTTCTGGGCTGCTATAGAAACATGGCAGCCGGCTCCGTGAAAAGGACCTACGGAGACATAAACGCCTCATTCTCAGGTAATAGATGCCAATAGATGCTCCAAAATACTACAAACAGTTACTTGAATTAATTGATATTTAAGCAACACCTGTGTATTCATTCATAGAGTTAGCAAACTCATGATCCTTTAGACCGTCCTCCTCAACAAAAAGGACGTATAGGTCATCTGTTAAAGCATCTGATTACAAACCATACGTCTATTGTTAGGTGGCCATAATAATTATGACCAGAGAGAGGACTAGTCAGTGACAAAGTCCTCGCGGGCAGGAGGTTGGGTGGATGGATGTGTCAAACAAACACAAGACTATAACCAACAACAGCGCTGTTTGTGTCCCATAGGAAACCAATTGTCAACATTGAGTTTTTTTTTTTTAATTGATTTATTTATTTTTTCACTGACAAGTTAACATACATAACACACTTGTGTACATAACTTAAGTTACGGATATACATATTTTTAGACATGTCATGATAATTGTGTTATGGACATATCCTACAATATATGGACATGACCTCCAATGATAATTTTTGCTGACCTCAATATTTCCCATTGTGTTTACATACATGTTTATTTACGTCACCAACATCTGAGTCAGAATAAACAGCAGGGTTTTCTCTACCATTATAAAACTTGGGCGCAGCACCGAAGCATTTCTTCACAGCACCCAAGCTGAATGAACACAAGGAAAAAAAAAAAAAAAAAACATATGCTGAGACATGTTTAGCTGTCATTTCTGGTCACGTTGCTTCTGTGCCAGAGTTTCATCATGGGCGGGGCTCAGGCAGCTTCTCCATCATATTAGTCGTTTTAGGAGTCGGCCTATTTAGTCCTTTAGGAATGAGGACACAGTAGGTGCTGTGTTGCCTGTAGACATTGACATGTCCAGTTCAAATGAATGAAGGAGTCTTCTGCTGCCTGTCTCCATATAAGAAGCACTTGAGCTGCCTGTTCCTGTCTCGTCATAATCACTGATATATCAATTGTATTAACTCATTCTAATGAGGTAATTACTTTGGCAAATGAATACCTTAATTAACAAAATATTTCTATGCCAACATATGGGGTGTGTCTCATGGGTAGTAATAATGTTAATTTTGTGAACTTCTTAAAAAAATAAGAAGACACCATATCTGTAGCAGCACCTCACAGAACCAGAGAGGAGGTCTGCCATGTACAGCTGGGGTTCTCAGGGACTCCTTAAGGGAAAGGTTTTTCCAAGGACCCCTCTTAATCTTAACACTGATTCAGCATTATGCTTACTACCATTTGTACTCTTAGATGTCAAAGGAACTATTTGTATTCTAAAACTTTTCAACCTAAATTCTTCAGACCTCTTTCATAGTCAAACAGAAACATATTTGCCTTTGAATCAAGATGAGATAATCCTTTATTAGTCACACAGCAGGGAAATTTGCAATGTTAATACCACTTACAGTATATACATTTAAACAGAGGGTGGTTTTATTCAAACTGCATTTGGGCTCAATTTGATCTTAAAAAAAAGCTTTCAGTAAGCGATTCAATTCAAAGAGAATGAACTGAACTGTCTGTCACAATCATATGACAGTTTCTATTGGCCCAAAGCTAACATGGGTGGGAGCAATGACAGTTGATTAGACTGTTGTCTGGCTATTAAATTGCCGTTATCAGTCACTGTAAACCCCATAGATGTGAGTCAGTAAGGGCCTGCTACACCCACTAGTGGGTTTTATAATCTATTCACATGGTAGATCACTGAAAGAAGGTATAAAAAGACCACAACAGTGAGCTCTAGCAACTGTAGTAATTATGACAGCAGCACAAGGCGAATAGACAGTGTGAAGTTCAGTTTTATTGCTTAAACTAAACCTAAACATAACAAAGTTGTAGCTTTGATGCCTCAACCTAAAAACACATGATGTTGTATTCAGTATTAAATGTCAAAATGTTTTGCTTGAAGTTTGACTTTCACTTTTACAACATAGTAGGCGTAGAAGGCCCCCAATGACCCACATCTATGGTACTGAGAACATCTATTTAATGGCCTGATAAAAGTCAAATCAGGTGGTAATGGACACAATATGCTTGTTTTACTGCTGTAAATGGTTCCCATCTGTAGATTTGCACTTTTAAATGATACAGAACAATTTTATAATTTAGAGCAAATAATTTTGCAGATCCACTGGCAGAGTGCCATGGACCCCTGAGGGTCCCCAAACTCCACTTTTGGAATCACTGCTACACCATCACTCACTCTGCATTTGAAACACTTTGCTTTCTAGTTCAATGCAAATTTCTGCAGCAAATTGTGAAACGTGTGAAATTCTCTTCCCTGTAGGAAAATCTTGAAGTCTTCATCATGTTTTTGCATTGTTGTTTCACAACAATGCAACTACATGTACACACAGACACACACACACACACACACACACACACACACACACACACACACACACACACACACACACACAGGTACCGCAGTGACAAAAGATCCAACCCAGATACAATCACAAAGTGTTTCATCCAGTCATTTCCCATTTCAACCTTTTATCCTCCATTTACAATACCAGCAATTTAACATCGTCCAGTTCTCAGCGCTGTGCCCATCACAGTGCTCTCCTGAACAAAGCGCCTCAGATTTCCAGGCCATCTCTGCTCTCTCTGTGAACCGCTGATGGTCTGGGAGTGTAATCTGTCTCCGCTTTAGCCCGCACGACAGGCAGGGGACCAAACTTAATCTGGCCTGTGATAGCTAGCGAGCTAGCTGCGTCGAGGATGGGCCGGCATCACTAGAGCAAATCACTGAGGGGAGATTCATTGTCGGCACTGTGTGTGAAGCAACTATCTCCCTGAAACACGCCTGGCGCTGAGCTGAACGACATTTAGAAAGCCTGTAGAGAGCTGGATGCTGTGGAGAGGAGTGTGTGTGTTTATGCGAGAGAGCGATACTGAGAGCCTGGAGCATATCCACTCAACAGTCAAGTGTTTCACTGCTGCTTTTAGCAGAATGCTGCTGCTCTTAGCGGCACTTTGCAAGTGAATGCAGTGTACTCACACCATGAAACCACAGGATCAATATGGATGGGTGCATGTGTTTGTGAGAGGCGTCAGAAACAAAATGAATGAATGAGCTGCCATTTTGTTGATGATTGCTTAATGGGTTCTGGGCAGACCAACAGAGTTGAGAGTATGTGGCAGGGAGAGTGAAGCGGAAGAGACTGTAGAAGTCAGAGGGCGAGGGGGATGCTGACAGGGTGAGAGAGACTGACAAAGAGGCTGAGAGATGGAGCCAGAGAGAGGGAAGGAGAGGCTCTGAAAGAAGGATGGAACTGGCTGAGGCACATAAAGCCCACAGTATAATGCCTCTTCAGCCTGCTTTATTGACTTCACAGTAACTGTTTCATGACAGTCAAGCTGAAATGCAGTAGAAGTGACCACAAAGGAAGAAAAATACAAGATTTCTCAAATCATACCCCAGTGTCACCTGGACTGTCTGGGGCCTTTCTCAAACTCCACTCTCGCTCTGTGACGGAGGAAACTCTGTTTGTAGTCACACTCACAGCTGAAAGAGGCACCCTTCCTTAAAATCGCAGTGAAATGGAAGTTAGAGTGTCTTCTTCTTCGTTACATTGAGTATTTCCCAGTATTTTCTAAAAAGTGGGCAATTCAGTGGGCTTACAATGTAGAGTGATAGGGACCTACAGAGGACTGTGGCTATGCACACGCTTGTCGATAGGGAAATTGACTGATGGATGGATATCTGTGACGATCATGGTGGCAGACAGGCTTGGAATCAAACGCGAAGACTCAGAGAGCAGGTTAGATGAACAACGCTGGGTCTTTATTGTCGGAAACAGGGTCGGTACACAGGCAGGCAAACACTCACTTTCAAACAAATCCAAGTCGGCAGGCAAAAGGCAGAGTCGGTGAAACGAGCAGAATGTACAGGCACAAGGAATCAAATGTCAAAAGGATGCTGGAACGCTGTAACACTGGGAAAACAAGACGATCTGGCACAGGAGGAAAGGGAGACGCTGCTTAAATACTGGTGAGGGAAGTGACTAACTATGGACAGGTGGACATGATTAGGGGCGGGGCGACGATCAGACACAGGTGACTGGTGCAGGTAACTAGGTCAGGAGGAGGTGCTCAAACGTGAAGGCGGGAAGCATGCAGGGCAGGGAGTGAAGTGCACTGAAACGAGAGAGGTTAAACATTTCAAAATAAAACAGGATGTGCATCAAAATAAAAGCATGCAACACAGAACACAGAGTCTAAGTCCTGCAGGACCTTACAATATCATATTATTGACGGAAATTTAGCTTACAAAAGTGCTCGTCATATATATATATGATATACATACTGGAAATGGACGTTTTGTATTCATGGTTTTGTATCTAGCAAGCAACATTATACACAGCACTAGTATAAGCGGCATAAGCAAGCTGTTCTTATACACTATTCGTAGCTATACCTTTGAAAAGTAATGTACTGTAATCTGTATATATCTCACAAAATCAGTTTGTGTGTAATTCACGTAATCATGAACCAGGAAATGTGAAGAGTGATAAACGCAGTGTAGGGAGGAGGTTGGGGTGCATGGGTTGGTCTTTCACCCAGGAGACCGGTGTTTGTACCCTGCTGAAACCAGAAATCAATCATTGATTAATATTAATCAGGTAACTTTTGTACCTACGCCACTTCCAGTGTTATTTTAACCCAAACCACCATCTTCTCCTAAAAATAAGTAGTTTTGTTATCTAAGCCTAACCAAGTTGATCTTTTCCTAAACTTAACCAGATAGTTTTGTTGCCTAAACCTAACCAAGTCTTTTCCTGGTTCATGTATTGTTTATTTTGAAAAGAGAGAATTTGACAAGTGCATCACATGTTGTAACATTTGTAAGAAAAAATGAAAAAGGAAAAGTTTTCATAGGATATCACATGAACTGTTGTATGAGGATACACTGACATGAGGAATAATGCGGGCAGACTCATTACATTATATTCTCATCCCAAGTCATCACATATGGCCACTTTATGACACCCCTTGGTGTCACCTTAGGTTTTGGCATCAAAACCATTGTTTGAGGAAAAAATGACATGGCCAGTTTGTAAAGTGAAAATGAAATTGGACGGGACACAAACAAACAGCGGATTGTAGCGTGAAAGTGAAACTTAGCGTTACTCCCTGTGCTGTTGCAACAGGTGATGTTCCTCTTGGGGATTAATAAAACCAAAAAAAAACATATATATTATATAGTAGTAGTCTGGACTGTGTATCTAAATACACGGCAAATTGTCTCCACTCTTTATTGCAGCTGAATGAGATCCTGCAGCCAAGTCCAGACAGCTGCTGTTAAGCTTGAAAGAGTGGAGGCTGTTAGAGCTGCACTTTGATGAACATGGGTTAGTTATGATGTTCAATAATCATGTGCTTTTGGCCATAATTTCAATAGTGCATAACTTCATTTGTTCCTGAATGATGTTTTCAAACAGCAGCAGCTACTACCACAGTGACACTGAATCACTGTTGACACAAGACGTTTTCTTAGTAGTAATATCAAAATACCACGTCAGAGTCTTATCCACCCCAAGCTCTCAGCCTTTCATCCATCTGTCATCTCTTCCCACTCCTCCTTCCTTCTTCAGCCAATCCTTGGCACATGTCATCAGCTCCACCTCAGCCACAACCTCCACACATTCTCCAATAAATCACTGAACCCCTCAGACAAGGTGCAGCCTTTAACTGGTGAGACGGAATTGCGAGAGGAGATTTCAGGCATGACCAAACAGCTTCATTTGCCCCAAAACCTCGCACTGTATATAGTCAGTATATAAATGTATAGCATACATTGCAGTAAATGATTTTACTGTATGCAGATTAGATAAGGAAACTGCAGTGAAAACCTGCTATGGTCTTATTCAACATGTGAACAGCCAGACTATATTGTCTCGGTGTCTGTAATTCATACTGAGTAACTTTAGAGCAGCTTGAAGACAACATTTTAAATCTAAAATTCAAACTAATTTGAAGTAAAATAATATTGGGGCCCTTCCTCCCAGCTCTCCAAATGATCTTAATTAAAATATCCATTGTAACTGGAAGTGTGCCATTCAATTATGCGAGGTCATTCACATTTAATTGGCAGATAGGTCATTACTTAAAAGTCTGAGTGGGTTTGGCCCCTTCACCTTGCCGCTCCTCTTCAATATCCCTCCTCTAATGACATGTTCTTTCCTTTCATTTATCCTTAAACTATGTCCTTATCTTCCTGTCCACCTCTTTCATCTGTCCTCCTCTGCCTCACCTGCGTTACATCCCCCACTATCCCAATCCCCTCCTCCTCTCCTTCTCCATTTCAAGCGACAGCGAGGTGAGAATCCAGGGCGATGTAGGACAAATGAATTAACAACATCAGATTAAATAGGATTACTCCACTCAGTGACATGGTGCTCCTAATGAATTATGTAAGCACAAAGAGTCATGACCAGATTTAATGGCATGCCACTGAGCTGCTGCTGGGATGTGTGTGTGTGTGTGTGCGTGTGTGTGTGTGGTCTGCAGGTGTGTGTAGTGTCAGATATTAGAGGGCAGGTATCAGCTGATATTCTTTGTCAGGGAGTAAAGTGGTGGATTGGAGAACAGAAATGCAAGTGAGGCCATCTGTAGGTGTAGTTTTACATCTAATCTGTACAAATCAACAAGTCAACAGCGACTTATCTAACATCTCAGGCAGCACCCACTTGAGTTGACCCTCAAGTGGGTCCAACAAGGTATTATTAGGTTTTATGCAAGAATCAAGAACCATATATATAATCCTACACAGACATGCAGGAACTCACACACACTTAGCAAGTACTAAAAAGAGCACTGTTAAAATGCAGGTCTATAAATGACTGATGCCAAAACACTGCACAGAGGCTACAATGCACCGGTTCTACAACTATTCATGTTACAAAGGAATCCACCAGGAATGAGCATTTGATTGGAAACACCAGAGCTTCAGTAGACCCTTTTTACTGCTGACGACATGATGACATTATGGTGCTGGTGGTAAAACAAAGAAAAAACTGGAGGCAAACATGAATTACCTCAGAGTAGTGGGCTAAACTTACACATGGAAAATGTGCTGTGTTGTTGGGTGACTGTAGTTTGAGGCTATACTGAGCTACGATATTGGTGAAGCATTTCAAAGATGGAGAGAAAACATTGCTAATTGTTTAGCTTAGCCTTCTGCTAACTATGATTAGCAGTCACGGCGGCAGCGGTTAGCTCACCGCTCACGCAGAAGGCTAAACTATTAGAGAGACGGAGAGGTGTTGCTAATAGCCAAAGGCTCATGTGTCCACGGTTAGTAGAAGGTTTAATTATTAATCATTTTGTCTCCATGTCTGAAATGCTTTGCTACTATTATACGACTTTCTTTTTTTCGTCTTAACCAGTGGGCTACCTCCAGGTCTGAGAAGTGAAGCCAGTGAGGAAATGCTTTAAACTTAAGCTAAGTGGGGGCGACTCCTCTGGTTGCAATAAAAAGTCAGATTGTATTCTTATGTATGTACTTCTCACTTGATTTATTTCCTCAGTAAACATTAAACATGAGTTTATTTTCTCAATCATTAGTTTCAGGTCTTCAGTGTCTTCAATACAGCGGGGATGATTTAGAGCGTGGCTACCGTGTGATTAATAGGTTCCTACCACGGCTCAGTGTTTTCAGTTCATGAAAGTTAATTACAATCTTTTTGGTTGCCTAAAAATGCCTTATTCGGTTGTACTTGGCTCCACTCTTGTGTCACTTCTAATTGCAAAAAAGACAAGATTGCGATGACCAAAAAACAAGATGGCAACAAATTAAGCGACCGCCAAAATGCCGACCTCGAGGCTTCAGAGCAACAGTCCACAAACCAGTGGGTGACGTCTAGATGGCTGCATCCACTTCTTATATACAATCTATGGTCTTAACACTAACATTCCCTGAGACTGAGAAAAAAATCTATATATTTTCTTCAGCCATTGAAGTCCATCATCATGTCTAATATAAAAGGGGCCTATTGTTCCAGTACTGCTACTTTATAATAAACGTAGGTACTCATTATGTAGTTATTTCAAGTGTCAGGCAAGAACAGGCTGTAAGGGCTGGGTTATACTAGAAAAAAGTAGTGTTTAAAATGTGTTTTCCAACTTCATCAGAAGTTGAACATGTTCGTAGCTGTTCTGAGTGGCCACACTGGAGGGCTGAGAGAAAAGAAGCTGTCAAGAAGAGAGGGGAGGTGTGATAACTATTTAAAGTACTACACCAAAGTATCACTGCATTCCTGTGACACTGCCAGACTCTCGATGGACGGTTTAAGAAATTATCAAAAGTAATGCAGCAGAACCAGAAATTATGTCTTCTCTTTCTCCACTTCTTCATTGTCAGAATCTGGCACCTACATAACCCACAATGTGACTTGACCACTGACAGTTGGGTGGTAGATTGGTGTGTGTTGCACGTAGAAGCTAATGTAGCCTGGAGCCTCTAGCCTGCAGCAGAGATGAGTAGTGGACTACAAGAGTCTGGTAAGATCACTACACACTAATGTTTAAAACCTTTAAATATCGAGATAACAGAGCACATTACTAGACAGTCTCTCTAGGGCCGGACGATTCAGTTATCTCCTGATTTGATACTATCACGATATTTGGGTACTGATTCTATATGTATTGGAATTGTACTGAGATTCTATTTAATCTAATTATTAGGATTCAATATCATGATTACTTGTGATTTTTGTTAACTTTTTTGACACTAAACCATGGAAAAAAGTTAAATCATACACTTCTAGGGACTTTTACTTTGGAAAATATCTAAATGAATATTTTCAGCATATATGTAGTCAGAGATGTCATGAACACATCAGTAATTGTCAGGAATTATTATTATTATTCTGTTTTCCTGCAATGACATTGCCCTCACAAACTAGTGGTATTTAAAAAGAGTTAAAATAATTTATTTATAATAAAATTTTTTTTTTTTTTTTTTTTTTATTTTTATTTAATTTTTTTTTATTTACAAGGAACATGTCATGTTTTATACTTCTGATGAATATAATTCACTCAATCTTATTTTTATATATGTATTTTGTATATGCAGTTATACATATTTTGAAAACCGAACGTAGTCCCAGGTGTCTACTTCTTCTAACTTCTCCAAGGTGGTCTCTAGCTCTCTGTCAGCTCCGTTCTCTTTATCCATCCATGGTCAGCTCCATCGGGGCTGTTTGAATCCATTTAACATAAATGTCAGTATATGGGCGCTCTACAGGCGTAGCGTCGGCCCATTGGACCACAGAGATGAGCGCGATGGCCGGCTTGATCACACGTTACCACGATGAAATAACATTTCCTGTCCGTGACGGAGTTAGCGTGCAGCTTTAGCTGTGATGTCTAGCTCTGGTTTTCCTACAATGTGTGATACCCAAAGAGTTTCCATCCTTTACTGGATGTGTAGTGTTTACCATGCTGGATTTAACATGGGAGGGTGGAGGTCGGATCCACGCTGACCCTCCAAAATGTAATGCTTTTTTCGTTTTTCATCTCGTTGTGGCCGGCTTGTTAATTTGGGTTTTGAAACAGATATGACATCGCGTTACCCAGACTACAACAAAAAAGGCAATAACTTGCTTTCACCACCACAAAGACTCAACTGAAGCACATATATCAATTGGGGCATTAAAAAATCAATTACAAAATTGTTACATGATGACAACATAGAGCTTAGAGACAGGTTCAAACTCACCTCGTTTCTCCTCTTCACATAGCTGCAATCACTGTGTGAAGTGGGTGTGAATATCAGATTGTAGGTTTCTTGAAGTTACAGAAATGGTGGAACACAGCCCTCCCGGTTCCTACGTTGAAAATACAGGGAATCCACTTTTATCACGTTGTGTGTTGCTCAATGAGTTCCTCACTGATGAGGAGGCTGACAGAAGGACAAACAGCAAGAAACTGAGATGGACGAGGAAGCTTAGAAGAGGGGGGTGGAGTGGGTCGAAGGGAGATGAGTGAGGAGAAAGACACGAGGAGGATAAAAGAATAAAGAAAATGAGTAGCGGGTGTTTAGTCCTTTTCTGTATCCTAGCTGAATGCTGATGCACAAATATAGTTGTAATGACAGTGTACACACATGAAATGACACAAACATGCAGTGACTCAGAAAGTGTATAACCGTAGAGTAGCTTGTAGCTTTCTGCTTCATTTACCCATCCATCAGCAGGCTTGGAAAATAACAGCATGTTGATGAATGTATATGTATGCGCCTTCATGTGTGTATTTTTGTATGAGTGTGTTTTTGTGCCAGTATATCAGCCTGTGTGTGTGTGTGTGTGTGTGTGTGTGTGTGTGTGTTTGGGGTGGGGGGATGAGAGGGGAGGAGGATATGACAGAATGAGAATAGAAATAAGAGGCTGTAATGAAATCAGTGATAGCTGTACCCAGAGCTACCCACCCCCCACCCCCCATGGTTACCTGCTTCTTTTCCTTAAAAATTAGACATAATTAATAACCATGGTAACCACATTGCATTTTACATTTACATCCCATTACATTTTCAACCCAGTTTGGATGAAACTAGTTTAGATGAATTTACTGTTTATCAGACCACAAATGATGTCTGATCGCTGCTACGCCAAGGAGCCGCAGCCGCAAACCTCCGGTATCGGCTGGTTTCCGTTTCTGCACAGTAAAGATGACATGGTAAGAGACACAGTCCTGTTTTCAGCATTCACTGCACACATAAATGCCATGGTAAAAATAAACACTAAGCTACAGGGGAGGAAACTAAAAAAAATATGAAAACGCAGAGTCAGCTAATGTAACAAGTTGGGCTAGCTAGCTACACATAACTATGTTAGCCAACTAACTGGAAAGAAAATAGACAAACAGATTTATTGTTTTGTTGCTCAGATGCAAACTAGCATAAATGCGCCTACAGCTGGGAGAGATGACCTTTGACCTGCAGCTTCTACTATAGTGATACGTCATAGCATCCCATTTTATCATCGACCTTCTATTTAACTTTGGCCACAAAATTACGTTATTTGGCAAAAAAAGTTTGGCAAACAGTGAGGCTCATCAACTTAGTTAGGAAATGACTCAAATAAATATGAAATATAGAAATGTCAAAATACACTGGGGTGGGGGGGGCTTTAAACATGCGTGTTTGTGTTTCTGTCTGGTGTAAGATAAGTTTGTCCTAATCACACCTAACTGGCATGCCAACATGCCGCTTACATCCACCCTATTTACACTGAGTCACTTCATGTTTCCTGGGTGCCTTGAATTGGTGTTAAGAAGAAGATAGTCCTTTATTAGTCCCGCTAGGGGAAATTCAATTTTTTCACTCTGTTAACTTATACACACACATGCACAAACAGGTCCATATACATGCAACAATTGGAGAGGTGTCAGAGTGAGGGGGCTGCTCCTGACAAGCGCCCCGAGCAGTTGGGGGTTTGGTGCCTTGCTCAGGGGCCTCGGCAGTGCCCAAGAGGTAAACTGGCACCTCTCCAGCTACCAGTTCACGCTCAGTTTTTGGTCCATGTCGGGACTTGAACCGGTGACCCTCCGGTTCCCAAGCCAACTCCCTACAGACTGAGCTACTGCCGCCCCCAATTTATCAGTGGTTATCAATGCCAATCTAATCCCTCAGATGGGTCACACTGCACTTATACTGCACCTAATCATTGTTACAGTGAAAGTGAACTTTGTGAATAGTGTGCTACAGGAATGAGTCCTGAAACCCAAAAATGAGTTAAAATTTAGCACATCCTGTTCCTTTTTTCTGGAAGTCAATAGGTTTATTGAATGGGTTTTTAGTTAGATGCCTGAAATAAGGTCTGTGGTGGACACAAGCAGAAGAGGTTTTAATGTTTTGTTCTACAACATGAATACATCGATAAATATCCCATTAGGGGTCACGGGGGGCTGAAGCTAATCCCAGCTGGCGTCGGGCGAAGGTGGGGCACACCCTGGACAGGTCGCCAGTCCATCGCAGGGTACATAATAAAATACTTACATATCCCATTTGTAAATTCAAAACCTTTATGTGTCTTGAGAAAAGGTGGTTGCTAACTAGTGGCTAAATGAAACTTCGAAACATCAGCACACCTTTACAGCCTTACTGTGTATACTCACACACATGCAACCATGGTGGAGGTTGTTTATAGCCTAATGTTAGCTTTTTAGTTCTGGCGATTGCATTTACGCTTCAAAAATCAGAAAAAAATTGACTCTCAGCCGGACAAAACATGTATCATAAATTTGTCTTTAGAGTTTATTTTCTGTAATAATCCAAATCCCAGTGGAAAAATCCCACTGGCTTTTGTGGGGGGAACCCAGTTTGAAGCTACCTTTCTGGATGGCCTTAAAAAATGCATCATCCGGGGAGCACTCTACTGAAACAAAACAACTTTAGATTTAGGCAACAAAACTACTTTTGTAGGTTTAGGAAATACATTTTAATTACTACGGCCTCTAGAGGTTGTAGGGGTTGTCTTCTCATCACATTTTTATCAGTGATCAGCTATGTGAATAGATGATAACAGCCTTCTAGTAGGTGTAGCAGGCCCCTTCTAACCCACAACTATCATGCTGATAATGTTCATTCAATCAGCTGCTAACATTCAAATCAGGTGTTTATGACTCACTCTGATAAAAAAGGTGCAAATTAAAGTAAAGGTGTGAATGAATGTTTTGTCAGTTATCAAACAGCTTCAGGTGCATCATCACCTCTGGAGGATACTCATACCCATACATGCAAACACACACACACACACACACACACACACACACACACACACACACAGGCATTGACGTAGCAGGAATATCTCTATAGGAGGCAGTAATCAGCAGCGCTCTGCCTCTGTAGCTGATATGTTTTCCAAGTAATTACAATTTCCTTTAAACTGCAGTCTTCAAAAACACAAACAGTTAGCTACAGGAGCCTGCTGGGCCCCAAATTAGAGACGTGGATTTTTGATAATTTACGGGAGAATCTAGTCTTTTGTATTCTCGCTGATTTATATTCAGGTTTTGGGGCTTCTGCATTATGACAAGTTGATGTTTTTCAAACCTCATGTGTCCTTTCATCAATATGGTCTCCTACAGCTGTCAATTATATTTTCCATTTAACTATGATTTTAGACGGTTTCTTTGGTTTGTGTCTTTAGAATATCAAACATAATGTTGCAATAATTCATACATGCTGGCCATGATGAATGAAATTTAGTATTAAATAACTTGCATTTCAATATGGAAAAACAGACTGGTAGTGACCGTTGTAGTGACCTGTCATTCACAAAGTAGCCACGCTCTAAAGTATCCCCTGCTTTATGGTCTATTTGACTCTAAACGGGACCATAATTTACTAATGAACATCATGCTGTATTGAAGAAGACGTGAAACTAGTGACCGAGACCATAAACTCATGTTCACAATGTTTACTGAGGTAATAATCCAAGAGAGAAATAGGCTCATTTTCTCATAGACTTCTATACAATCAGACTTCTTGTAACCAGAGGAATCGGCCCCTGCTGGTTCTTAGAAAGAATGCAGGTTTAAGGTCTCTTCAAGACTGGCTTCACTTTTCAGACCTGGAATTGCCCACTGATGACAGGTGACTGTATAAAAGGTGAGTAATACTGAAGTATTACTCATCATTTATATGGTTGCATTTCCATCCTGATCTTGATCAGTATGTGGTTTGTTTACATTACATAACAGAAGTACATATCTAACGGATGCAGCATTTACATTACACAAAATTATAGTGAGGACAACCCTTGACCTTTCACCTTAAGATATGTGAATGTAAATGGGTTCTATGGGTACCCACGTGTCTGCCCTTTACAGACATGCCCACTTTATGATAATCACATGCAGTTTGGGGAAAAAACATGCAGTTGTTTACATGCAGTATGGATGTGTAAAAATGATGCGTAAATAAATTTGGTATCACTGTATAGCAGAGACTCGTGTGGATCCAATGAGTCCAACTATATTCATGTGTGATATTAATCCCCCATAGTAGCCATTTCATTGTAGTGAGACTTTTTTGTAGTACACATTTTTTGAAACTTGACCTCACTGTATAAAATGAGCTGTGATGGCCTGTAGGATAATCACAACCTCGTGAAACTTTACAACCACAAACTAACAAACTATTTATTATTTATGACTCAAACAACTTGATACACAGTGCTGGGCTGCATCTCAAATGAACATTCCCAGCTTACACCACTTCTATGTTGACTTTTTATCTACCCCTGAACATCTTCTGTCCCCCACCCCTACCCCTCTAAAAAAAGGGGGTGGATTGGTGAGGGGTTAACTCTTGTGCTCTAATTACAAACACATTTTAAATCCAAGTGTAAACAGAGTCTCAGAAAAGTCTCATTAACATGGTTCTTACATTCCTGGAACACTGATGCTCTCTCCACTCTCAACCTGTATAATGATGACACATTCAAACACACTCACCACACACTCACAGACACCTATTACTGCTGAGTGACGTCCAGTCAGTGCATCAACACCAGCCTCAGTGCTCGGTGCCATATGTGCTGCATAGGCCCTGTCAGCTCCATTTGGTTCAGAAATAACACCGTCTAACACTGTACCAGATGTGGCCCTCTGGCTAATTACCAGAGAACAGAGAGATCTGTCACAGATATAGAAGTACAGTGATGAGAGAGAAATCAGGGCTGTGAATAAAGTGATGTAACATACTGTGCACACACTAGACAGCATATTTTTGGCATCATTTGGCAAATATTCTATACTAACATTTCAGCATTTTAATTCATGTGTTAGGAAAGAAAACTAGACTTCTGCACCTCCTTATAGCTTTATTGTCAGGCTTTACAACTCTAGCCCATCAGACTTTGGCCAATCACAGGTCATTTCAGAGTGCAAGCATTCCTATTGGCTGTTCATTTAGCGGAGGCAGCTGTCAGTCCATGGTGAACTCCCATCAAACGGTCAGACTGATCAGATATGAATTAACATGCTATTCTATCAAATGGGTTGTTATAAGAAGAACAACAACAACCTTTATTAGTCCCACGAGGGGAAATTCAATTTTTACACTCTGTTGTTAACTTATACACAGTACATACAGACCTGAAATACACACATGCACAACCAGGACCCATATACATGCATTAATGGAGAGATGTCAGAGTGAGGGGGCTGCTCCTGACAAGCGCCCCAAGCAGTTGGGGGTTTGGTGCCTTGCTCAGGGGCACCTCAGCAGTGCCCAAGAGGTAAACTGGCACTTCTCCAGCTAGCAGTTCACACTCAGTTCTTGGTCCATGTCGGGACTTGAACCGGTGACCCTCCGATTCCCAAGCCAACTCCCTACAGACTGAGTTACTGCCGCCCCATATATGTGGGTCAGTAGGAGCCTACTGCCCCAACTAGTAGTTTTTATCAGCTATTCACATGGTAGATCACTGAAAAAAGGTATAAATGTGAATGTGACATGTAGTGTAAAGTGCTTTGAGTGGTCAGAAGATTAGAAAAGCGCTATATAAATACAAGTCCATTTACCTTTTAAAAGAACATGACACTGACCTCTAGCAGCTGTAGTAATCATGACAGGAGCAGAAGTGGAAGTCAGGCGCTGTAGAAGACAGTGAGAAAAAACACAGGGTTTTCATCCAGGAGCCTGAAGTTCATATCCCACGTGAAACCCTTTCACACGCTATAGCACAGCATAAACTAAAGTTTTAGAAAAGTCCAAAACCTCCATCCTTCCACCTGTTTTGTAACCACAGCTCCAACCGTCAACACTGGACCCCTCAGACAAACACACATGTAAGCTAAAAGGCCACAGGACACAAGCAATACCAACTGTCACAAATCACACAGACAAACACACTCATTTAATAGACATCAGCGTTCAGCAGAAGGTCAATATCTTCAAGTCCTCTGCCATTGAAGGCACGCACAAATGTCAGATGGAAATGTCAATAAGCGTGTTCGCTGCATCATTGTGGCCAACCAGACCATTTTCTCTCACTCTGTCTTCCTCTCTTTCTGAATGACTTTGTCTACTTTCTTATTCCGCTCAGGTACAGAGAAGCTTCTGGGCCCCTGAATCAAATTTGGATCTCTGTCGCATTGTCATTCGCACTTTTCCTCCTCCTCCCCTTTCCTGTTGCTCCTTCCCTGTGCTTCCTTCTTTCTGCCGTCGATCCCTCTGTCTCTGTCCATCACTTCTCCCTCCTCTCCCCTTCTATTGCCATCTGTCTTGGATCAATGCGGCTTTAGTCGCTGTCACCTTCCAGCTCAGGTCATGTTTGCTTCTTTCAGACTGACCCCCCCCCCCTCCCGCCTCTGTGTCTTAGATCAATGCAGGGTTTAGCCATTGTCACATTGTAGCCCAGGTTGTGTTTTATTGAAGCTGTCAAGGTGCTGACCTTTCCATGTCCAGGGGAAGAAAGAGGGATGCCAGCAGGCAGGTATGATCGAGGGAGAGAGGGACGACTGAGCCGCTTATGAGTCTAATCTATCAAAGGGGCAGAGGGTGGAGGGTTTGGTTGGCTGCCAAACTTTGGGCTTCAAACACACAGCTCCTTTTTATGCCTCCTGTCAGTCACCTCTATTTGTATTTGTTTCTGCGTCCTGTGTTTTTTGGAACGGGCTAAGCTTATTCAGCACCAGAACATACATAATCAGTTGTGAAATAATCTCAATCTATTGTGGTATTGTTAGTTTCTGAAGGTAAACAAACACGTCATGCACTCCGGATCAAGCTGTATATATTCATCACATCACAGAATTAAAATAAAATTGAAAGCAAAGCTGAAGATGACCAGTCGTGGTCTGGCATTTACATAGTTTTCTCTTTCTTCTTCTTTTAGCCTACCTGTTGACCAACTGAATGTCTCAAGGTTTTGGATGTGCACAACCGTGTTCATAGACTCAAATTTCACTTTTTTTTTTTTTTTTTTATGATGGTCAGCACAGTTCATCTCTCACGTGAAATCACAAAAATGCTTTATTTCTTATATGCTGCTTCCAGTATTACTCATTACTCATTATTTGCCTAAGCTTTCCTAGTTCATCTTTTCCTAAGCCTAACCAAGTCGATCTATTCCCAAACCTAACTAAGTAGTTTTATTTTGAAAAGACTTAAGCTGTAATTGATACAGGCATCACATGTTACTGGACATTCATAGGAAAATGAAAAATACATTGTTGAAAAGTGTGCTTAGCGTCACAAACAAATCATATAGATTAAATTCTGTGACTTATTTCACAAAGTGCTGTAAGACCACTGCAGCCTAATTCATCAGACTAATTAAAAGCTATTCACCTCCAATTTAAAACAAAGTCCAATTCATCAAAACATTTTCTTACATAAGAGCTGAGTGAACTACGACAGCATAGTAGGGTCATTGTAGGTAATATAATAATTACAGAGCAGGATGAAGGGTAATGGTCCATGAAAAACATAGAATTTTTTAAAATAAAGATTAAATACATAAATTCACAAAAAAAAAAAAAAAAACTCAGATACTCTCATAGATTAAAGTAGCAAATTTACAAGAAAAAAATCAAAACAAAAAGACCCACATCCCTTCATTTCCCAAGGTTGGATCAACTTCATCAAACCACAGAAGCCACCGTTAAACACTGCAAAATATATTACATTGTAGTGAAGTGTCCATCTATCCGTTCTCATTGTTTATCTGGGGCTGGTCGTGGGGGCAGTAGGCCGAGCAGGGTCCTCCAGACGTCCCTCCTCCCAGAAAAATCTGAGGATATAAATCACCATAACCTGTGGTTCAACACAAGAAGTTTCTGTGTTGTTTTCCCCTCAGACTGACAGTGGCAGTTACAAGCGTTAGTGTCTAACTATGGTAACGCAGTGTGAGTCACGTCATCTTAGCGGTGGTGTTTTAGTGTTAACTGTGCTGAAATGAAAGACAGACGTCTCCCTCACATGTTCAAAGATAGAAGTTGTTTGTCTCTGCTTTCCTGCCTCAATCAGTTTTTTTTCTCATGAATTTATGATTTTATAATTATGCATATATGCCATTTTTTCTCATAAATTTGCCACTTTAATATCAGAGATTATGTTTTTTTTCTCAAGAATTTTTTTACACCCTGCCCTGGCTCAGTAATTATTATAAATATAAATGTATATATATGTTGGCATTTATATTTACATAAAAGAGCAGATTAAGAACATTAAAGAAAACATGTATATTTATCTTTCAGGACCTTTAACCTGCTTAGTTGCTTGTAAATTTGCCACTTTAATCTCAGAGAATATCACATGTTTTTTTTCTCATAAATTTATGAGTTTAATCTTTAAAAAAAAACAAAACAATGACTATAACATATAAATTATATATAATAACAATAACAACAATGGCTCTAATCTGTTGTAGTTTTTAGTGTTAGCTGTCCTGCAATAATTGTCTGTATTTTACCTGTAACTTCTACAATATTAATATTTACTTGGCCTTCGTTTCACTCAGAGGCCATGTTCAAAATAATAACACAACTTTAGGAGCCACGTCACTTTATACTTTATTTATACTATACACTTTATTTATTTCTCATAAATGTAGGACTTAATAATTTTGCCAATTTAGGAGTTCCTTTTCAAAACATTACCCACCTTTCCTGGCTCTGTAATTATTTTCAGTGAATATGTTTTTGATTTACTAATTCTTACAGAATCCTCCCATAGCAACATTATAAGGTATGGTGACATCAGATTCATGTAGAGTGAAGTAGTGGTGGTTAAAGTCAGTGAATGATGGTTAAAATAACTGTTGAAAGAGGAAGTGGGCAGTGGTCTCATGTTTTGTTGTGATGCTCATGATGCTCAGTGCAACTTGTTCCTGATGTAAGAGGGAAGATTGTGCTGTTGATGTCTGGTACAAACCTAAATTACAAAACGTCTCATGGAAATGGAGTAGAGTT
This sequence comes from Pterois miles, assembly GCA_947000775.1. Taxonomy (NCBI): domain Eukaryota; kingdom Metazoa; phylum Chordata; class Actinopteri; order Perciformes; family Scorpaenidae; genus Pterois; species Pterois miles. Next base: position 3,254,005 of record CAMQGK010000474.1, read on the forward strand.
TTGTGTGAGGCAGATTTTAAGATATTAGAGAGGACTTTTGTTTGTTGATGTGATTTAGGTGAGTTTGGGGATGAAGTCCATTTTTTGTTTGTTACTCATGAAATGATGATTTAAGAGCTACGCTTTGCTGTCAAATCTTCAAAGGAAAATATTGTTTTTAAAAAGTGTACTTGTAGATTTCATTGTTTGCAATATAATGGGTTATGTATGGATTTCTGTTATTTTTTGACAAATTTTTACCACTGCAGCATTATTTTGGGGATTTTCTACATCCATGTACATGCCACAATAAATAAATAACTAATGCAAAAGCTAAGCAGAATACCTCTTAGACTTTTTCCTTACTTATTGTCACAGATGACAACAAAGATCTGAGTTGAGAAAACTGAGTCAGTTTCTGTCGGTACCCCTCTCTGTGGACTCATCGTGTGGGCTCCACAGTGACCAGCACAGCCGCGATGAGTCCCCTCAGCTGTCCCACGGACACCAGGGTGCTGTGTAAGCTTGCTGCGGATTTTCCAGAACCTCATTCCTGCAGGTCACGGCGGAGGTTTCAGCTTCCATTTATTCAATCAGAGAGAGGGAGAGACAGGCAGAGAGGGATAGAGGATTGTTATCACCCTGAGAAAGACACCACTGGTGGACCCAAGCACAATGATGTGTTTTTGGATACTGGACGTCACCACTCATCAGTACAAAAATGAAAGACATCTATGTACCTCAGCTGGAACTCTCTTGAGGAAATGGTTTGTGTCAATTTCTCCTCATTACATGCACACTGTCTTTTCAAAATAAACTTCCCTCTTCACAGGAAACCACTTATTTAGGTTTGGGCAACAAAACTACTCAGGCTTAGAAAATACCAACTTTGTTAGGTTTAAGCAATGAAACTACTTTGGTTTAGGCAGCAAGACTACTTAGTAAGGCTTAGGGAAATATTGACTAGCTTACTGCTAAACTACTCTTCTCTCAGGTTTTGCATCACATTGGAAGAATGTCCTCCCACCTTGCAGCACCTCTGCTGGCTTGTATTTCCTTTCCCTGCCGTGAGGCCTGCCTTTTGTCTCACAGAAAACCGCCTGTAACTTCAGCTTATTTAGAGGCTTTCACTCTACATGAAGTTAATTTTCTTCTTAAGTGTCTGTCTGAAAGATGTCATTGTAATGTCAGCATTTTGAAGATGCGTGGCTTATGAAACATGGGTCCAGTATAATACTTTGTTTACTATGCAGCAAAAGAATCAGTCATAATCTGCGTTCATGCTCACTTCTCCCATTGGAGTCAGTAGGATCAGTACATGTCGCTAGACTCCTAAACTATGATGGACAGAACCCAAAAATAAATGAATGAATAAATAAATAAATGACTTGATAAACAAATATGCCATTAAAATGAGCAAAAATAATATTAAAATAAATGTAGTCATTAATTAATTGATAAAATGTGACAAACTGATATTTCTGATTTAGTTTGCTTTACTTACTTTTGTATTTATTACATTAATTTTCACTTAAATTGACTGGAAGTTAAACAGAGGAGTAAATAAATCAGGGAATTAATGGAAAAGTAAATGAAAAATGGGAGTGACAAAACACACTCTCACAGTTTCTGAACTGTCTCTGGCGTTACTTTTGAAAGTAATGTGCTGTTTGAGCTTTCCGCACAGGGACCAGGGGTACGACATCTTCAAGCTGGTGATCCAGCAACAGCATGTTTAAGAGCTCTGAAACTGCAATATCAGGTCCTCAGATCTGCAGCACAGGTTTCTGATGACAGTTTAGAGCAGGTGATTGTTTCGCTGTAATTTATCATATTATTTCTAATTGGAGAATTGCAGTGTGACCATGAATGTACAGAAAACTAGCACTGAGTCACTTTTGATGCTTAAGAAAACCCACGACACGGAAGGTAGAGCGTCTCTAATGTACTGCGTCGTATCTCAGTGAAACAGGATATATTAGCGGTGTACAGTTACTACAGGGATTTAAATAATTAGCATTTTATTGGGCCACTAAAAAGTGTATTCTTAAAGTTTAGCTTGATTACGGAGCTACAGAGCAAATCACTGTTGACTCCACACACCTTGTTTGATCAGGCAGAGGGTGAGGGAGAAATGAAAGGGAACAGTGCCCAGAGCCCCCTGCTCACCCACCGGCAAACCTCCAGTGATCGTTTTGCATCATCATCCAGTGGACAGTCACTGCTTGTACTATTGTGCTGCAGTGACACAGAGTCAGTTGTAAATTGGTACTTTCCCTTGAATGCCTTTGACCTCATCCACATAGTTTTGGAAAATAGCATTTATTTGTGCCCACTGATGCCCAAAAACACATCTCTTCCTGTCTCTCTCCACAGCTACTTTGATCAGAGAATGTATATTTATTCAGTTCACAAAAAATGGTTAGCTAGTCATCCAAAGACTCATTTGATTGGATGATTTTTGTAAACGCCCCTGAGTGCAGTCAGTGTGGATACAACCTGCACTGTGCCATTTTAAATTCACAGTGGTAAACACTACTCACCTAGTAAATATGTAAGTAAGTAAGTATGTAGTGAGTATGTAGTAAGTATGGCTCGTTGGTCTAGGGGTATGATTCTCGCTTTGGGTGTGAGAGGTCCCAGGTTCAAATCCCGGACAAGCCCTTCGTTTAGGGGGCGGCAGTAGTTAGGGGGCGGCAGTCTGTAAGGACTTGGGTTAGGACGCGGACGTCACAGGTTCAAGACCCCCATGGACCAAGACCAACTGGTTGCTGGAGAGGTGCCAGTTTACCTCTTGGGCACTGCCGAGGTGCCCCTGAGCAAGGCACCAAACCCCCAACTCCTCTGGGCGCTTGTCAGGAGCAGCCCCATCACTCTGACATCTCTTCATTGGCACATGTACTACATGTACTACACACGTACTGTGTGCATGTGTGTGTGAACAACAGAGTGTAAAACTGAATTTCCCCACTGTGGGACTAATAAAGGAATATCTTTCTTTCTTTCTTTCTAAAGGAAGGAAACACTTTGGGTTTCACATGTTGCTGTCATGGACATGAAACGTTATTGTATTTTGGCAACTTGCGGTCAAGCCGGCTATCACTCTCATCTCCATGGTCAAATGGGCCGACATCACAACTGTAGAGCACCCATATACTGACATTTATGTTAAATGCTTCAAACGGCCCCCGATGGAGCTGAACATGGATGGATAAAGAGAACAGAGCTGACAGGAGAGCTAAAAATGGACTTGATAAAGTTTACAGCAGCTGGTTTTTAAAATAAGGTGTCAACAAAGGGAAAATACAAAACACATACAAAATACATATATGGAAATAAGATTGATAGAATTTAAGTCACCAGAAGTATAAAACATGACATGCCCCTTATAAATTGAAAAAGAAAATACCATGTCTTTATTCTTAGATTTTTAGGTTGCTGGAATGTAATAAATAATTCCTGACAATGACTGATTTACAGTAACAGACCACAAACATGCTGAAAATCAATTATTGTT